>BPVZ01000041.1:1781027-1806092 GCA_020521535.1 Rubroshorea leprosula
AATATTTATCTAACATTTATGTTTTAAAATTTGAATAATTAATTTTTAATCATAAATTTTAAATTAATTATAAATTTAAAGTCATATAAAAATATAAAAAAATAAAATAAAAGTTATAAAAAAAATAAATAATGTCTTTTTCAATCATTTTAACATTAAAAGATTTCTTATAAAAAAATTTACCAAATAACTTTTTATTTTAGAAGTATTTCTTCAAAAAATTTTATCAAACACTTTTAATTTTTAAAAAATAGCCCTTCTATAAGAGATTCTTTCTGACCGAACTTATATTATAAAAAGCTGCAACCAAAAAGCTCCAACCACGCAAACAGGCTCTTAACATGATTCATAACGGGCTAACCCAGAATCTCGAACCTCAAAAAAGGCCCGAGCGACCAACGACGTCTATACGCACGGAACATATCTCAAAAGGGCCCGATCGCCCCCATTCAAAATTCTCTTCCTCTTTCTTTCCTCCCCACGGAGCATCTCGATTCACTCTTGAGCTGAATCGCCGTCGCGCCGGAGTTCATCCGCGACATTTCTTGCTATGGTACGCCATTTGAGCTCTTTGTTTTCATCAATTTCCATTTTTTGGGAGAAATTTTCCATCTTTGTATAGCTGTGCATTAATATTTGGTTAATTATTGATTTTAATCTGTATTATCAGAGAACTCAGTTTATGATTGATAGTGAAATGTTGTTATTTAGAGTTTGATCTATTTAGTTGTTGTTTTCCTGTGATATCTTTCGTTTGATTGCCGAGAAAGTAGTGAGAAAATAAGAAAGAAAGAAACGAAAATTTTGTTTTCTATGGTATATCTTAGGCTGATTGGAGCTTGATCGTTGTTTTTGGTGTGAGGAAATGAATGCTTTGATTTGGTGGTCATGAGTTTTCAAACATGTCTTGCTCACTAAACTATCTTAGGTAAAATAGAAATGCTGGTTTTAGGGCTTGGAATTCACATAAGACCACTTGCTTCATTTGAATTAGATGCCGTGATGGATATGAGATTTGAGGAAAAAACATTTAACTTTTAATTTGCATAAACTGAGTTAATTTTATAAGAATGTACAGTAAAGTGAAAGTAAGATTGCCAAAACCCGATTTTGCCTTGGATTAGCTACTCTACAATGTTGATTTTTCTTTATTGGGTTATATTTTGATTTTTTATGGGTTAAGTGGAGTTGATTCTGCCAACTTATTGATTTCACAATTGGTCTGCTGGATGGTTTTCTCCATTTCAGTTGGTCTCATTATTTCAGGACTGTCTGCATACATGTTCCTGGGGTTTTAATCAGATCGTGTATGCATCTGAATTTTCCTTTTGATCATTATATTGTTATTGCATAGGCACCCATCAAGGCCATTTTCTCTCTGCAAAGGACAGCTTTGAGGGCATGCAACAGTGAGAGTTGGGGTATACGTGTCAGATCATTCAGCACTCAAGGTGCAACAACTGCTAGTACTCCACAGCCTCCTCCACCTCCTCCACCTCCAGAGAAAACCCACTTTGGGGATCTAAAAGATGAAGATCGGATATTCACCAACTTGTATGGGTTGCATGACCGATTCCTTAAAGGTGCCATGAAGCGGGGCGACTGGTATAGAACCAAGGACTTGGTACTCAAGGGTTCTGATTGGATTGTCAATGAAATCAAGAAGTCTGGTCTACGAGGACGTGGTGGTGCTGGTTTTCCATCTGGCCTTAAATGGTCCTTCATGCCGAAAGTATCTGATGGCCGCCCTTCCTATCTTGTTGTCAATGCTGATGAAAGTGAACCTGGAACATGTAAGGACAGGGAGATCATGAGGCACGATCCGCATAAACTATTGGAGGGATGTTTGATTGCTGGCGTAGGAATGAGGGCTAGTGCTGCTTATATCTACATACGAGGTGAATATGTAAATGAACGTAAGGCCCTTGAAAAGGCGAGAAAAGAAGCTTATGAAGCTGGACTGTTGGGAAAGAATGCATGTGGATCAGGTTATGATTTTGATGTTCATATCCACTATGGTGCTGGTGCTTATATTTGTGGGGAAGAGACAGCTCTTTTGGAGAGCCTTGAAGGGAAACAAGGAAAGCCAAGATTGAAGCCTCCTTTCCCTGCTAATGCTGGATTGTATGGCTGTCCCACCACTGTCACTAACGTGGAAACTGTGGCTGTTTCACCCACAATTTTAAGGCGTGGACCAGAGTGGTTTGCTAGTTTTGGGAGGAAGAATAATTCTGGGACAAAATTGTTTTGCATATCAGGTCATGTGAATAAGCCCTGCACGGTGGAGGAGGAGATGAGTATACCACTTAAGGAGTTGATAGAGAGGCACTGTGGAGGTGTAAGAGGTGGATGGGATAATTTACTTGCAGTTATACCAGGTGGTTCATCTGTCCCCCTTATTCCCAAGAACGTATGTGATGATGTGCTGATGGATTATGATGCACTAAAGGCTGTGCAGTCAGGACTGGGGACTGCTGCTGTGATTGTGATGGATAAATCAACTGATGTTGTAGATGCAATTGCAAGGCTCTCTTACTTCTACAAGCACGAAAGCTGTGGGCAGTGCACACCATGCAGGGAAGGCACAGGGTGGTTATGGATGATCATGGAGAGATTGAAAGTTGGTAATGCAAAGTTGGAAGAGATTGATATGCTTCAGGAGGTCACAAAGCAGATTGAGGGGCACACAATCTGTGCTTTGGGTGATGCAGCAGCTTGGCCTGTGCAGGGTCTTATTAGGCATTTCAGGCCAGAGCTTGAGAGAAGGATCAGAGAGCGTGCAGAGAAGGAGTTGCTGGAGGCTTCTGCTTAGGTTTCTATATATAACTCAGGTTGCTTCTTGTGCCTTTTTGCCTTTTGTTTTATGTATCTTTCTAACAAATAATGAAGTTGTACCTGCATATCCCAACCTTATTTGGTTTGCAGGGAAAGGCACGGGGAATGTTGCCCGTTTTATTTTAGTTTGGTTTTTTGTTTTTTTTGGTAAATCCGTTAGTTGATTGGGAATATTGCTCTGATGAGGCAGTATATCCTTATTATGATTAATGTCTTGTTCTGCTTAGACTTGGTACCTCAGAACAAAATGGATAACAATGAAATGATGATTTTATTCTTTTGTATTCAATTCTGCTGTGATACTAACGATAAATGTCTTCAGATATTTGATTGGTTGTCTTATTCCGTGCAGGGAGTTTCCCATGCTAGTTGCTATTCTGAATAAAATTTTTGTAACCAAAACTTGGAGGATACGAGACACAACCATCTGCGAATCTGTTAGTTTTCTGTTTCCCCTTTCAAGATACATTACCAATGACTGTTTTCCATTGTGGAAATAATAAATATGTTTTATGTCTAGGCAAAAATGATATATATACTTGAGCCATTTCTTCATGTTTCCCGGAGGACATAAATCATCTTAGGCTCCTTTGGTGGGCATTAGAGCCTGTTTAGTGTGGCTTGTGGGAGCTTTTGCTTTTTGAGTACTGTTATGAGTGATAAGTTTAAATTTTTATTGGAGGGAAAATAGAGTTTTAGCTTTTAGAAAAGTGAAAAAATGAGCGAAAAGCAAGTAAAAAGGGAGTTTATGAAAAGTTTGGATTTGAAACTTTTGAACTTTTACTGTTTAAGAGCATTTTAAGGTTAAAAAAATATTTAAAAGTGTAAGTTTTTAGGAGAGAAATTTAAATTCATAAAACATTAATAGTGTTCAAAAACTGAAGCTCTCACAATCTGCACCAAACATGCGTTATTTTGACCCTTCTAATGAACTTTACGTTTTATCTAGAAAAAGTGTGAAACCTAGGTTTGGTGAACTTTAGGTTTTCTTTAGTATATGAGGGAATTGAAGCTCGCATTTCCACTTCTTGAACTCTCAAGATTCTCGCATTCTGTCTCTCCATCTTTTCTCTCAACCAATACTTATCCTCGTTTATACTACCACTCAAAATTTGGAAGAGAATCAGCCCATCTCGATAAACATAGAGCGTAGACATCCCACACTGTTAAAGTTCTTAGTGCAATAACAATATAATGCTTTCCTAGAAATCAAGTACAAGCTCTGACTAAATTGAGAACTAAAATATCATTGGGACGCCAAAATTTCATCTAATTCATATCAAAATCCCGACAATAGCAACAAGAATATGGGAGAAAATGAATCAAAAAAAAGAAAAAAAAGAAAAAAAAAGAGGAAAAGACAGCAGAAATTGACATTCAAAAATATCATAATATCATACATAGGAAATAACACCACTCTAGTTAATTAACACATGACATCAAGTGCCAAAAACAAATATCTTAGTAATAATCTCGAGTTTGAGTTATATTATATACAGAGAGTGGATAACAAATAATAAAAGATTGTTTCCAACCATATAACTTAATATTAATAAAAAAAAAAAGAGATTCACGCAAAAACACAAACACCAAGTGATTTAGAGAGAATATTTAATTGAAAATTCAATAACATATAACAAGTTGAATGGGGTGAAAATGAAAACACACAAGAGATTCATCAATTTGTATTCACAAATTCATCGGTAGTTTATCTCTCCAAGAACAAAGCTCTTATTCACAAATGAAGCCAGCTTAATTTCACTTCATCCTTGATGTCATCAAGCCTCATGTTTCCTACAAACACCTTTTTCTTTCTTTTTTTTTCTTTTCATCATTTATGTATCAATACTTGTTTCCTCAGAGAATCAAAAATTGTAAATGATTTACCTTTGGGAAGTAATTGATCAACCAAACCAAGTGTGTCTCAGCAGACTTAACCAGCTGCAAAAAATATGTACATATAATCAGACGATACAAGTTTTGTTTCCTAAAAGAAGACAGATGATGTAAGTTTGTGTGTGTGTTTTAATAGAAAATCGTAATTTTATTACAAAGATCAAAACAGATACAATTCTCTTGCCATATAGGCTAAATAGAAAAAGTAAAAACGAGAGAAAGGTCCTATAGAACTAATACAAAGAGATGGTATTCATGACATGTATGAACAATTAACTGCAGAGGGCTCCAAAATATCAGCATTTGCCATAGGATTTCAATAGGGTTATGTAATATTCTTTTCCGTATATTAAGGCTGTGTTTGGGATTACTCCACGCAACATTTTTTTGCACAAAACATTAAGTTAAATCTATTATAATTAATATTTGTATATTTTAATAATTATACATGTATAACACTTTTGCAATGTAACTATCAGACACTAAATTTTTGCAATAGTATAATAAATGAAAAGCCAAATATAATATTACACAGTAATTCCAAACATAGCCTAAATTCAAGGATGCGAACTACAAGATGGATTCAAAGATCATACCTATCTCCGGTAGGCTGTATCGATTACTTGTTCTGATCTGCGAGAGGAAGGATAGTTTTACTCCAGAGAGTGGGTTGAATAATCTGATTATGTTATCTGTGTCCAAGGTCTGCTCCCTGCTGGTTACCAAGACTTCCTTCATGTGTGTCTTATTTTCAAACTTGGCTCTCCTAACCTCTCCATCATTGACTGCTCTTCCTTTCAGTCCCACCCAAAGTTCCTGAAGGTGGTTCAAGTTTTCCAGGTCCCCAAGACTGAATTCCTTTCGGTGATTTCTATCCACTCTGAGACTGATCCCACATAATTGCTTCAGATTTGTCAATCTCCCAGCTGATTTGGGGTAGCAACGTAATCTGTTGCAACCATAAGTCTCAAGATATAACAAGTTGATCAATTTTCCAATCCCATCTGGTAATTTCTCAAGAAGAATGCAGTGGTTGAGATTCAAATATTGAAGATTATGCAATTCGCACATTGATTCGGGTAATCTTTTTATTTTCTCATTTCCATTCAAGTTAAGGTGCCTCAAATGGATCAAATTTCCTAGTTCTTTAGGAATTGTATCCTTAATAATATTACTCCAACCAAAATCCACTGTTCTTAGCAGTTTTGCTTGTTTGAAAATGGTGCGCAGAGCTTCATAGGTGACTGTGTTTTCTTCAGAAATGATCACGAAGCTGCGCAACTTTTCAGCACCATAAATGGAAGTAGGAAGACACTTCCCCTCTGCTGTCAATGCTGTGAGATGACGAGCCCTTTTGAAAGACAAATCTATCATAGAATTACTACCTGACTTTACCTCCTCAATCACAATTTCATAACTGCTCGTCAAAAATTGGACAAAGTCATGAACAATCTCATGCATCTTCCACGTGGAAATTAGACCATGTTTTTGCATCACAAAATCTTGGAAGAGAGCGAGCAGCTAGGAAATCAAGATACTCTCTCCCTTTTAATTCCAAATCTTGATCACCATCCAACCCCAAATAACCTTGAGCCATCCAGTGGTATATTATATTGTCTCTACGGTACACATGACCTTCTGGGAAAGTAGCACAATACCTGAAACACTGTCTTATTGATGAAGGCAAATCATAATAACTCAACAATAAAGGAGCAAAAATCTCTTTCTCTGCAATGTCTAGTTTCCATATTTCACTGTTCAAGATGTTTTCCCGCTCTTGTCCATAACGTTTAGATCCTAGAAGGCTTCCTAGAGTTTTTACCGCAAGTGGCAAGCCTTTGCACCTCTTTGAAATTTTCTTCCCAACATCCTCCAAATTCTCACACTCTTTCTCATTCCTTCCAGCCAATGCTAATTCACTGAGTATCATCCAACAACGGTCATCAGATAGCTTTTCCAAGGGCAAGACATGAGAGTACTTCATCAGTTTTCTCATCAGATTTGCTACAGTCTCCTTTCTAGTGGTTAATAAAATCCTGCTCCCTGGAGCACCATGTTTGAAAGTCTGGATTAGTCTTTCCCAATTTTGCCTCTTCTCTGCCCACACATCATCCAATACAAGAAAGAACCTTTTTCCTTTGATAGATCTGCAAATCCTTTCAAAAGATGTTGCAGTTGAAATGAATCATATGCTCTACTATTCTCGACGCCTTCAAGACCCAAAATGATTGCTTTGGCAACATTTTTCTCGTCAATAAAATCTGTGACACATACCCATATTCTATTATCAAAGTGTTGCTCAACTCGACCATCATGATAGATAATTTGAGCCAGAGCTGTCTTCCCTACCCCACTCATACCCACAACAGAGATGGTTTTAATATCACTCCCTTCTTCACTAGATCCACACAACAAACTGCTTATAATGTCTTCCTTAACCTTCTCTCGACCAAATAACTGTGACACATCTGCAAAAGATGTACTTTCTCCCCGTCCAATATTTTCTGTGGCGGGCCTTGCTGCTAATTGATACCTATTTTTCTCCTCAGCAATCGCATCTAGTCTTCTACTGATTTCCCTTATTTCGGAACCAATGTCATAGCGGTTAACAACCTGGACTTTATGTAAACAGCGGGCAAGGCAGGAACATACCTTCGCCTTGAGATTACAAGTTTCTCCATCCCCCGTTATCTGCAACTTCTGGAGTGCAGTGTTCCACTTATCTAATACATCCTCCATGTCATAAGCTGCTTCTGTTAGCCGAACCATCCAAAGTTTGATACTACCGTCTGGAATTTGCTTTTCCTCCGCATCCTCAAGGACAGCGTGGATGGCTTGAAGGTTGTGTCCGAGCCTTTCGACTTCTTCTTCAACGTCTGTCACCAGCCTCACCGTTTGCTTTGCTTCTTTGGCAGCGATTGTTGTTAGTAGCCCCAGGATTGAAGAAACCAGTGCTTCCGCCATTTCCAGACGGCTGCCTGAATCCGGCTGGCTGATATGATCACCACGGCTTTTGAGTGGATAAATGTTGAAGAGAGAGATGTGGATTGGTCAAAGAAGGCGGGCAGATTGAATCAGTCGTAAATTAGCTTCGAGCTCAACGTAATAGTCACACGCGGCCAATGGTGTCGACAGTGTTTATGGTGTCAAGCAAGTTTGAGGACGGCAGAAATGGTTAAAATTTAATTTAATTATTAAAATAATTAATAATTAATATTTATTATTTGATAAATTAAAATTTATTTATAAATAAATAATTTTAAATATTATAATTAATTATTTTTATAAAAAATTATATATTAATAAAATATTAAACAAACAGTGTAATGCTAATAAATTTAGGTTTGACATGACACAGTCACTGAGAGGACGAGTAGTTGCGCATTGCAGGTTGAATCAATTGTTTTTCTTTTTTTTTTAACAGGTTTATCGGTTTATGACTTTAGAGTGGGATACCAAAATCAATTTTTAAATTAAATATAGGTTGATTTATAATAGTTAAATCATAACACCGAGATGTGCACTTGATCTTTCGAATCAATTAACAGCTTATCAACTTGAAGTGCATTTTTCATCTTCCAAGAATGGGTTTCAAACTCACCCCTTGACAACTTATTTCAAAAAAAAAAATTCCGCTAACACCGAGATGAAGATTGAATCAATTGTAAGTTAGTTTGAGGCCTAGTGGAATAGTGGCATGACATGCAACAAATGTTGTCAAGGGAAATATTTTAGCTACCTTGAACTCGGTTCTGATTTATTTTTAAAAAATAAAAAGTGAAATAGAAAGTAGAAAACGAAGTGCTTACCAATTCAAACTCACACCAAATGCATATTATATTCTTTGTATTGGTAATAGGATTTTTTAAATATATATTTAAAGGGTATAAATTAAAAATAAAATAAATATATATTTTTAATATAAATTTATATTAAAAATAAAAATTAATTTTTAATTTATTAATTATTAAATTAAATTTATTTATTTGATATTAATATTAAAATTAATATTAATTTTTATATTTTTTATATATATTTATAATAAAACAATATTTTTAACTTATAATTTTAAAGTATAAATTAGAAAAATCATTATTAATATTCTGTGTATTAATTTTGTTATTAGCCTAATAATATAGAACAATACCATAAACCATCCCAATTGAAATATATATTTATATAAATTAAATATTTAATTAGTTTTCGACTACATGCACTTAGACTTCATGCTTCAATAATTATAAACTTACTTGTAAGATGCATCTCTCAATTGGAGGACTAGGATTTGAGTTCTCACCCCCAAAATTGTAAACTTGATAAAAAAAAAAAAGTTTTGGGCTGCATCTCATGCGGCAAAACTAGTTAATAAGGAGTCCAACTTTTACGGTTTTACACAAAAAGAGTCAAACTTTTAATTTTCTTTGTCATTTAGTCAAAATTTGCATTTTTTTTTTCCATCCTAGGGAGTAATTGGATGTCAAATGCTGATCTGGTAAACGGAGATAATTAACGGATCTCGCACTTGGATGACGTGTTAAAAAACTCAAAAAATCTAATGGCAAGAAAACCCTACACTGGATAAAAAAAGGGTAAAGATCGGTGATAGAGTAGACGATCTGGGTATTCCATTTCTGTGCTAACTAGGTAAAGCTAAGATCAATAATGGAGTAAAATCCAGCACTGATGATGTCGATTTGATTAGTCAATTCTAGACTTTTAGAGATTTTCTAGTGTTTTGATATAGTTTGTTTGTTATTTTATTTTATTTTATTTTGGGTTGCCTAATCAATTCTTTTTTACCTCTTAATCCACTCTATTAACATGTTATGTGATTTAAAATTTAATTTTTTTATTTTTAAGAAAAAAAATTATTACTAAACTATTTAGATCGTTAATTTGTTTTTGACATTTTTTTATTATTAACTCAAACTTCGTTTAGGAGTACTTTATATAGTATTTTTCTTTGTATCTAAAAATATAAATTTATTATAAATAATTAATTTTAATTATTATTTTATATGTTTTTAATAATTTTAATTAATATTTTATATATTTTTACAAGAATAAAAAATTAGAAAGCAAAATACCAAAGTCTAAGATAAAATACAGTAGTAAAAACAGATTTACCTCAAACAAAAAATAAAAATAAATCTACTAAAAAAGTTTTCAATTTTGACAAACAACCCATTATTTATTTGACATGTCATATTATGTCATCTTCCCGTTAATGACTCACTTAGTCAAACATTTTAAAAACCATGGAGTCTTTTTTGCTTGCGTATGTTGATCTAGACCCATTCTTGTACACTTCAATCCTACATGGCAACTTCCCTCCTTTTACCACATACAAATCAGATGTGCCCTATTAATTCCCCCCAGAAAATCCCTGAATAAATTTGTATCTTCCCCTTCCGTACCTTGGTCTTCTCTTGAAATCGTGGGTTAGGGTTTTAGAAGAAAAAAGGCAATGTAAGCACCCATGCACTTTATTAAAACCCTAACCCACCCACAAATTTCTATAGAGAAAAAAGACATCAAAAGCACTACTTACCATCTCCTCATCCTGATCACCAAAGCACTTTATCTACCCAACAAGGTTTCCTCCTTTGATTTCAACTTTGAGATTTGACAAGTAATGTCGCATCCCTCCAACAATCGATCAAGAGATTCTCCCAATATTATCGCAATGACTTGAGATGGGAGAATTGTGGGATTTAAATATGTTAGGGTTAGAGATTTCCTTTTTTTAATCTTTAATCTAACTAATAAAATGAGAAGTTAGGTTTTAGACAAATTTCGAAATAGGGATTTTAGGAATTTTCTAGGGGGATTAGTGGGACCCAGCTAATTTGTATGTGGTAAAATGGAGAAATTGCCACATAGGATTAAAATGAGTGAAAATGGGTCTAGGTTAGCATACATGCAAGTAAAAAAGACTCCACCTCGTTTAAAATGTCATAATAGGCAAACCATTAACAAGAAGATGACATGTGGCACATCAAATAATGAGTTATTTATTCAAGTAGAAAATCTTATAGGCAAATTTGTTTCTCTTTTTTATTAAGGGCAAATCCATCCCTACTGCTATATTTTGCAGATGAATATTTTGTGTGGAAGGAAAATATTTATTTTTTAAGGATTGATGAATAAGCTATTGTTCCGTTTTCCTGTTACATATGTGCATTGAATATTTTTTTTCTTAGTAAATAAATAAAGACTTTCTCCCTAAAAACAAAAAAAAAACACACTTATAACCTACTTTGTTTGAGGAAACCCAAGAAATGGAAGGGGAGGGAAAGTGGAGTTCTTTTAACTAATTCAATTAAGTAGTTAGACCAACAAAATAATTTGATTGCTTATAATAACTTTAACTACCCTCCCTTTCCCTTTCCCTTTCCCTTTCCCTTTCCTCAAACCAAAGAGGCTATTAAAAAACCCAAGGTTTTTAAAACCGGACCGGACCGGCCGGTTGAACCGGTCGGACCGGTACCTGGTGATGAGAACGGTTCGGTTCGCATAAAAAAACCGTTTGAGGTCAAAACCGGTCAAAAACCGGTAAAAACCGGTAAAAAATGGTGAAAACCGGTGAAAACCGGTAAAAACCGATAAAACCAATAAAACCGGTGGAACCAAAAAAACTACCGGTTCAATTTCTCATGCAATCTTCTTTCAATTTTTTCCAATTTTACCTTTCCCATTCCTTTTTTATACCCATTTTAACCTTTAACTTTAATAAAATTACAAAATTATCAACACCAAATTAAAAAATCCATGCCTATAGCTTACTCCTCTCATCAAACCTTCTTTATTGTTTGGACCGGCTGGTTCACCGGTTCAACCGGTTGAACCGGTCAAACCGGAAACCGGACCTGAAAACGGTTCAATGACCGGTCCGGTTTTGAAAACATTGAAAGAACCTGTATAACACCTTCCAATAGGAGAGAAGTGGTGAAAAGAGAGTGCAGGAGGAGCACTTCTTTTCTAATCATTTCATCTCATTTACGCAAGAATCTGAATTAGATCATTTCCATTCCATGAAATGACTTTGGAAATTTAAAGCGAGATGAAATCTTTACATCCATGAACCATTGCGGTTCAGAATTTTGGACACGATCATAATGCAAATATCCAATTCATCAAATATTTACAATTCAGAATTCCCATCACAACTATTGCAGCTATCACCAGTCATCTTTTTGTATACCTGCCAATACCAGCACAGAATCATCATTGGTATCATGTTGTAAACGAGTCAAAATCTACATACAAATGGGCTGAATATTGCCAGATAAAGCAAGGCCTAGAAAACTCCCATGCAATGCATCTCAGGGGCATTAGGTTTGGCCAGAGGAACAGGCCTAACACTTCTAAAGCACCCACCAAAAACAGAGATACATCATGCATCAATCAATCTACATTTCTTCTTTAGAAAGGGTGCAAAACTAATGAAGGACGACAACTACATCGTATGCACAACGAGAAAGAAAATTTATCTTACAGTTTGGATGAGCCACCATTGATTGAACCCCGCAATACATCATAGTGTCCATAGCCGTGATACAGAACTCGGATGGGGTTTTCTTTACCATACTCTTGACCATATTCAGCTATGATTTTGAGGGAGCCATATTTACTGTCATTCTCATACATGTAAACTGTGATCGGCGTCCTAAACAATTCACAAATGAAAAAATATAAAATTTTTGATATATCCATAAATTTAAAAGTGTGTATTGACTTAATTGTATCCATGATATTTTCTGCATGAAATCTTAATTTTCATTTAATAGAAATAGTTGCATGTAATATTTAGTAGGGTCAAGGCTACCTTAGAAGATTGTTAGGAGAACATATGGACAAAGGTAAACTACTGATTTAAAATATAATGCAGATTTTTTACTTTTAATTTGTAAGTGTTCATAATAGATGGTAAACAAAAATAACATCCTCTTGGGGCAAAGTTCAAAGCAGAGAGATGAAAGGAAAGGAAAGAGAAAAACACACTTCAGAACATGTGAGCACATAAGCAGCTCAGGTTCACCTCCCCAAATATGTGGCTGCCTCATCCGCCCAACATATGCATCAAAATCACCCTCGACAAACCTGCCAAATGCATGAAGAAGATTTAGTTGCATGGATCCCTGAAAGCAGATACTCATCAAGAATTGGCAAACTTTGTCATCTGGTTACGGCCATAAATTTCTGATTAAGGATATTTTGTATGAAAAAGAAACAGCCGCAGCAGGAGATTGATTGCTCAAGTTTCAATTTTGATCAAATGATAAAGTTTGAGATACCTTTTCACAAATTTAGATGACCATACCTCCTTAATTGACAAAGCCCTTATAACATCACACAACATGAATGTCAATAATCAAAACCAAGAATCTCCCATTAAACTTACCATTCAGTGTCGGCTCGCCTCTTGATGAATTCATCTGCAACCTGTCCGGATCAATTAGGAAGAAAACTTAAAATAGAGTAAGATAATATGGAAATGAGAACATGGGTAAAAAAATATGTATGTGGAATCAGAACAAAGTTGAAAAGAAATTTAAAGTAGCAAAGGTAATGAATTCATTGGTCTCAAATAGGCAAAAAGTACAGAGCAGCAATAATAATTTAAAAAATTATCAAAATATTACGCAAGTAAACTCCCTCACAGCTAATAAAAACATTTACATAAAAAAAATTCATGTGCCATTGCCTGTACAAGCAAAATCTTAATAATTTTTCTCAACCTCAATGGCTATATGAACTTGTTCAGCAACATAAGATAATTAAAAGCTGAAGATTTTGTAAATAGCTCGAGCTGCTATATGAAATCGGGTCAGGGTACAGTACCTTCTGCCTCAGCTCATCAGCAAGTTCTTTCTGGAAGCTTTCATTTGGAGATTTCTTCCCGGCTCTAAGCGTAGCACCATGAACAACAGAGCGAAACAAACACCTGCCATCTCCTGGTATGCCTGTATTAAACAAACACAGACAAAACAAATGTAAATACATTCATTAGACAAATCAAAAAAACAGTGTTCCCAAGATTTCAAAAAAAATAAAAATAAAAATAAAAATCAGACCTGCCCCAGAATCCATATCAAGCAGAAAACTTTACCCACCAAAGATAAAAATCAAAGCGACCAATGCCACCAAGTCACAGAAAAGCATCACATCACATATTCACATTCAAGCAAAGAATCCAACACAAAACAAGAAAAGCATAAAAAAAAATGTATTTAAATTCTTCCTTCCTATTAACGAATTCGAGTCATTTACCTATTGAATACTCCGGCGTTGGCATTTTCTTTCTAAAACGTTTGAAAAAATGCAGATTCAAGCCATCGATGGACGCCAGTTCGCCGGCTCCGATTCCGACGCCGAAAATAAGAAAATTGAATGATTACCTGAGAATAACTTTTTGGTTCTGAGCCTGAAAGTCATCACCACACATTTCAGAGAAAGAGAATCTAAGTCATGTTCGATGCTTTCCCGTTTTCATACCAATTCCCCTTTTCATACAGATTTCTTTAGAAACCTAAATTTAGTAAATGCGTTGACTTAAAGGAATAATAAAGACGAAAAGTGTTCGATATAGGAATTGCATCCAACTTCGTAATACTAATTATTACATAAAATTTAGTCTTTTATTAAGTTTTTTTCTATAATAAATTTTATTTTATGAGATTAATGTTATCGAGCGAGATTTATTAAAAATTAGATTAAAAAATTTAAAAATTGCATTATTTTAATAAAATATAATAAAAATATTAAAATATTTTTATTTTTATCTCTACTTTAAAAATAATTAAAATTTTTTAAATTTTTTTAATAAAATATTATTAAAATGATATAATTTTAAAATATTTTTTATTTAATTTTTTATAACACAAGCTAATATTTACTTTTTTGTTATTTTATTGTCTAAAACTAAACTGTAAAATAAGTTCTTAATGAAAATAATTAAAAATTATGCTGATAAAATTATTCAAATATTTTAATTTTTCATAACCTCAAGCTAATTATTCAGGCTCTGTTGTTGTAATTTTTCATTTTGAGATTAAGGTTTTTAAAAATAAAAAACATACATTTATTTAATAGTTTTAAAATAATTTTGTTTTTATTTTTAATAATTATAATAATTTTTTATAAAAATATATAAAAATAAATACAACTTTTTATTTTAAAATAAAAAATTTATAAAAACTAAAATTATAATTTAAAAATCATGCTAATTACTTAAATAATTTAATAATAGTCCCACCTCAATAAAAATAAAAAAAAATTAAATTTAAATTATATAATATATAAATAAATTAAATTAAAAATAAAAAAGTTACCTTAAGCCAACTAAATTAAAAAAAAAAAAAAAAAAACTGCCGAATGGACATTTAATTCCCACATTTGTTAGGTGTCATTTTTGGGCTCACAACCGGGTGTAGCAATTGGGCCTTAGCAGATTGGGCCCGCGAACCGCCTGTAACCGCTATCCATGATATTCCCGCTAAAATTTATGAGAGCCGTTAGTTTACATCACCATTTTTTTTTTTTTTTTGAAATTTTTTTGGTTAATACTATTTTTAAAATTATAAATAAAAAGTATTTGAACCCTTGAATTTTCCTGGAATTATCTTAAAGATAAAGTTTTTTTTCTTCCCTTCTAATTTCTGGAAAGGGAGAACATTTTGCAGTGAAATTGAATTTCGCAAAATAATTTTCTTCAATGGTAGGATTTTTATAATCGAATTTATTATTCATTTCTTTCTAGATAATTCTGACAAATCTAAGTTTGGAGGCAAAAATTTTCTCGGAAAATTTCTGTTTTCATTTTTACTCGAATTTTTCATTTTCTTTGTTGGAATTTCAAAAAATTCTAATTTCTGCATTTGCAATTGCAATTCCTCTCCTCGGATTTCTTTATCTGTAAAATTGATTGAAGGGAATCAGTCCTGAGATTTGAAGTTTGAATTTGTTAGGAATCAACAGCGTTGAGCAGCGAAATGAGTTACAGACACCGCCATCCATTGGAGGCATGCGGAGTTTCATTCTTTGCCATTGCGCAAAAAGCGTTTGCAAAAGCGCAAGATCTGAACGGACCGTTTGGTTCGATGATGAAGAAGACCGCAAGATTAGCCGCAGGAGTTTCTCCTCTTCTCTGCACCCTGCAATACCAACTGTTAGCCGTGTTTGCCTTCGCCGATTATTATATCCTCGCCTTTGAAACCAAGGCCGAAACGATTTTCCCGCCGTCCAAACACATGTTCGACGAAATCGACAAGCTCGTCAAAACCGTAGAAACACTACCAGAAAATGTCGACAACGCCTTGAAAAAATTCCCGGTGATTACACAGCAAGTGCCATTGTTAGATTGGGTGTTGGTTCATATTATCTCCTGGCTGAATTTCTTGATTTCCATTCTAACACATTGGGATTCAAGTAGCACCAAGGAAAAAGAGATAGTAGTTGATAAAGGTTACAGCGAGCGCAAACATGATTCTGAACATCCGAAGAAAGGCTCGTCGATTCGGGTTCCAAAAGGTACGTACAAGGAAGTATTAGAGAAGGGGACGAAAAGGAAGGGGAGAGGAGGAGGGGATACCATTGTGAGGAATAGAGATGCTATGCTGGAATGGTTTGAGTCAGGATGGCTAATGAAATCGCCGAGCAAAGGCACAGAGAACAAGCTGTCGAGGTCGATTTCGTATACCTTTTAAAGAGATGGAAATGCAAGGCTGGGAAAGTAATGATATTAAAATTGAGGTGGATGAGGTAGATTTTCACATTATTTTCTTGACTTAGAACAAATTATTATTAGATATGTATGTTAATCATATCATATACATTCATGGGAGAAACAATATGTGGATATATTGGTGATATTATTGTAATCTTATGTATAGGTTCGGAAGAAATTTAAATTCTTTCTATACATAATTTTTTTATTTAAATTTTAAATTATATAATCTAATAGAAGATAATTATTTCATATCTTTATCCATCCTCTTCACATATTTATAACTTAAATTATTATATACTTGTAACTTAAACTAATATCTTTTACTTTTATTAAAAGGATATTAAAATTAAACTGTTTAAATTATTAATTATATATACAAAATTAATGAATCAATGAACTTTTAAATTAAAAATAAATGTGTTTATGAAATGTTTAGATTTAAACCTAGTAAATTAAGAAGTATGCCTCCAACCCCATAATAAATACATAAATAAAAGCCTAAAATTGCATTGGCGAGGGTTAACACTTATCAAACAGGCAAAAATACACTGGCCAACAGAACGCCCACCGTGGGGCTCGAACCCACGACCACAAGGTTAAGAGCCTTGCGCTCTACCGACTGAGCTAGACGGGCTTCTTAGAACCTTTTTCGCTGTTTCCCTTTTTGTCCATAAAACTTTTGTCATTGCATAATTTTATTTACAGTCATCAAAATTCAATGTTAATGAGTAAAATAAAAATATATATATTATGCTATTTAAATTATACAACTTAATTCATATTCAATAATTTTTATTTTACAATATAATTTAAAATATAAAATAAAAAATTCGAATAAAATATATTTATTTGAGATTATAGTTTATTGTTAAGACTATCTAAATTGACAAATCTTCAGTCTCATGATTAGCAAAGCTCATCTCTAATCTCATGGTGTTGATATTTTTGTAATGCGAACTAAGAAACACATTATTTTTAACAAAAAAGAGAACAAAATGTAACCCCTTAATTTTATATAGTTTTCTAGCAAGTAAAAGGCGCTATTTAGAAAAGTAAATGAAGAATTACTCTAATTCTTTTTATGATAATTGTCGAAATTTTATTAATTGGAATCTAAGGTATTGTTTGGATTGGAGGTGTCGGACAGAGAGGGAGGGGAAGGGATGGGGATGGATGGCAAGGGAGGGAGAGCGAGGTGAGCTGTCTCCTTCCTCCTGTTTGGGTTTCTAAAAAGGCAAAGGGGGAGGGAGATGGATTGATTCGGACTCCCTCCAACCACTCTCAAATCTACAGATTTACAATTCGCCCGATTTAAGAAGTTTGAGAGGGATTTGAGTGACTGTTTAGATTAAATTAAATGTAATTACAAAATTAACCTTAATTTTTTTATTATATCCTTCTCCATTACAAGTTTAAAGGATAAATTTATAAATTTAAAATTAATTTAAATCTTTCCCTTCCTTCCCTTCCTTTTACCTTAATTATCCAAACATAAAATAATACAATCTTTCCCTTCCTTTCCCCTTCCTCATTTTTATTTATCCAAACAAAATTAACACAAATCATTTCCTTCTATTTTCTTCCCTTCTCTTTCTTTTCCTCACGCCTTGTTTGGATAGAAAATAGTAAAGGGAAGGAAAGGGAGGGGAATGGAGGAAAATAAAAGGAAATGGAGGGGGAGGAAAAGAAAGGGAATGGAGGAAAATAAAAGGAAATGGAGGGGGAGGAAAAGAAAGGGAAGGAAAGAAAATAGAAGGAAATGATTTGTGTTAATTTTGTTTGGATAAATAAAAATGAAGAAGGGAAAGGGAATGGAAGAATTGTATTATTTTATATTTGGATAATTAAGGTAAAGGGAAAGAAAGGAAGGGAATGATTTAAATTAATTTTAAATTTACAAATTTATCCTTTACGCTTGTAATGAAGAAGGATATAATAAAAAAATTAAGGTTAATTTTGTAATTACATTTAACTTAATGTAAATAGTCACTCAAATCCCTCCCAAACTCCCCAAATCGGGCGGATTGCAAATCTGCAGATTTGAAAGGGGTTGAAAGGAGTCCAAATTAGTCCATCTCCCTCCTTCTCTGCCTCTTTGGAAACCCAAACAGGAGGAAGGAGACAGCCCTCCTCACTCCCCCTCCCTTGCCATCCGTCCCCATCCCTTCCCCTCCCTCTCCGTCCGACACCTCCAATCCAAACAATTATTTTCCTCCATTCCCCTCCCTTCCCTTCCCTTTACTATTTTCTTTACTATTTTCTATCCAAACAAGGGCTAAATCTCCCAGTAAGTTGCACGACCAATATCTCAAGTTAAAGGAGAATTACTTTAATACTAACAAACCAGAATTTCGAAAAGAAAAATTTAGAGAGGAAAAGGAAGAGCAACGTTTCTCCAAATCCAAATCCAACCTTTTTTTCCCCTTCTACCCATATACAGGAAAATGCCGGCTTTTGATTTTGACAGATTATTATACATGTATTCCTACAATGCTGTGGAAGGAAAAGACACCAAAAATCCATGGATTACAGGGCCTGTACATTTCTTCTCTATGAGAACGAAAAAATCAATAATGCCCCATGGGAACCGGACAGAAGAAAACAGAAGCTTAGATACAAAACAAAGGAAAATTTACAGTGGCAAGCGTGCTCAACACTGGTACACAGAATAGCTCTTACTCTTCCACAGGGAGCTGATAGCTTTTCCCATCTTCCACCTCGATGCTGATTTACATGGCGGCTTGGATTCTGGAGCAGGCGGTGTAGCAGCAGGTAAAGATTCTTGGTTGCTCTCAACATGCTGCTGCATATCAGCTGGGGACTGATCTCGCTGCCTCTGCTCCCGGAAGAGCATCAGAAGTTTCTGTGCCTTCTCTTTCCCCC
The DNA here is from genome assembly GCA_020521535.1 of Rubroshorea leprosula. NCBI lineage: Eukaryota > Viridiplantae > Streptophyta > Magnoliopsida > Malvales > Dipterocarpaceae > Rubroshorea > Rubroshorea leprosula. The sequence continues at coordinate 1,800,373 of BPVZ01000041.1, forward strand.
TTGGTGTTCCATTTACTGACATTGATACTAAAACTGGTATAACTCCTTCTTGGAGGACCATTTGACTGCATTTCTCATTTCCGTTGCAAAGAATCAGAAGACATGAGACTGCTTGCTCCTGCTCGATTAGCTCACCAATGTCTAATACAAATGCCAGCGCACTTATGAGGCTGGGGGCTGATATCATCTCTTCTCTTCCTGTTTCACTTGAAGCTAAATTTAGCAAGACCGCAATGGATTTCTCCATCCAGGTGTGCTCACCAGAGAGCACAAGAGACTGGAGGCCATTGATGATGCCAGCAGAAAGAAGGTTTGGGATATTAGAGGGAACAGTTGAGAGGTTATAGAGGGCATGAAGGGCGTCAAGTTTGCACTGTGGTTCAGTATCACCTCCAAGGCGCTTGACTAGGAAAGGAACAGCATTAGTTGAGCCTATGATAGACTTTGCTTCTTCAAGGCATGATAGATTCAGATAGAGAGCAGTTGCTGATCCATGGGCATCAGAATTGGAGATCATTTGATCCAGCAATAGAGTTACTCCAGCCGCCAACATCAATTCTTTGTTCCTGCAGTCAAAAAATAGAAGCAATCAACAAAAGACTCAACTTCCCAAGAAAAAGAGTTGATAAATACTATCAACCCAGATCCTGTTCACATGGTTTAACAGTTCACTTGATTCATTAGAAAAAAAATGGGAGTTGTTGATTTGAAGACATAAGATTAGGTATTTGCTAAATGTCAAACAGCCATGTGAATAATGGTGTTAAGAATGGAAGGCAACAACACCTTTGTCCCTTCATTCTTTTATGTAATCATGGCTAAGAAAGAAAAGTAAATAGCAACCTTCTCTCCTAAGATAACATATCTTCAATGAAACTCACCACAGAATAAAGCTACTGCTTTAGATTAAATACAATGATCTTATGACATATGAAAATAAATTATTCAAAGCAATTACCAAACACAACTGTATTTACAGCACTAACAAAAAAGGCGAGTACTGAGTCACTGGCATGTTTTACAAGTGCCCAAATTTCCAATTGTCATCCTCACAAATATCTCACTTTCTTCTCAAATCCTTAGTAGGGCCATCAGAATAAGGAATAGTAGCTCTCCTTCTAAATAGTGTATTGAGCAGAGGCGGAGAATGTGGAAATCAATATATTGCAGCTTCCATAACAACAACAACAAAGAGAAACATTTTGTATGCTATAAGTTTACAGCACAGAATTGGTACGAACCTGTTATTATTGACAGCAAGGTTAAAAAGGGCCATGGCCCCAATTTCCTGAGCAATTTCATTCCTTTCATGCACACTTGACTCTAGAAAATGTAGCAATGCTTCAACAAAGCCATTAGCCCCCATAAAGATCCTGGCCTCTTCATCATCCTTCAGCATAAGCCTTATTTGTTCAACAACTTTGCATTTTTTTCTCAAGTTCTCTTCCTCATACAGGATAGTGATGAAATCTTTACATCTTTCTAACAAATTGTGCTCAGATTTTTCCTCTAGCACAGATTCATTTTCTGTTCCTTTTTCAACTTTCTCAATGGTGCTACCCTCCTCTAAAGGAACCACCTTCATCCCCTTTAAGTTGCAAGAACCAACACTATTCATTGATCTTGAATTTGCAGCCTCAGACTCAGATAAAGCCAGTCTCCAGTAGTTCAGATCAAGAGATTCTGGTGGACCTTCAGGTACGGGAACTCCATACTGTTCACACCAACTGGCAATGAGGCCTTTAACACAGTAGTTAGGAGTCAGAGAAAGATGTTGGAGCCTTTGTTGTGTTTTTGGACATGTGTTGTGCCCATCATTAAACCATTTCTCAATGCATATCCTTTCATATGTTTGTCCAGAAGCAATAATGACAGGATCATGCATAAGCTGCAATGATATTGGACACCTTAATTCCTCAGGTGGAAGTGGTATCTGCCCAGATTTCCTAATGATTGGCTTGAAATTGAAAGAGTTGAGCTTCGACAGCTGCCGCTCAAACACGTGACCATTTCCAGCAGAACACCCATCCTCATGAGAACCCTGCACGGTGGGGGAACAAGGTGTTGACCCCTGCGAATCATTTTCATCTGAAACCTCACTTCTAAATAACTTGGAGTATTTCCTCATGAGATGTAAAAGATAAGCAACAATTGATTCCTTTCTCTTATCTTCCTCTGCACGAGCTCTTTCAATCAGTTTCTTCAGAGCCCTTCTCTCTGTAAGTGCTGCCCTAGAAGAAGTAATGCCAAGTCTAGTAGCAGCCAGATGAAATGATTCAAGCTCATTGCTGTCATTTTGGTTGTCAAATTTTCTCCCCTGCTGCAGCAATGCAATTATTTCATCGCCAACTTGCTTCTCTGATGGATCAAGAGAGAAAACTTTACCTTCTAATTCACTAACAATCTCCAAAATCTGAAGGAAATTTAGTTACCACAGTTAGGAAGATGTGTTTAATATAGACAACAGTAACACCAAGAGAGATGACCAAACAATTCCAAAAGGAAAAATATAGTAATGCAGATAATTCTACATGATCAGAAGAAATTAAATAATCAACAAACATACAACATGATCTGGGGGGAAATGTCTTGTTTAATTAGGGTAACAAGGCATTAACCATTAAGGAATATAGACTGGAACAATCTGGAGAAGAGTCCCACAAAACACCAATACAAATTCAAAAATGCTAATAAACTCTGCATTCTGCAAATAATATACTTTTTGGTTTCCACTGCCCATTACATTACTGAAACAATTTTGGGAAAAGGTTGAGGGAAGATCATTACCGGAGATCCAACCGATTGTGGAACAATATCTTCAACCCTCCTAAGACTATCTATAAGAGCATATTTTGCCTTCTCGAATTTTAAAAGAACTGAATCTCCAGTTATGGCCTGCTCAATGAGAATAGCACCATTAATAAGCATTCTATACAAATGAAAATATTGTGAACAATAATGAAAATCCATGAGATGAATCTCCTGAATAAATGGAAAAGGTGTCCTGGAATATCACAGACACACACTGACAACTCTTACCAAGTAAAGTTTACTGCACTCACAACAGTGTTGAAGAATATTTTTGGACTTCTCAAGTGCTATATGCAATGAACATAATGCTTGAATGCCAGATTTGCTCCCAGGACGTGCTGCTTCCAAGGAAGGGAATATTGATAGAACTTTGCAATAAATTGCAGAGAGTGTCTTGCACATATATCCATGTAACTACATAAGAAAGAATTAATTAGTGATAGGTTCTATACACATCAAGCACATTTTGTTCTTTAGGGGAAGAAAAAAAACTAACAACACAGTAATTCTACAATCCTCTATGTCCAAGTCCAACAATTAGAAAACTTCAAACTGCAAAATGCAACCCTTAACAACTAAGCCCTGCCAAAATCCTATTGGCAAAAGCCTTAAATAAGGACACAAACTTACACCAGTTATGCAACTGAGAACACCATCTCTATTGGAGTACAATTAACGGAGTATAATTACGGACACCATCTACATAAATGGAAAATAAAGGCCAGTTTAATGGAACTGTGCATGTGCAGCCTGTGCATATTTACGTACTACACTACAACCATTACATCCACTTGTTGAAGACGAAGTAGATGACATTTTACCTAAATTCATAAATGCAATTTCCCACTCTCCTCTTCACCTTTCATGTTTTCTCTCAATGGAATAGGGTTTTCAGTTTTGATTTGGAGATTTTATGGGATAAAGGTGAACTACGTGATTACGCACGCGCAGCATGTACACAGTTTCATTGAATGTGTCATTATTTGCCACTTACATAGAGAGTGTCCTTAATTGTATTTAATAGAAGACAATATCCTCAATGGCATAATCGATGTAAGTTTGTCCTTATTTGAGACAAATGCCTATCCTATCTGCTAACTGCATCCGGTATTACATCTGTCAACATCTTCATTTCGGGAGGTAAAGTGAACTTTTAAAAAAAAATCCATGTTAATATAAGTACCATCATCCAAGGGGAAGCAAACCTAAAGCACCAATGCTTGTCCATGAAACAGCAGGACATCCCACCTCAGCAATAGCCCAATTCAAGGACAACAGACTGATCTTTTTGCTTCTCATAGTGCAAGTTTTGAAATCCTCAAAAAACGGATTACACTTTCATAATAAAGTGTTGTGTATAGTGACTAGTGAAAGGAAAGTGGAGCTGTTTTTGTTGGAGAAAGTAATAATTTAATAATTATGTCTCCATACAATAAGAAAGTCTGGTTCTGAGGCCAACCCAAAAACGTAAATTCCAATAACCCAAATCCAGATATCTTGTCCATACCTTAGCATCACTAGCTGCAAATAAGTTCTCTTCAACCTCAGTGATGTCCATTATTTACCATTCAGCACAGGAACCCAGTAAGATAAGAATCTATATAACTGAAAGAGAGAAAACAGTCAGAAACAGACAAGATACAATAAAAATTTTGAGAAATTCTCAAGGGAAACAAAAGGGAAAAGGGTAAATTTTATTTATAAATTTTAAGTTAAAATTTATTGCACTAGAAATTAATGGCTTTGACAACAACAAAAAGGAAAAGGGCAATTACGGATAATATTATAGTTCCATCAATAGGGCTGCAACAGTGAAACAAAACGCAGTCTCTGCTTGACCGTGTCAAAGACGAAATGAAGCGCGTAATAGACTCCTTCAATAAATAACATACAACATAAGATCTATAAAAAATTCTAAACCAAGATGTTTTGGGCTTCCCTATTAGTCTAAGTTGAAAAGTGGTAAAAAGACAACGACATCACACATCAGAAGAATTTTCATCAAAAGATTACACTTTCTTAACATCTAATTCTAGACCCACAAAGGGAATTTAAAGACAACCATATAGTAAAAATCAAAATACAGAAAGCACCAGGAAGAATCCAAGTAAATGAGATTGTAGAAGAGAAAAAAAAAGAGGAGTACATACACACGGAACATTTATCAGCATTTTCGAAGAGCGTAATGATCTGAACAAGGAAGCAGAAGATAAAAAAATGGCAAACCCAGGATTTGATTTCGACATTTCATCGAACATGAAAGACTCAAATCCAAAAACGGAATTTTTAACCAGAAAAACGAACACCCATCAGTGATGGTAACAGAAAACACAGGATTCTATTTAGACATCATATCGAAACAGCTAAAAATTCAAAATTCTGTAATCAAAAAGATACAATCACACAGGAAAAAAAGGAAATCCAAAGCAAAGTTCTTCGGAAATGACCTTCTGAGCTGAGATCTTAACCGAAACGAGACACACGAACTGCAGCTATCGATATTACAAAAAACAGGGGAAAAACGAGATTCCCACAAATAAAGCAACAACCCAAACTAAGAAACCGCGGAAAGTACTGATAAACCCGCGAAAATCCAACCAAAATGCGAAAAACAGAAAATCCCCAATGCTTATTAAAAACCCAAAAAAGAAAAAAAAAAATTTCGAGGTCTCTTTTATTTACAAGTCATGGAAGACTCAAATAACCCAAATAAATCTCAGCTAGGGTTTGCATCAAGAACGTACCGGAAATCATGGAACAAGCCAGGGAGGCTTCATAAAAGAGGATTTACAGTAAAATAGAGAGCCAAACGTGGAATTAAGATTGGAATGATTCCATCTCATCACAGTGAGACTTTGTCGTATCACAGAGCGAATTCGTCACAGTAGAGAAACGGTGGTGTTTGTCCA
>BPVZ01000041.1:1808173-1818944 GCA_020521535.1 Rubroshorea leprosula
TTTTTTTTTTTTTCTTCCTTTGATTTTCCTTTTTTCCCTTTCGTCTTCTTCCTTTCCTTTCGCCTTCTGCAAACCCTAACAGCTTCTAACATTAAACCAAAAAATAATACAAATCCAGAATCTTCCCAGACCATCACCGCCCTAAATTCTTTCTTTCAACCTCCCCAAAAAAACTCAGAAATATCTAGGCATACTTTTCCAAAATTCAAGCTTCTAAACATAAATATTTAAAAAAAAAAAAAAAGAAATCGAACCCAAAAGATCGCTAGGTTCTTGAGAACCCAACAGATCGCTGGGTTCTTGATTGAACCCAATGATTTGCTGGGTTCTCAAGAACCCAGCAGATGTTCGATAATTACAAGCAGCCATATGGGCAAATTTTTTCCCTCAACCAATTTTTGCCAAATTCTCAATGAGAACAGCCCACACAAACAAAATATTCATTAGCAAAACAATCAGCTGCAACCCAAAAATATCCCTAAAATTCAAGCTTCTAAACATAAATATTTTTTTTAAAAAAAATCAAACCTAGCAAATCGCTAGGTTCTCGAGAACCCAGCAGATCGCTGGAAATCGAACCCAGTAGATCGAAGAACCCAGCGATCTGCTGTTGAACCCAGCATATCGCTGGGTTCTCGACAACCCAGCAGATCTGTTGGGTTTCGAAGAGGAGATGATAAATGATGAAAGGAAAGAGATGATGAGGAGATGGGAAAGGAGAAGATTAAAACCCAAGCCGGCAAACAAGGATCCAAGGGAAGAAGATGAACAACGAAAGAGGTTGGAGATGAAAAGTAAGGGGGAAGTAAGGGGCAACGAAAGGAGGAAGGAAAGAAAGTGATGTGTGGTTGAAGAAAGGGTAAAAATGTAATTTTATGTTTATAATTTAACATTTAATAATTTTATTTTTATAATTTATTTCATTATCAATCCTATGTGGCAAGGTATTTAAATTGTCACCTTTTTGTCCGTCAAGTAACGGTCCACGTAAGCCAGTTTTTAACGGAAGGACCAAATTGGGGTCAAAATGGTAAACAGTATGGACCAAATCAGGGATTTTTTTAGTTCAGGGACCAAATCGGCGGTCCGTACAATAGTTGAGGGACCAAAATGGGGTTTTAACAAAAAAAAAAGCTTTAACAAGTGATTAGAATATTTATTTTGACAAATACATAACAATTGAAAAAATTACAACAAAGTAAAAGCTAAATAGAAATATTCATTAAGTGAATAAAAATAATTGTTAGGCTGATATATAAGGTGCAATTGTTGCCAATAACTTAAGTATATAGTTCAGTAGTAATTTATTTTTAGTAAATTTAAGAGATTTTAAGTTCAAATTACATAATATGTAGATAAAATGGATTAAAAAATGAAAAAAAAGTTATCTCCAATTGTATATTAAAAAAAGATTTAAATATAATTTTTTTATATAACCTTACGTATCATTTAATGATTTCTTTTAATTTTCATTCAAAGTTCATTGGGATATAGTATATATCCATTGGTATATGATAGTAAGGAATAAAGTTATGGCCATTGTTAATTTTATTAGGACTATTAAAATTATTAAATTTTATATTTTAATGTAATTGTTAAAAATAATTAATAATTAATAAAATAATTAATATTTATTGTTAAATAAATTTAAATAACTATTTTTAAATATTATAATTAACTAGTAAAAAATTATAAAATTATAATAAAAATTAATAATTTTAACAAAATTATTAATTACCATAAGTTTAACAATATTAAGTTATTAACGATTTTAATTGTAACAATATCCTTGATGTAAAATAAAAGACTCCAAAGGAATTATTTATAAATGATATTGTCCTACTGGATAACTAGATTATAGTCATCCCATCAATGCAGCAAATAGTTACTTTGTCTAATGAAAAAGCCTCGTATAGGTTGGAGATGATGTGGCAAGGGTGAAGCTCACAAGGTAAGGTGGCCAAAAAATTTTTGAAAGGCTTCATTGGTGTGATGGTTGCACTTAATGGTCAATAAACAGTATCGTTAGCTTGCATTGGATGGAAGGACGACATTAATATGTTTTAGCATTGTAGAGGGATGACAAGTGGAGTTAATTGATAATAGAGGGACGACATGGAGCTAATCCATAATAAAAGGTTTATATTGAACTATTATTAATAGTAGAGGGATGATAGATGACATTAACCCTATTTTGTACGGTGGTAACCACGGCTCAAAAATACTAACAGTATTTAAAAAAAAAACTCAATAATAGTCAAATAATTATAAAGGAGTTACTAAAAAAATAAAACGGAAGTTAGATGGCAAGGGCATTTTGGACAGAAAACCAACGAACTTTGACTTCGGTGGCAGTGGACAGTTCTTATGTCCCCATTCAAAGAGTACGGACTCAGCAATTCTCTCCTACTGTAGTAATAATTGGGGCCCTCACATTTGTCCACGTGGCCATTTTACCTCCACAATTTTCCAACCCCACTCCGTTCCAATAATTACCCGCCACTCAGATCCGTAATGGACGGAGTTTTCTGTAATTTTCCCCCCATCATAAATCAACGGTCAAAGTTTTGGGTTGCAGGAGCATGGTTATATATTCATTTATTAGTAATATTAAATAATTTGTAAAAATTTTTATCGTTTCAAAATATTTTAATTTTTTACAATCTTATTAATATAACAATATAGTTTATTATAATATGTACCAAAAAAAAAAATAGTTTATTATAATAAAAAACAAAGGTGATTAGGGTGTCATCAATTATAATCTTTCAAAGAAACTTTCCCACATTTTTAAAACAAAAAGTGATTCCTAAACAGTTAATCAGTTATACTTGCCATAATTAATTATTTTGCCTCCCATCCCAAAGTCCATTTTTCCTTATCTAAGCTCTCAACAATTTAAATTGCTTCCGTTAGCACTTGTTCTTTTTGGGTAAATGTCTAAACCAAACACGGCGGTACATGTCACGTGGAGCCAAATGTTGTCTCCATAATTAATTGGGCATCCATCTAATCCTCGACTTGAGGTCTGGCATCTTATAGATGCAGTCATGCCCTGCAATTTGCAAGTCTAACTACATTGCACAAAAGTTTCAACTTTGAATATCTGTTATGGAAAGATTTGAATATTAATATTTTTGTCATAATTTGATTTTTGAAAGGAAAATACTTTTTGTATAACTTTTTCATCTCTTATTTTTTACAACTTAATATGTTATTAAAATTATTAGTTTTTTTAATTTATATGAGACACATGATATTGAATACATCTACTCATTTAATAATATATGAGAGTTATATAAAAAGGTGGGACAAAAAAGTTATCTCAATAGCACCAGTCTTTTTTAAATACTATAAAAAAGGAACTTAGCTTAAAAGATTAATTAGTTATAAATCTTTACAAAAAGTATATCCCCAACTTTAAGTTTTAGATTCAAATTTCTTTTCTTTAAATTTGTACTTGTTAAAAAAAATATATTGTAAAAATTATTACTTCACAATATTTGTTGGTAATAAATATTACAAGAATATTATAATTACAAATTATAAAATAATAAAATATTATATTATTTAAATTAATTTTTATTTAAAAATTTATTTATGATAATACATTTATTTATTTAATATTATATCATATTTATTTAAAAGTTTGTTAAGAAATAGGATAGGAGTGTATTTATTATATATTTTTATCATTAATTATGTATTAATGATAATACATTTATTTATTTAATATCATATCATATTTATTTAAAAGTTTGTTAAGAAATAGGATAGGAGTGTATTTATTATATATTTTTATCATTAATTATGTATTAATCTACATAAAAAATAAAAAAGTAAATGTTAATTTTAACACTTATTACACATATATTTTTTATTGGATAATCAATAAATTTAATATCAATTTTTAATTTTATTATGTATATTAATTATAAAGAAATGTAATAAATACATTCTTATCCTATATTTTAAGAAAATAGAATAAAAAAATTTATTTAATATTATATTATAATGATAAATTTATAATTTTATATAACATTATAATTATAATATTATCATAACTGATATACTCTAATAAATAGCATCAAACAAGTAAACCATATTTAATATCAAAAAATATTATCACTAAATCATCTTAGATGTCTCAATTCCTCTACAAATAATCTATTTGATATTACTATATGGCTAAAAAATTAATTATTGCTAAAATTAGAAAGTAAAAGAGAAAAAGAAAAAAAGCAGTATATGTTCGGCTTTTAGATGATTTTAACTACCCAGCCAAGTTGCACCTGTCAGAAGCAGGAACCATAATGGAAGCACTTTTGTTGCTTTCACTTCACCTCTCATACCAATACCATATACCAACGACCAAGCAACAACTAATTAATTTACCATTTTGAGAAGCATAATAAATAATTAGTTGAGTAGTTTTTTTTCGTTAAAAATAAAAATTTTTAAATTTAAGTAATATGATAGGTAAATAAAATAAAATAAAAAATAAAAAATATTTGTTTTTTATTATATAATTAAGATAAAAAAATAATAATTAATCATCATTAATTCAAACTATTCTTTTATATAATGATACATATTCTTTCTTTTTTTAAGGTAATATACATTTGTCTTAAAAATTAAATTTAAAATATATATTTAATTTAAAATTCCATTCTCTGACGAGTTAAGAATCCTTTTAGAATTCTTGTTCTTAATTCATAATATATAATAGCTTGTTTAGTGTTTTATGTTCATAGTTCTTTTAATATAAGGTAAAAAATATAAATCACTTAATTTTTTGAGTGGTAGGCAATAAGTTCTTAATTAAATTGTAGGGTAGATATTCTCTTCCAAAATAATCATTGTTTTCAAAGATTATGTATGTTTAGTAAAGTAACGGCTTTTTTGTTTAATTCTCTTACGCGTCATTTGAATTACATCAATAATTATTATCGTGTAATTTAAATTAAATAATTAAAATTACAAAAATACCTTTTTTATTTTTTTTTTATTAAAATAAGTGGTTCGAGAAAAAAAAATTAAGAATGAAAATCAAACCCATGATAAAAAAAAAAAAAAACATACATTAAGTGAGCCGGCAAGCCCTTCTTCATTCTCTTCATAAACCAAAATAGACCAAAAAAAAAAATAATAATAGAGATGTGGCGGATATTTTTGGACCATCGGCGTCTAGACCTAACTCTATTTAGTGGTAGTCAGAATAATTATGCGACAGACCAAAAAGTTACTCCCTATTGAATTGACCATTTTCACAAAAAAAAAAAAAAAATTCACGAGAAATGATGAATTACATGATAAAAAAATAATTTTTTTATATATTATAAAATTTAAAATTAAAATATTTTTTATTTTTATAAAAAAATTATTAAATTATTTAATTTATTCACCTACTGGCACCTTTTATAATTTTCCCTTCTGTATTCCATATTCCCATGTGAATGTCACATGAAAAATGACCCCCCGTTCATTTTCCATCACTTGAGGCAAAATCATTAGGCATGAGACTGGTCCCATCCTACTTACTTTTGGTTAGGAACTCTGGTTTTGACTCAATTTTACTTTTACCTCCGAATGACTTTGTCTGAGTTGGCCTCGGCTCCACACAACTTATGATTCATGTCTGCCCTGTTGCTCAACACCGTCTTTACTCCAGTTGGAAACCTACAGAAAATGTTTTTTGAATTTGAATGTGATTGATAAGTTTTTTAAAACGTGAACCATGTCAATTCAGATGAGGAAATGGAGAAGTACAATGGTTTTATTGCGACGATGATTGTAAAAATACTTTACAGGAGAATCCGATGCAAAATTGTTTTTTCTGATACTATTGTTTTTAGTCAAAATTGATGCAGATGCAATTTTATTTTAAATAAAATTTTATGATAAAAATAAATATATATATCAAATGGTGAATTATATATATAATAAGTAATAATTTTTTTTAATTCATCCCTACCTATTTTAAAGTTTAGGGTTTAAAACTTTTAATTAATTGAAATACTCTTGAAAATAATAAAAAGTAAGTATAGTTTTTTCGTTGGCTTTTTCAAAAGCTAATTGAGGTATAGAGAATCAGAAGCTGCAACTGTGACACTGTAATCGTAATATTGCTTGAAGTTGAATTCTTAACATCTAATTAAGTTTTTGAGTTTAGCAAAATTTATGATTCTGTTAAATAATATTTTGTTGTTTCTCACATTTTATATTGTAGAACATACCTAGAAAAGGTTTAATAGAATTAAATTACTTTTAGAAAAGCTCTAATTAGGGCAAGCAAGAAAATGTAGGGAGAACTCTTTTAACTCACAGGGCTTGTTAACCCAACAAGGGTAGAAGTCATAAAAACTTGAGTTGTAACATTTCATATATATACACAACAACGTAGTTGAGTGCTTTTATTTTTTGTTTTTAACATAATGAGTATTTGAATTTTTTGCTCAATTAAGTTCTAATATATGTATTCACTTGCACTTTATAAAAACATACCTTCAAGTTTTATACACATAATTTCTTAAAATTATTTATACTAAAATAACATTAGTGATTCAAATTTATGTTTTCATGGGTTGGATGGCATTATACCATCACTTGATTAGTTTTTTTTTTTTTTTTTAGAACAGCAATTCCATCACTTGATTAGTTAATCCTAACAGCTTGAAAAGTACTAGTTTTCCTAGCTAGTAGAATAGCCAGCCTTGAATTCCAAAATGTTAATCAATTTGTACAAATTTATTTATAAGGAGGACCAAGTTTGTTCCATGGTAGGTGGTTTATCCGTGTATGTGATTATAATTGATGAAGTAGACAGTAGTTTAGAGACACTAGTGCAATCACCAACTGCATGTGATTGTTAAAAAAGTTGGTTGTGTCCATATTCTTCGCATGAAAACTACTTCAAAAAGTTGCATATTATGTTTGGACCACCAAGGACCTAAGAATGGTTGTGATTTTACTATAATATATCTTTAACTTCATTAATAATACATGCAATTTTTAGGAATTTAGTTAATAATTTGAATTTGAGATTTCTTACAACTTTAATATTATCTTTAATTATTATATCAATATCTTATCAATATAAAAATCGTTTTTGATTGTAGAAATTGAAATTACACCTTAAGATGAGTTCTTTGTTGTTATTTTTCAAAAGCTATTTTCCGTTTTGAATTTCCATTGGCAAAAATCATGAAATATTTCATGATGAACATATTTCTGCAAAAAAATCTGTAGATTTTTCGTTAACTTGAATGAGTTTTGATAATTGTTTATAGAATGATTATGTAAACAACTTAACAATTCGGCTGGTTTGCCCGAGAGGTTAAGGGGGAAGACTTAAGATCTTCTGCACATAAGTGCGCATGGGTTCGAACCCCATAGCCAGCACTAAAATTTTTCTCAGCCAATATTTAATGATTTTACTCAGACAGAAGCCCAATCTCTTCCCTGCCCAAGTATACAGCCCACTATATTTCACCGATCCCGATATCAAATTCCGATCCGACCTGGCCCGGACGTTCCAAACTTTCCCGTAGCGCAAGAAAACCTCTTCGTTTTCCTATTTTGCACGTGGTTCAAAATTGTAGGCCAGCCTGAGCTAGTTCGTTAGAACCAACTGTTTCTTGTAATCAGCCCAAATATAAAAGGGTACAGCTTTTAAATCTCATTTTGTTCATTGACGAATACAATCAGTTGACCTTTTCACTCTTTTTTGGTTCTTCTTCCTCTCTTCTCTGGTTCTTCTTCCTCTCTTCTCTGGTTCTTCTTCTTCCCTGGGTTCTGTCTTCTCCTTCTTTCTTGACTCTCCTGGTTCTGGTTCTATCAGATCATCTCCGCGGCTTCCAAGGTAACATTTTCCAGATCATCTTCTAGATTTTCTTACGATCGAATCGATGAAACTTTGGCCTTTTCCTTTTTGAATCCCAGGGTTTCTAAAAATTTCGAGTCGGGATTAGATTATCTATTATGTTTTCCGATTCCAGCCTCGAATCTTCACCGGAAGCTTCTTTCTGGTGGTTGAAAATGACGTTGAGCGACTCCGCCCTGCTAATTGGAGTTACTTTTCTCAAAATTTGATATTTTCTTTTATTTTCTCTGCAACCAACCATGATTAGGTTTAGTTTTTGGTGCGATATCTTTTTAGTGGTTTTGACTAGCAATCCATGTGATGAAATAGATATTTGTGATTAATTCTTTAACTTATTAGGGTTTGAAATATGAAGCTTGATCTTAGTGGTTTCGAATCAACTGCACCCTTTGTTGGTGCTAGTAGTGAGCTTGTTGGTGGCTTAGCAGCTGCCCCTTCATTTGACATCCCTGCTACTACCGATGTGAGTTGAATGAGTTGAGATGCCCTTGTTGCCTTCTGCTATTTATTGGTTTTGTGTGATGGAAGAAGAATATTTCCTTGCTTAAATGTGTGCCTTTTTCTGTATATTTCAGTTTGATGGCTTCCAGAAGGAAGCCATTCAGATGGTGAAACCTGCAAAGGGTACCACGACACTTGCATTCATTTTCAAGGAGGGTGTCATGGTAGCTGCTGATTCTCGTGCAAGCATGGGTGGTTACATATGTGAGTTCTCTGGTTTACTTGCTCTGGCTGTTCTGTGAAACATGTTGAATCAATTCACTTAATGAATCTTTCAATGGAAATACATTCAGGGAAAATGCATTCACTTCTTAACCATTGTAGATTAACTGCTGATTAAAATAAAAAAACCATTATAGGCTAACTTTTATAATAATGGTTCTCAACCTTCTTATTGGTGTCAATTGTCAATGATCATAACTGTTTTACATTTTTTACATTGTTATCAGAGTGCTTTCATCAATTGTAGTAGTGACATAGTGAGGTAGTTGAAAGTATGTTATCGAGGGTGATGGTTATGATTTCATACATCTCATGCACAAACTTTCATCCCTCTTTTTATCTACTCACTAATTTTTTAGTGGCATATTGAGTACTACTGCCATTTTGCTTGGTGGTATGCATTGCTAGGAGCCTGCAGCATTTTTTTTTCTTTATATTGTTTTCATATATACTAAAGCAAGACTTATGATTCTTTCCCTGTTTTTTTGTAGCATCACAGTCTGTCAAGAAGATTATTGAGATCAATCCTTACATGCTTGGCACAATGGCTGGTGGAGCTGCTGACTGCCAGTTTTGGCATAGAAATTTGGGCATTAAGGTACTGACTTGACTCAATTTTGCTTTCAGTGGTTGCCTTTTATTGGTAATATGTTAGGTTTTGTGATTTTGTTCTGTGGTTGTGCTTTATGCTTTTCAATTTTGCACATTTATGGACATTTTAGTGGGGTAGCCTAGTGGTGGCCTTTTATGCAGTGGGTTATCATCTACTTATATTGATTCATATTTGAGATAGCTGCTCTTTTTCTGTTTTTTTATTTCTTTGGAATTTGATTGTTCTAACTGAACAATATTGTTTAAATAACATTATTTGTGTATTCGGGTATTAATGTAGACATGGTCTTAGGCATCCTTTTATTTTACTTAGGTGGCTAAACCTATTTCATTCTACTATTTTCTGAGCTGTCTAGCCTTGAAAATGAGGAAAAAAAAAAAGAATGGAGTGGGACACTCTTGTGCGTACGCTTGCTTGTATGTTAGTATATGGCTGCTGGTTTAATATAAACAGTTTCTGTGATCAAACATCACCCATGTGTTTCTTTTACATACATGAAATTCTAAATTTCTAATGGGTAAGTTTTTGCTATAATTTAGTGCCGGCTGCATGAATTGGCAAATAAGCGTAGAATTTCAGTCACAGGGGCATCCAAGCTGTTGGCAAACATTCTTTACTCTTACCGGGGGATGGGACTGTCGGTCGGCACAATGATTGCTGGATGGGATGAAACGGTATTGACATCATGATATTCTCTCCCTCCCTTCCACTTCCTTGCTTTTGCTATCTCACTTTGTATATTTATGTAGTCTAACCTTTTCTCACAAGTGGATCTTATGTGGTTTCTAGGGTCCCGGGTTATACTATGTTGACAGTGAAGGGGGAAGGTTGAAGGGAACACGTTTCTCTGTTGGATCTGGTTCACCTTATGCTTACGGTGTACTAGATAGCGGGTATGGTTCTTTTACACTTGTTTATGTAGCTATTCTCCATTTGTATTGGAATTTGGAAACTTAGTCCAGGTGTTCAATGCAACTTTTTCTTGGGAAATGCAAACATTTAATCAAAGTTTTGCACTTAAGCATGAATGGTGAAGCAGGCAGTTCATTCCATGAACAATTAGATATCAGAATTTGACTTGGTGATTAAACATTGAAAAACTAATAGATGAAAAGTTTCTTATATTGGGACAAGGCTTCACAGATGTTCTTATTCATAGCCGTTTTCCACAATTTTGTAAATGCCAGGTATAAGTATGATATGTCTGTAGAAGAAGCTGCAGAGTTGGCCAGAAGAGCTATTTATCATGCAACATTCCGAGATGGAGCCAGTGGTGGAGTTGCTAGCGGTATTCTCTCTCTGCTTGTTTGTGTGTGTTCTGCAAACTTAATTCCCTTGTTCAAGAGCCTAATTTGGTTTCAACTTTTCATTTTAATTAGTTTATCATGTGGGACCAAATGGATGGGAAAAGCTGTCTGGAGATGATGTG
The DNA here is from genome assembly GCA_020521535.1 of Rubroshorea leprosula. Classification (NCBI taxonomy): domain Eukaryota; kingdom Viridiplantae; phylum Streptophyta; class Magnoliopsida; order Malvales; family Dipterocarpaceae; genus Rubroshorea; species Rubroshorea leprosula. The sequence goes on from BPVZ01000041.1 coordinate 1,818,821, forward strand.
GGAGATCTCCACTACAAGTACTACCCTGCAATGCCAAGTACAGAACAAGAGATGGTGGAAGGAATTGAACAAGAGATGGAGGAAGAAATTGAACAAGAGATGGAGGAAGCATAAATTTCTAGAT
>BPVZ01000041.1:1859601-1870983 GCA_020521535.1 Rubroshorea leprosula
TTTTTACCGATTTTACCGGTTTTTGACCGTTTTGACCGGTTTTGACCGGTTTTGACCTCAAACGGTTTTCTTATGTGAACCAAATCGTTTTCATCCCCGGTACCGGTCCGACCGATTCAACCGGCCAGTCCGGTCCGATTTTAAAAACCTTGTTTAAGACCTTGCCGTTTAGCCCTAACCTCTTGCCAAGGGAAACTCTAAATCCATGTCAAATCCATGTCAAGAAGGAAAAAGTTTCAAGTGTAAGTATTAAATTCTTTTAAGGAGGACAAGAACAAGATTAAGCTCTTATCCTTCTAAAATTCAGTTGTTAATCAGAGGATCCCACTGTTACAAGAAATGTTACTTTTCAAATCCTAAACATGTGCACTGCACTGCAGCACTTCAAATAAGAGATTTTCTCCCATTTTTCTTCAAGTATATAATAATTTGTATTTATTTTGCAAATCAATGCATATTATTTGATTTTGCAAACTTTGTCACCACACCAACCTCGATCGATCTCCGGAATAATGGAAGGTCACCGTATCGTCTGTCGGTCTGTTGGCCGTCGAACGGCGGAGTAAGTGCCACAGCTGCTATCGCCCCTGTTCCGGTCAGCCCTGACACCGGACTTGAATTAGCTCCAACCATCCGGCTTGGTTAAGCATCCGAAAAAGATCTTAATCCACCCCCTCACCGTCGCCGGTAGATCAGAGCAACCATCTCAGCTCATAAAATAAACCGGCATAAGATAGAGTCGGTACTCCCCATGGACATAGAGAAGACGATGAACAACACTAAGGGATTGTACATTCCTGAGGACAGGCCGAGATATACTCCTCCTGAGAAGAAATCTTCTGGAATTGATGAAGCAGGTAGTGATGCTGGAAATTGCATCCACAACCATGCCATTAGTTCAGAGGTAAGTTGATTTTTCCACCATTTGCAGTGTTGTTATTAGTTTTTGGCAACATACAGGCACTATTTACACGCAGTTTCTTTCTTGCTGAAGGTTCATGTTTCATCTCATCGGAGTTCTAGTAGGTATGAGAGGGAGAGGGATGGCCGTGGCACTGAAAGAGTAGATTTCAGGGATGGCGGAAGTAAAGGCAGAGATGGGAGAAAGAGACCTGATTACGGAAGGAAAGAGCAGTTTTATGGAGGGGAAGCACGTAGGGAATATGAAGAATATGGAAAGAAGCGAAGTAGACATGATTTCAAGAGGGCACCCGGCATGTTAACATCCTGACTTCTGTTCATGGAAATCTTGCATTCATGCTTAAAAAGGTATCTCAAAGTATAGTTTTGTGTCAAATAGAATGGAGTTTAAAAGTCTTGTAGTCATTAATTAAATGGAACTGGGGCTTCAGGCTTGTTTTGTACAGTTGAGTTTAAAATATTCTTGATAGTTCAAATTATCAATGCTATTTTCCATGTTAAATTAATTAGTAACAATCTTTTTGACATCTTTGAACAGTATTGCTCATCTGAATATTGACATTTATGTAGGCAGATCTAATTGGGATGGTTACTCAACCACTAGTAGGCTCCATCAACCTTCTCCGTCCCCAATGTTTGTTGGGGCCTCGCCCGATGCTAGACTAGTTTCCCCATAGATGGGTGACTGTACCCCTTCGTCCACAGGTATTTAAATTGTTTATTGTAACTTTGGTATTGGTTATCTTTGCTTTTCTTTGCTTGTTATGACATGAAAGCAAAAATTAAAACTTCTGCCTTAATGCTGGAACTTTCACAGTTTCTGCTGCTTCCCCCTGGGACTATGTGGTTCCTTCTCCTGTTCCAATTGCAGCCTCTGGAGCATCAGTCAGATCATCAGGTTCTAGAACTGATCACATGTCTCATCAACTTAGCTTTACCGGGGATAATTCCCAATCATTTGAGGTAGTGTATTTATTGCTGTCTGACTTTTCCCATGTTAATTTATCTGTACGTTGGTTGACAGGGGGTATTTGTCTTTTAATCTCTAGAAACATATTTCCTATTTATTGAAAGTTTTGATAATACTCAAAACTTTGGCTCTATTAATGTCAATTTTCTGTCTTATTTTCATATATTTAGGATGGAGAAGCAGATGATACTTATTTGGCTGGAAAACACAATCATGAGAGTACTGAAAGCATGTGCCCGGAGATGGAATATAATGCTGACCGTGCATGGTAACTATATATATATATATTTGGTAAAAATGGTAATTCTGTATTAGATTTATCCAAAATAGTGTGATTTGTTCTTCATGAGTAAATTCTTTTGGTATTTAGATGGTGGGTTCAATGTCTACTTGAATTTAGCAGCAAAGGAAAATGTTTTCACCATAGGCAGGTCAAAACCATTTGGGTTCTGATCTTGCTTCATTTCAATTGAGCTGAAAAAATGTTCTTATATTTGTTTCTTAAGCATTTGGATTTTATATGCACCTGTTTTCAGAAAAAAAGAACCCATATTATGTTCTTGCTCTTACGTGTTAGCTCTTTAAGGAAGAAGTTCAATGGTCTTTGAGCCTAATTGTTTAATGAATTTAATCATGGGTTTTATTTGTGTTTGTTGCATTTTCTGCTTCGAAGTAACTTTGTTACTCTGCTGGTGTGAATATTGCTGTACAGGTATGATCAAGAGGAAGGATGCACCATGTTTAATGCTGATAGCTTGGCACTTTTCCTTGAGGATGAGGCTTCTTTTCAAAAGAAAGAGGCGGAGCTGGCCAAAAGATTGGTATGATTTAAGTGCCTTCAGTTTGCCTTGTTCTGGCCACTTTTTTAGCATTAGTTTATAACTCATTTTTTCAAGCTAGTGTATGCACAATCATCTTCAGTTGCTTATTTAGTGTACATATGCCTTTGAGGATAGCCTTTATATTTTAAGACAACACTATTACTTAGTTTTGTTATGCTGTAGAGGTACTTTCAAATTTTTGTCTGGATATTTTGAGACAGTACTATTACGTTACTGTTTGTTGTAGTGTAGAGGTGCTTTAGAACATGTGGTGTGCGTGATTGAGACGGTACCATACTTTGGTGTTTGTTATAGTGTAGACTACAGAAGTACTTTGAAATATAGAGTCAGTATATGTTAAGTGTATAGAATATGCAGATGTCAGTCACATGCTTTCATATCCTTCAAAAATGAGGGACATTAAAACAAGTGGTGTGTGTGATTGAGACGGTTCTATACTTTAGTGTTTGTTATAGTGTAGACTACAAAAGTACTTCAAAATATAGAGTCTGCATATGTTAAGTGTATAGAATATGCATATGTCAGTCACATGCTTTCATATCCTTCAAAACTGATGGACATTGAGATTACTTGATCCTTTTTTCCTGCATTGCAATTTTAAAAATTGTTCTAAATACTAAATTGTGTTGTTATAGTATAGATTATAGAAGTTCTTTGAAATATAGAGTCTGGGTATGTTAAGTGTTTAGAATATGCATATGTCAAGTCACATGCTTTCATATCCTTCAAAACTGATGGACGATGAGATTAATTGATACTTTGTTGCTGCCTTTCAATTTTAAAAGTTGATCTAAATACATATTATTTGGTTGGTAGTTCTTGCTGTTTAATATGAATTCTTTGGATGGTACTCTTCTAAACAGGTTCAAAGGGATGGATCTAGAGTGTCAATTGCTCAGAGCAAAAAGTTATCTCGGCGAACTGCTGATAATGCCCAGTGGGAAGATCAACAACTTTTTAGATCTGGAGCTGTACAAGGTACTGACGTCCAGACTGAGTTTGATGATGATGAGTACCACAAGGTTATTCTACTTGTACATGGTAAGTGTATTCTATGATAAGAGTTCTGTCAGTTTATGGAAGTATTTTTTCCCTGACATGTAAACAAGATTAGATGACTGCTTTATCATTTTAGCTAAAAATTTCCCTTTACAAATATCATTGCAGATACAAAACCTCCTTTCCTGGATAAAAGAGTTGCTTTTACCAAACAAGCCAGGCCTATAATGCCCATAAAAGATCCCACATCAGACATGGCTATAATTTCACACAAAGGATCTACTCTGGTTAGGGAATTTCATGAGAAACAAAGTATGAATAAATCATGTCAACGTTTTTGGGAGCTTGCAGGCTCAAAGCTTGGTGATATCCTTGGTGTTAAGAAAACAGCACAAAAGGTATTTTTAAAGGAACATCTAATCTCCAAGTTTAGAATTATATATACATACATATATGTATATGGTAGGGATTCACTTACTCATAAATCTTACATGTCACACTTACATAAAATCTCAATCATTCATCTCTCTACTTTCAGTGGTTGAGATTTATTCACATTTATTAAATATAATTATTTTTTTTACCTAAAAAATCATAGTAAATCTCAATCATTGAAAATGAAGAAATAAATGATTGAGATTTCATGTAAACGTAATGTGTAAAATTTGTGTATGAACAGATCCCTCCTCTATATATGCATATATATATATATATTTGTATGTATTTGTGGTAGCATGGTTCATGTGTCCAATTTGACTTCTATGTTATGGATATTAGATTGATTCAGACTCCGCTGAAGTAAGTGAAAATGGTGAAGTTGATTTCAAGGAGGAAGCAAAATTTTCACAACATATGAAAAAGGGGGAAGCCGTAAGTGAATTTGCAACATCCAAAACCATGGCAGAACAGCAACAATACCTGCCCATATACTCAGTGCGAGATGAGTTACTTCAGGTTTGACATTTTCCCATTTTCCCATCCCTATATTTTAGTTTAATATTGAGTTACATGAAAACTCAGAATGAACCACCTATCTTTTGAAGGCTCAAACCAACACCACCCCCCCCCCCAAAAAAAAAAAAGAAAAAGAAAAAGAAAAAAGAAAACACTTGTCTTTTGTGTTATAGAATGCAGAGCGTCATAATTGGTATAATTTTGTCATGCACCATTTGCATTATGGAACTTTCCACATGCAAGTATAGCTGTCCCTACGAAACATATGCTCCCCTATTCATTTTCTTTCCAAAATCTGTGTAATTGGGATCCCTAGTCATTTTCACATAGAACTAGAAGGGAAGAAAAAGGTTGGGAGAGGCTTGAGATTTATTTCCCTGACCAATTTGTTAAATGTTATTAAGTAGGTGGTGCCTTTCTACTATTTTGAGGTACGTTTTGTGATTTGTATTTTTTGTAACTCTTGACAGGTAATTCGAGAAAATCAGGTGGTTGTTGTAGGAGAAACTGGTTCTGGAAAAACAATTCAACTGACACAGTATCTTCATGAAGATGGGTACACTAAGAATGGTATAGTTGGTTGTACCCAACCTAGGCGTGTGGCAGCCATGAGTGTTGCAAAAAGAGTTAGTGAAGAGATGGAGACCGAGTTAGGTGATAAAGTTGGTTATGCAATACCTTTGAAGATGTAACTGGACCAAACACCGTAATTAAGGTAAGCACTTCTGTTGGAATTTTAACTATGGCGTTAAATTCTTCATGATACTTTTAGTAGTTAGTAGTAACATTGCTGATTGAACATTCTATGTATTTCTGTCTAAAAAATAAACAAACAAATAAAAAATTCTACTATGTATTTTATATCAGATTAGTGAGCGCTATTTACTCTTTTCCACCTTGCAGTCTCGTTGTGTCTCTATCTCTTGAGTTTCACTGCATTCTTCAGTTGCACTGAGTCAGTTGTTTGTTGGACAGCATGTCCCATCTGTAATGGGGTTTTTTTCCAATAATATGATGTGATTGCTAAACTTTGGAGTTTCCATATGTTGCAGTACATGACTGATGGAGTCCTCCTACATGAAACATTGAAAGATTCTGATCTTGATAAGTACTAGTATGGGAAGTTTTCTTTAATTTTTTTCTGTCTATTCTTTTGTTTAGTAGTCTCCTTAGTGATGAAAACTATATGTTTAGAGGTCTTATCGTTGATGAAAATTATGTTATTTAATTTGAAACTTTCCATTACTGCAGTGTCATTGTGATGGATGAAGCACATGAGAGATCGCTGAGCACAGATGTACTGTTTGGAATACTAAAGAAAGTGGTTGCTCGGCATTGTGATTTTAAGCTCATTGTGACATCTGCAACCCTGAATGCACAGAAATTTTCAAATTTCTTTGGAAGGTAGATGATATTCCCCCATTAGAGTTTCTACTTGCTCCTTAGACTTTCATGCTATGATTATTAACCTTCTAATTTTTTGCAGCGTACCCATCTTCCACATTCCTGGGAGGACGTTCCCAGTCACTATGTATAGGAAGACCCCATGTGAAGATTACGTTCAAGCTGCAGTGAAGCAGGCAATGACAATCCACATCACTAGTCCTCCAGGTGATATCCTCATCTTCATGACTGGTCAGGATGAAATTGAGGCTGCTTGTTATGCCCTTGCGGAAAGAATGGAACATCTCATCTCCTCCACTGAGAAAACAGTTCCTAAACTCTTAATTCTTCCAATCTACTCCCAGTTGCCAGCTGACTTGCAAGCAAAGATATTTCAGAAGGCTGAAGATGGAGCTCGCAAATGTATCATTGCCACCAACATTGCTGAGACCTCTCTGACTGTGGATGGTATCTTCTACATTATTGATACAGGTTATGGTAAAATGAAAGTGTACCACCCTAGGATGGGTATGGATGCTCTTCAAGTTTTCCCCATTAGCCGTGCTGCTGCTGATCAGCGTGCCGGATATGCTGGTAGAACTGGGCCTGGTACTTGTTATAGGCTTTATACACAGAGTGCATACTTAAATGAAATGCTGCCGAATCCTATGCCCGAGATTCAGAGAACTAACCTTGGCAATGTGGTGCTGTTGCTCAAGTCACTTAAAATAGATAATTTGCTGGATTTTGATTTCATGGATCCACCTCCAAAAGAAAACATCCTTAATTCTATGTACCAGTTATGGATCTTGGGTGCACTTAATAATGTTGGAGGCTTAAGTGACATAGGGTGGAAAATGGTGGAGTTTCCTTTGGATCCGCCCCTCGCTAAGTCCGCCCCTTGCTAAGATGCTCTTGATGGGTGAATGGCTAGGATGCTTAGATGAGATTTTGATGATTGTTTCAATGCTTTCGGTGCCATCAGTTTTCTTCCGGCCAAAGGATAGAGCAGAGAGAGCAATGCAGCAAGAGAAAAATTTTTTGTGCCCGGATCTGATCACTTGACACTGCTTAATGTTTATAAGCAGTGGAAAGCAAACCAGTACCGTGGAGATTGGTGTAATGACCATTTTTTGCATGTTAAAGGTTTAAGGAAGGCCAGAGAAGTGATATCTCAGCTACTAGATATCCTGAATACTCTGAAAATCCCTCTTACTTCTTCTGGACTAGATTCAGACATTGTCCGGAAAGCAATCTGTTCTGCATACTTCTACAATGCAGCAAAACTTAAGGGTGTGGGAGTGTATGTAAACTGCAGGAACAACATGCCCTGCCATTTGCACCCAAGCAGTGCCCTATATGGCATGTGTGATACAGCAGAATACGTGGTTTATCATGAGGCAATTTTAACAACGAAAGAGTACATGCATTGTGTGACTATGGTGCAGCCACAATGGTTGGCTGAATATGGACCCATGCTCTTCTCTGTGAAGGAGTCAGATACATCATTGTCAGAGCATAGGAAAAAACGGAAGGAAGAGAAAACTGCAATGGAGGAGGAGATGCAAATTTTGAGAAAGGAGCGAGCTGAGGCAGAGAGAAAGAACAAGGAGAAGGAAAAAGAGAAGGGTACAAATCAGCAGCAGCAAGTTTCAATGCCGGGTTTGCCAAAGGGTGTTTCCACCTACCTGAGACCAAACAAGCTCGGTTTGTAAATTTACTCACACTGTATTAATTGATTTCTTTTGTTCTTTTTATCATGCGACTTAGGCCACCATAAAAAACCATAGAACTTAAGTCCATTTTTACTAATGGGCAGTAATCTTCTGAAAATATATTGAAAAATAATTACTAACTGCTATGATTAGAGTATGAGAGTTTATTTGTACAGAAGAAGCAAGTGAAAATGGAATTTACATGCATGTACTCAAATTGATGTTGCAATATCATCCAGAACTACTTTTGGAGTACGTACTTTTTTTTTCCTTGAAGGAAGGCAAGTGATTGTATTAGTCCAAATATTGAACTTTAATTGGGGTTTAATACACTTACACTGGGCATATCCATGTGAATTACATGAAAAACCAATTAACTTCAAACAAGCATTGATAAGATTAACTACTGTTCCTACTGAAGCAATTTCATTCCTAAATAATCTTCTGTTCGTCTCTAATCTAACCATAAAAAGTAGACTGTTGCAGCAAATGATAATTTCAGAGTGGTGGCCCTTCGGTTCCTCCTAGGACTCCATATTAGAATCCATTCATTCTCTGTCCCAATGTAAAGGAACACACTCCCATCCAACTTTTCTAAGGATCCTCCCCATACTTCATTGCAGATCGCAGAGGAGAAAAAAAAGTGCTCGGTATCTTCTGCTGCAGTCCTGCAGAAAGCACAGATGGTATCCATGGAACATACCCTCGACGTTCTACTTCTAAAGGCACCTTTGTTTTTAGTCTCCCCAAAGCTGCCATCCAAAGGATGAAACTGTGTCTAGGGATAATGTGTTTGGTCCAAACAACTTTATATACTTTCCTGTCTTTAGCACGCAAGATTTCATAGCATGTATCTACAGTGAGAGTACTTTCTGCCCAAGCTCCAAACAGCAGCATGATCTGGACCTAGATCGAGCTGGTTGTATCTGTTTAATCTTCAATGCTAAATCAGGATGATTTCTTTCAAAGCTGTCTCATCCTTTTGTAGTATTATTTTTCTTCCTTACATCAATTTAAATGAAGGAAAATGAAGATGTGAAGTCTGATTACTAGGAATAGATGTTTATGAGGGTGTTTGGCAAAGCTTTAAAACAAATTTTAAAAAGAAATTAACTTCTTCTTTGACAAATTTAAAATTTTATTAGAGAAAAATTTTAAAATGATTTTAAGCTTTGAGAAAGTTATATATTCAATTTTTTTTTTCAAACTTAGAATTACATTTAAAAGTTATTTTTTTTATTTTTTAACAAAAATTTAAATTTATAAGAAAATAGTTTATTTTTAAAGTACTTTCTAAACTTTATCAAACACTTTTTTTTTTGCGTTGAATGAATCGAGAAGAAGGTTAAAGCTTAGATAATGAATTATTAATTAACATTTCTTAGTAAACATGAGAATATTAATTAGAAAACTAGTAGCATAAAAAAATTATAATATTATTAAATATGAGGGGTATCAAGTACCAATTTAAGAACTCAAAAAGTAAATTAACATATATAAACACCCACACTTGAACAATCTTAAAGAGTTGAATATACCAGTAAATAAATATTATCTTATATATTAAGTTTAAATTTGAGTTTATTCTTGAAGAAATTTAATTTTTATTAAATGCACTAAAAAATGTGAGATATACACACCTAAAATCCTTTAGGGAATGATTAATATGGAGATTTGCAAAAATTTGGCCTGAAAATATTGTTATTATCCAAATCAAAAAAATTAGACCTAAAAAAATCGGTGATGAAAGGAAGGCACATCAAGACTAACAAATAACAAACCTTTGATTGACATTTTTCTTGAAAATATTATCACTAGCTTTTACCCTCTTAAGCAATTCCTGTCCGACGCACTCTTCATTTCTTGATGTTGTTTTGCTTTTGTTGCATACAAAAGAGAGAAGCTGATGGATGAAATTTTTATCGTGCATGCACTTATTTTAACTTTGAAAATTAAATTCTTAAATTCTAAAGTGTGAATATTGAATATGAGATTGATTTTTTTTCCCTATAATAACCTGTTTCAATTTTCTAATTGTTTTTCTTGTAGTTGACATTTGTTCACCTTCTTAGTTATCTCCAATATCTCAAAAATAATAAAATTATAAATAATTTTTTCTCCCTTCTTTAATTTAATAGATTTTTTATAAAAAGAAAAAACTATTAAATAACCTCTCGACCTCCAAGTATTTATATATCATTTATACTAATGAGACAATAGGAAAAATAAAAACAATGTTTTTATGGTCATGCAAAATGTAACTGAAAATGCTCTATCCATGATATGTGAGGAAGTTGGAAGAAAAATATTGGGTGTAGACAAAAAAAAGAGAGGCTCTTTAGCATGCAGTATAGGGTTGGTGTGTTTGTTCTTTTATTTTTTTAATAACTAAAAAAGTTTTATTGATTGAGTATAAAAAGCACTTAATTTAACATATATATAAACAAACAAAATTATTACGTATTATTTGGATTCTAATAAAAATACACACCTTATGAGAGTTGTTATATTAGAAGATCTTATACCTCTATTGGAACCTATAATAATTTGCTAAGGGAGCTTGATGTTTTTGTTTGAAGTCTAATCTCAAGAGTGCAACCATTAATGGGTTACCCTAGACTTTGATGGTGGCCCATAGCAGACTTGCTCGTGGTAGATACAAATCTCGCACATTTTGTTGCGATGGACTTGACTCGTGATGAACTCAAGTCTTCCATCCATTCACGAAAAAATTTCATTTGATGGTGATTCAGTCCATAATGGAATTCTAATGTGGCAATCACATCGACACTAGACGATCTCAGAGGTTTGGCTCTATGGTCAATCAATCAAGAGGGTTCGACCTAATGACATGCGGCAATTGTAGCTAGGTGATCATGTTGATCAATTAAGAGTTGTCCAAACTATCATTGTATGTGTGGCGACCAATTTGGCAGACCATTTTGAATCCCTCTAATCTCATTTTAGTGTAAATAGTTTTAATGGATTATATTTGTGATCTTTATTTAATATTTGTAGATAAAATTATTTGTAATTATTTATGAAATTAGTCAAATTAAAGATTCAGATACCCATATTATAATTTTAAAAAAAATGTATACGACTTTATAATGACTATTGGCTAATAGCTTTTAAGATTGACTCAAGGAATATTTAGTATAGTAGTTTAAAATTAATATTTAGTAATTTCATCTAATTTAAGGAATGACAATTTTTGAATTATTGGTAAAGTAAATATCAATCGTCGGATCACATAAGAGTGTTGGAATGTAAGGAACAAGATTTCAAGTTAGTTCAAGTTTTCTTCTATAAAAAATCCAAGATGAAAACCATTTTAGAAATTGCTAAAATTATACTCCAATGATTAACATTTGTAGAAAATCACATTTAATTCAACCTCAATTTCCACAGCAGATTTTTTTTCCACTTTCCAGGCCGAATAAGCACCAACACCAAATGAAACAAACCCAACAACTATTGTCCAGCCCAAATACAGTATGGGCATTTTTCTTGTTAACCATAAAGTTGCATATCCAGACCAAAATAAATTGGACTTTAAAGAAGAGGGTAATGTGGTGCTTATTGCTCTCTTAATTTT
>BPVZ01000041.1:1873205-1893229 GCA_020521535.1 Rubroshorea leprosula
TGTGTGTGTGTGTGTGTGTGTGTGTGTGAGAGAGAGAGAGAGAGAGAGAGAGAGAGAGAGAGAGAGAGAGATTGTAGCTAGATTGGATCAAGGTGGTTGTTATATTATATACAAGCCCATATGTGAGAAAAGTATGAAATTGAAAAGAAGAGGACAGACCTGAAGATCATGCTGAAATTAGGCTGGTGCGTTCCTTGAAGTGAAGAGGGATACAAGCAATGACATAAACTGAAACCTTATGCTTGAAACTCTTCAAGGTGAAAAACTTTTCCCCACCCCAATGATACACAGACAAGATTATCTTCTTGGTGTATCTCTTCCCAGTGCTTTCTTCAGTGACCTTCGCTGTTTCTTCGTTAATTTGTCAGCTTCCCCCCAATGAAGAGGATAGCTTTGTAGGAACACTCTTCTGTTGTTGTAATCTTCATATTGGAAGCTTGTCGTCACCCCATCTTCATCCATCCCTTTACCCTTCATACTTGTGAATCTCCCTATTGTCTAAGAAATGTATTAGAGACTGACTTATATATAGTTATGAGGGAAACCCCAAAGCCACGCATGCCAATGCTGAGACAGCATATATTGGCAGAGGATACGATGATCCCAAAAGAAAGGACATCGAACTAGGAATTATTAATTAGGTGATGAAAAAATTATTGGAGGAAACCTTGTATTTGGCTTTTCAAATGCTCCATATGAAAATACAGCTAGTACAATTATGCTAAGAATTTTCTGGGGCTTTGGTAGGGGGCCCATTGGCATTATTGCTCGTATTGTGCTGTATATGAGGGGTGGTTAACATGACAGGAGCTGATACTTATCGAATGCCGTCCTGGGAGCGTACCGTTACATTAAAACAATAAAGTTTATCTAGTTTAATCCATTTTTGAGTTTGTCTTTAGGAAAACATTTTTGTTTACTCTTTTTTCACAAAGTAAATGGTTTGCTGTTTGGGGGCTGGAGATGCATATAATCAATGGGGGGAATTGATTTATTGGTTTATGAAAAACATTAAGCAGCGGAGCACGTACGTTGAGATTTGAGAATGACACTGATGAATAAGATGGACAACTACAAATTTTATCAGAATTAATGCCCAGTAGTCCAAGGGTTTGTAGCACATTTTATCAATATTAATGAAGGGCGTACCATCTCAATATTAGAGCCTTTTTTTGCATTAACAGTTATAAGATGTGTAATTCATCATTACTTTTTTTGTTAGTTCAAACTCTTGAAAATTAAAAAGGAAAAAAAGGTATTTTAAGTTAAGACTACAAAATACTAATTATTGTATTAAGAGGGATTTCAATATAAGAAGGATTCATTCATCCAATAGTTGATATTTTGTAATCTATACTGTAAAACATTTGACCCAAAATTCAGTGTTAAGGGGCACCCATGCTTTCATCAAATCCTTCGATTTTGAAGAGAATTTAGATGGTGTTTACACTTAATTTTGCAAAAAATAGAATGGTACCATTTGTCATTCATGTTGGCAGATATTTCATTGGTTGAAAAATTGTTGATGTAGATCTCTCTCGAATGAGGTTTAGTGATTTTATCAACAAAGCTGTTCGCTTATTATGAATTTTCAGTAGTGTAATTAACAGCATCAACAGGTTAATCAATTTGTTGCAAATTTCATGTTGCTGTTGGTTTTCAAGTTATTGTCGCAAATATCTAGCATGTTGCTAATGGGTGTTTACTACTATAAATATGCAGAGAAGAAACCAAGTAAGATAGACCTATCTTTCACACAACAAACTCAGCACAATTTCTTTTAATGCTCACATTCATCTTAGTTTCAAGCCTTTTAGTTTAATTTAGTTTTAGCTTTATGCTTCACCCTAAATTAGTCTTTAACTCTAGTTTAATGTCTTTTCTTTTAGAAATCTCATAAATTAGTTGTAGTTCTTTGAGGAAGCAATTCAACACTTCTTTTGCTGGTTTTGTAATGGAGAGATTTGCTGCCTTTAGTGATATTTTTTTGTTATTGAATTGCTTCCTTTCCTATTTTGTTTTCCTAGTTTCTTTTAATTTAATCAAGTGATGTCGATATTTAATTTCATGTTATATTCAACTTTTGTTAATTTATATTTCATACTGTTTCCAATTTTATTTACTTTTCTGTATTTAGATTTCCTTTTAGAGCTCTATTTCAACTCAATCTACATATTTAAAATTCATTTGAATTTGTAGTAGTTTGGTAATCATTTACTTTTTTTGCAGTCTTAGTTTTTCCCCGATTACATTAGTTTGGAAGAGTTCTTGGAGTTATATTTAAGGCATTTTGTCATTTAACCTATTTAATGCAAGAAGTTCATTTCTCGTTTCTGTCAATTGTTTGATCATTAAGGCACAGTTTACAATGTTCCTCTATTAACTTATGACTGAGTTCTACACTTGGAAGTAAGAAAGGGTTGTCAAAAAAATCTTTCTTGTTTTGAGCAAAAAAGTGATATTATTTCACTTATCACGTGTTAAAAAGATTTTTTGAAATAACAGAAGGAAATAGGCCCTCAATAATGAGGGTATTTTCTACCATCAAATATAGTACTTTCTTTTTTCTTTGTACTCTCAATTATCTAGAATGTAATTATTTCTCTATGCTAATAAATTACAACATAAAAGATAATTAGACAAATAAAATATTTTTCTACGCAAGGCTTTAGGCCTCCATAGTCCATACTCCCCGCATATCATTGTCAAGGCATTGACAGACCCCATTTAGTGATTCTTCAAAGGAATGGAATATACTTTACAAATAGTAAATACAAGATACCCTGAAATCAGCACATATGTTAGCCTCTCACTGTCGATATAGTGAAGTTGGCAGCTCCAGTCAGGAGCTAACAATTCTTTGCAGTTGCGGTACAATGTGATGTGAGCCTGAGCATTTGGTGAGGTCAAGCTCCCTTTAACCTTATAAAGTGCCAAAATAGTATGAGTAATGATACCCCGGACGAATTTACGAGATGATTTTAGGGGAGGACAAGTGAAACGGGGGTAAATTAGTAATTGCTATTGGGACTGTTTCACTTGTTGTCCCGCAAATTTGTCCCGCGTATCATTACTCAAATAGTATTGATCTCAACAATAACTTTCTCGAACCCACTATCTCATGCTAGTTGTAAAGCTTTCCAAATCACAAACAGTTCAAACACTAATGGCTGAACCAACTCTCAGTTGCTGCGTGAATCTAAAACACCATTGCCTAGGATGATTACAACGAAGTCCTCCAGCCAAATTTTGCTTAATCTTATGAAGGAGTCCTGATACTGAAATATAGAGGAATTAATCAACAAATTGTAGGCTGGCAGTATTGCAAACTTGTTTTTTTCTATTAATTGTTTGTTTACTAAATTCCTTTTCAAATAAATTAGATCTTACTCAGGTCAACAAATAAAATTAAAGTTATAGTTAAAACTACGAGTTAAAAACCATAACCAATTTGTAGCAATTAAGGAATTAAATGAAATCTGAAACAAACAATTGTTTATCTTAGCACTTCCCTAGGTATCCTTCTAGACAATATTCGAAAAAATGGAGCAGTAGGGGTAGAAATTAAAAAAAAAAAAAAAGAGGAAATTTGTCATCTTTAATATCTACTATCTGCTAGTCATTCAATGCAATAAAAAGATCTTATCTTGATTTGTAGGATCAAGTATAATTCCAAAGGGTCAAGGCTAGGGCAAGCCCCAAGCAACCTTTTATCTGGAAAATATTTTGCTCTCAAGATTTGTATCCAAAATGGCTCAGATGGGTAAGAAGTTTCCATGCAAGTTGGCCAAGGGTGCCTGATTCATGTATGGGTTGCTCTTAGGCCCAGACCGCGCACGCATATTCACATTCCCAATTGACAAGATGCACCTGCCTTGCATCAAATAAAATTTTTTGATAGAATAAATTATTAATTATTGATCAAATTTTGTTCAAGAAAAATAGAAAAAAGATGAAAAATTCAGTCAATCAAATGTTTGATTCCCTACTAAATTAAACAGAAAAGTAAAAATCAAAACGTTCTATTATTAAAATTGTTAAGATGTCTAATTTCAACTCCATAATAAATAAATTTTAAGTAAAATTTATATTACATCTCATTTATCTTGTGATTATAATTAAATATCTTAATATATTTTTAGTATCACAATGTTCCTATTTTTTTACAACTTCTAAATTAAAAATTGGTACACAAAAATCCCTCTAAGATACCCAATTCCATGTCTCCTAAAGTCCAAATTAAGTGGGCTTTTCTAAAACCATCCAATTTCTTGTCTTCTAAAGCCGAAATAAGTGGGCTGAAAATACCCAAGTTTTATTCCAACAAATATACTCAAGCATCACAATTTGACTCCATGTGTTTTCCAAAACCAAGGAAACAAATAAAAAAAACACAAAAAGAAAAATAACTTTTGTTAATGATATCTCATATCTTTGACCCAATGGCAAAGATTGAGGCTTTATACCCTCAAGTTTCGTTAAATAATATCACTAATCACATAAATTGAATATTTACTTAGCTTAATAAAAGAAAAACTATCAAAAAGAGTGCAGCTAGACAACAGAAAAAAAAAATTTTTCTATTTTATTACATTTTTCTAGAGATTTCATGCCTCAAAATACAAACAAAAAAGGAATCACGCCATGCATTGTGTGCGGCCTAATTAATAATATTAGTCTGCATGTAAGGAGGGTAAAATTTTTTTTTTTTTTTTTTATAATTGAAAGATGAAAAAATATATAAAAAATAATTTAGAAATTAAAATTATTTAGAATTTAAGGTTTAAGGTTGAATTTGGCATTTAACCAATAAAAAAAAGATATCACTCAAGAATAAAAAGTATAGTTTATTGGTGTTTTATATAAAAACCGCATAATCCCACATAGCTCAAAAACAAAAAGTAAAGCTTACTAATACTTTATGTATAGAGGGAGGCTTAAAATGTGTTAAAAGCATCTTAAATAGTTTTATTATTGAGTTTTAAACACTTTTGTTATAAATATTTGAATAAAATAATATAAATTAAACTAAATTGAAAAATTTTGAAATTTTACTTTAAAAATTGACTTTTTTTAATTTGAGATAAAATCATTAATAATTAAAGAATAAATGAAAAAGGGAATAATTGAAAAAGATATATATAGGAATGATTAAAGAAAAATGAGTACATAAACCTATGATTTTGGAATCCTACAAAAGAAGTAAAAATCAGGCTATTACCACCTACAATAATATTAAGATTACACAATATTGATTCTAAAAATGTTAATTTTGTTTAATTTAAACTCCATTTAATATAGTTATAATTTTAAGTTTTTTTGTTTTGATTTTTATAAATTTTGTAGTTAATGAAAACTAAAACTAAAAATAAAAAATAAAAAATTTGTTTAACACAAATTTTAACAATGATAACTTAAAATATTTTCTTTTTTAATAGTATTAAAATTATTTTTATTCTTATTTCTCTAATAATCATAATAATATATTATAAAAACATATGAAAATAAACAAGTTTTTTGTTTAGAGTTGAAGAATTTATAAAAACCAAAAACTTAAAATTACAATTATACTAAATAGAGTCTTAATTATTAAAATAACTGATATTAATAAAATAATTAAATTTATTAGTTAATAGATCAAAATCAGCTTATATGTTAATATTTTCAAATATCATAATTGATTGTTTAAGAAAAATTATAAACAGATAAAATATTAGTCAAGATAAATAAAATCTATATAGCCTTAAGTTATTGTGAGTGACCATAACAACTTCCTTAAGTAGTCCCTCCTTTTAGCTTTAGTAGGTCTCGAATTTTTTGTTTAATAAAATAAAGATATAATAATTAATTAATAAAATTTCATATTTATTTTCAATTAATTATGACTTAAATATTTCTTCCATTCATTTTTAGTAGTCATAATTTAATTTTTTGACTCTTTAAACATAAACTTTAAATGAAAATTTAATTTTTTTTCATATATGTAATTCTTGTTGAGTATTTTTATTTAATAAAAAAATTAATTATCATTTATATAACATATTAAATTTTCATTTAAAATACATATTAAAAAAAAGTCAAAATTTCAAATTAAGACTACTAAAAATGAACATAAAAAGTAAGTTTTTTTTAAACTTAAATTTATGTCATAAGTAATTTTTGAAAATAAAAATAAACACATGACATTTAAAAAAAATAAATAATTAAATTTAAGCGTTTTAAAATAAAATTTGAGTTTATTAAAATTAAATAGAGAGAGCATAAATTTAAGTTACCTCAAGAACATTTGCCATAATAGCGTACGAACACACTGGTCATGTTACGTGGACTTAAGTTGGTCATGGGATTGGACTCGAGTGATACCTTATCTAGTTGGTCTGCTGGATTTTTTTTTCTGGTGAAATGGTCTGCTGGATTTTTGCAGGATTGAATAGAGTCAATAGACTATACAATTTTTTCCTCAAAATGAGAAATTCATATCTTGTTATTCCTGTGTGAAGAATTTTTTTTCCTCTATAGGGCCGGTTTAGCAACGTTCTGTTGTTGTGGTATTTTTCACTGAAAGGAGTGGTACCCTACAGGGGAATTCTCTTTTTTCACTTCCTTTTTACTGTTGTGGTTTCAGTTATGTACTCCAGGAAGCAACCCAGTTGAATTATTCCATGATCTGATTCAATTTGAATCTTGGAACGTGACTTATAGAGCCTAATTGGGTGGGTTTTCATTTTAGGTCTAAAACTAAATTTACAGGCATAGTCTTCACATTAATGCCTGCAGGGCTGCATCAGATAATTTGATAATAACCATTTTTCTCAAAAGTACAAATATTCATAAAAAATTTAATATGATGGAAACTATAGGATTATAAGTAGCACTGAAGATTAGAATACAAAAATTCCTTCTGTTTCCAATTGAAACATCATTGACTTAAATGTCCTAACTTTCACCATAGGCTTCTGCCATGATCAATAGCAGAAGTGATGTCCATCCAGTAAACAGTCGAGCTCCTTTTCCCTTTCCCTGCTTCTGATCATACTGTTCCCACAAATACCCAGTCTGGTAGTAGTTCTGAACCACGTTTCTGCAGCGTGGCAAGGATATATGTCACAATCTAAGACCAAATCAAGTATATAAGTAGATATTATGGCAATGTGATCTGTACCTAATCAAATTGCTCCTCAAGTCATCGTATATGGCTTTGGCCCTTTCTCTGTACGGTCCATTCTCTATAAATTTTGATCCAGTGGGTTAAAATGCAATTAAAGGCAATTGGTTCTGAAGGAGAAGTAAAACGAAGATCATGTCTTCTTCTTACCCAATGAGTAATGGTGGAGTGCAGAAAGAATCATGTAGTTCATATTCATCCAAATTGGACCTCTCCAGTAAGGTGGATCATGCTCAGTGTTCCTTTTCATGTACAATGAACTGTAGCATGAGGTTTTCAGATTGTTATGGAAGCCAAAAAAATCAACAAGATCAAATAGAAGATCATAGTAAAAGTAAATCAACAAATCAGATTGATTCCATCACCTTGTTTTGGAGAGAGAACGTAATCCAAAATCAGTCCATAAGATGCTCTTGTTTGAGATGAGGTCAAGCTGCTTTCCCAGAATCCAGGATTCCTGAGCGAATAAAACAAGTGAAATGATGCCCAATTCAAAGCAGAAAACGAAAAAAAGTAAAGGTAATGTGGGCAAACTTAATAGAACTGATTAAGCATTATTTTCATCATTAGATCCTCTAACAAACTTACTGGTGGAATAATTCTTGCCATGAGGGGAAAAAGGCTGACGTATCCAATATGAGGAACCAGTTTCAACTCTGGTCTCTCTAAAACTTCCCGGATGAGCTCTCTCCTTGGATGATTGTTTCCTACCTTTACTTCTGCCCAACTTAATCGAACCTATAAAGATTAAGAAGGTCAATATCAGCAAGTTTCATGAAAGTTGTCCAGAAAATCTCTGCCCAATATAAATAAGTAATCTCTTGAGGCAAGCTTGGAGTTCCATGTTAATAAGTCCATCTATACTTGTCACTAATGAATGGGAGGGACGCTTTGGGGTTACCCAGTAGCTTATTCCCATTAATGATCTGAACAAGAAGTAGAATAAACCACAGCACAGAGAGGGGGAAGCACAATGTGCATGTTAAATTATTGATAAAAATGCATCAAAGAATGTTATCTAATGCATATACTCATCATTGATATAGTATGACAGATGAATTGAAAGACTTGTAAGTTGTAACATGTGCAGACATGTAATTCTGATGAATAAAAACATACCTTTTCTGTATGGTTGCCAAAATCAAAATAAGCTCCACGAACATAATCAAAGTGCATCTGGTAAGAATTAAGCACAAACAACAAATGAGTATGAAAAAAGTTGGATAGCAAGAATGATAAGTCTGACCGTCTGATGCATGTGACATGCTAGTTTTCTAAAAGCTTCCCTTCAGCGAAGGGAAAAACAGGAAAAAAGTAATACTTGATAGAATGATAATACAATCACTCAGCTAGAGCATATGTGCTGTTAAAAAAGCATTAATATGCAATTACATGACAAAAAGCTTCAACAGCACAACAATAATAGACAAAACCTGATTCAAAGTTGCAAAGTCTGAAAGCAACTTAGCCATTGAACCATATTCCTGCATCAATTTATTTCCAGGGGTATTAGCCAATAGGTAAGGTCTAACAAATCTGACAATGTGTTTTTCTCTTCATTATTATACCTCCACTCCTGTCTGTTTCATCTCAAACAACTTAGATATGGAATCCATACAATCTGCTGCAAGAAGCATCCAGCATCTAAGATCCAAATGACGTTCATCTTCAGTAGGGTGCGATGCACGGGGATAATCATCAAACCCAGAGGACAGTGCCTGAAGGCAGCAGCAATACATTACAGTTTACCACTTCAGTAAAAGAAATTTTTTTTAATCATATTATATAAACTTTACGCTATTTAGTTGAAGCTGTAGAAAATAAGATCCTTTTCCATATATTAATGAGATGTAAATATTGGTTTACACGACCTCCAAATGCAATGTCCTCAGCCAATAGCAAGGCTGGGTTATGTCCAGCTGTTGCCTGTTTTTTCAATACTATCTATGATCATTCATGCATAAAGAAAAGAGTCAAAAAAGACTTTCCTGAGTTCATTTTACCTTAACACTCTCTAAACATGTTATTGACTGCTTTCCTAAATTTTGTACTCTCTATGAGATGCAACTTTCTCACTCCTAATTTCTTCAACTCTAGTGCAGCATACAAACTATTAATGGCCATCAAAATCAGAAAATCCTTTAAGACTTTCCATAAGAGCTAATCACACCACCACGTTTCTGATCAACTGAGTCACTGACAATTGCACTTCCTCATAAAAGGAAAAGAATTTTCTATCAATTGGCCAAATATCAATGAGTTTTAATTTCAAAAGCCCCAAATTAGAAATTGAAGCCTACCTAGCAATGGATGCTAAAATCAGATTTTCCAATGAAACAAAGATAATATATCCACAGTATATAGTTTATTGAGGTTTTACTTTTATTTTTAAAGAATTTGAATACTGCCACAAAAAGCAAAACCAAACCTTCCAAGTCGAATCCAAGGTAACGACCATCAGGCAACGGCTTATGCAAGTTAATTTAGGTAAAAAAACCCATGGATTTTGTTTAGCCTCAGGGATGAAACGGGGGTTAGAGTATCAGACTCCTACCAAACACAAAAGACTGAACTACAGAATAAATCCCAACAAACCACAATTTAGTGTTTCTAAGACGATAAAAAATAGAGATTTTGCAGCCAACATCTAATAAAATTTAAGCACACTGTATGAATGCAATCTGTCTTGACTAAACCATAGTGGTTTAACCCCCAAACTTATAACAAGTATTTACGATAACTCCCAGAATTAAAATCAAGCACCATTACTCCCAGAATTAAAATCAAGCATTCTTTAAAAGTGTCAAAAAAGAAAGAAAAGATCTATGTACTCAGGTGGTTCACTGTATAAGAAATGGTATGACAATAACCTTTGGGTTTAATTCACGAATTGTTTTGTTGTCTCTTCCATGCCAGTAATAGCTGCCAACCTCTTTTCCTGTAATCGGGAGCATGATAGCAGCAATATGAAAAAAGAAGTTAAAAGCAGTTAAATAGCTGAAAATAGTCAAAATACGTTATCTACTACAAGCAACTTATTGTTTTGGAGGAAAAAAATAAAAAGAAGCACCAATTATAACTAGAAATAGTTGTGGTATTTATCTAAAACAAGAATTTATTACAAAGGACAAATTTAAGGAACCTGCAGTTGACGCTAAAAGTTTACTCATGAACAACTCTACATAGCCTGAACCCTGAAGTGCAAATGCTTTGCTTATTTTACAAATTCTTTGTTAAGACCATTCTGCCAACAATTATTAGTTCACAATCATTAAAAAAAATCAGATAATTTGGAATTCTTTATACCTATGTAGCTTTTGACAATATTTTAGCAATACTTAAAACCTCAATAAGATTCACCTGAAGTGAACGCACATTAGCTTTGTTAAATTTACCAACGAAAAATGTCATACAATGGAGCAAAAAAGATTCTGTCAGTGTTAAGGACAGTAATCCATTTAATTTTTCAGTTAACTCATTCTTTGCCAGGAACCACAGCTCCACACACCCTGACCACAACAGTCTTTCCAACAACTCTGCCCAAAATTAGAATATGATACACATGGAATATACCTGACTGGGTAGTATTGAACCACTGGAACCATGCTTCAAGGCGAACAAATGCCCTTTCTAGGAAGGAAGTGATTTCATTGCTTTCACTGACTGTGAACTTGTTTTTCCTCATGCCATGGACTAGATCTGAAGAGGTATGGTTTGAGTATCAAGAAGAAAGTATGTCAGAGATGGAGGACCCAATGAATTTTTATGCATGAGATCATTCTGCCGAAAAGTATCACCAGTTAAACACCCTACCACGTAAAACCAGGAATAGAGTTGGTGGGTTTCCATTACTTGGATGCTGTAGAACAAATTCCTCAGGCACCTTACTGCAGTCAAATCAGGAATAAACTTAGAATCACATCATCTGAAAAAACTTGATCCCTTAACTCTGCAAGTTACCTTAATGCTTCAGCACCTAAAATTTGCTCTCGTGGAATCCATCCATTAATATTCATTAGATCCAACCAGTGTCCAATAATATCCAAAGATATATGTATATCCCAGCGCCTGCTTAAGATTAGGATTATCACATGAGGAGAAATACTCCCAAAATGGAATAGCCAGCTAATGTAAACAATCTATCCTTCCACAATAACAGTGTTTGGCCTTCATAATAACTTTAATATAAAAACCCTAACATCTCAATAAGAAAAATGGAACAAGAAAATTCATCCTACAATGATGAGCAACTGACCAGATTAATAGTTGATGAAAACCTTCATCCCATAAAAATCCCCTTGGAAAGAAGGGTCGACTCGGGACAGCTGTGTATAGCTCAGCAGGCCAATATAGAAGAAAATTATCATGATTTTTAGCCTGAAAGAGAAAACAGCCCACTGTATGACTTCATCAGAGGCATAAACTAATGAGAACTAATCATACATAAAAAGGCTTAGCAAATTTTTCAATAAAAATTTAAAAAACAAACCAGAGAAAGTAGGGTGAAGAAAAAACATGGTATAGAGTTAGAAAGTAACATGCAGCTGGATCATAATCACATAATGTGTGCTTGGGTCATGGAATATGCCATAAACGCACAGAATGATAGAAATAATACAAGTAATATGCTCCCAAGCAAGATCTCAATTATGTAAGAAAATTAAAACATAAGAAACTGCATGTAACTCACATTAGAATTTGTGGGGACTGAAATTTTTGATTGCCCATAAAAGTAGCCAATGCCACCCAGCATGTTTGCAATAGCAGCTTTACCAACAATGATGGATTCAGAATCAAGCTGAAGATAAAGTTCCATCATTCAGAATGTTGCCAGCCACATTAAGATTAAAGCCATTTCAGTCAAAAAGTAAAAGGAGTAAGAGATTTACCAAAAACAGAGACAGAGAGAGAAGAGTAAGAGAAATAAGGGAAAAAAAAATTGGCTCTCAATGGCCACTAACATGATCAACAAATGCCTGGTGGAGGGTATATCTCAATGAGCGTCTTTTAGCTTAATGCATCATTATGCACATCCTAACAAAACAAAGGACAAGGTGGTTTCAAATACAGAGCTTCAATATTAGGAAAAATCTCTCCAGGAATCTCTCGAGTCTTTTCCATGTAAGCTGTTGAGATTAACATATTAGACTTATTGATACAGCTTCCAGGAAGCATGCAGCAAAGGTGGTTTATAGGGGTCTCACATGTGACATCATGAACACTCAAAATTCAACAACATATCCAAAAAAAAGGTACAGAAATATCAATTACTTAATGCCAAAGACCTATCAATAGTTCAATATTTCCAAAATATAATTCTATACAACAATAATTAAACAGTATCAAAAATCAAACTAAAAAAATTATATTTGTTATACTAAATCACCTAAGAGATAATTTTGTAGCAAGAGGTTTAAAGAAAGTTATGAGGGTACAGTTCAGCACAAAAGCACTAGAATATGAAGAACTGGAGATGATACGATTCAGATGTCTTTCCAAATATCAATACCTTGTCAGCTAGCTTGAAGCAACTTTCAAATTTTGCATCAAATTCTCCTTGCTTCTCTTTTAGTTGATTGGTCAACATGACACCTATTTTTTATAAAGCAAAGTTAAAGAAAAAAAAATGAAGCAGAAGTATGGAATTCTACACTCCATAGCCCAAATACTTATTTGGAATTCAAGAAAAGATCCATAAATAAAATTCAAGAAGTAGTGAGAACCTCAAATAAAGAATTAAGCACTTCAATCCATACAGAAACTATGAATATTATCCAATCAGACCAAAGGAAGGGAAGCAGGTAAACAATCTTGCTGTCAATTGTGACAAAGGATGTTTCTTAATACTTAGAATTCCATTTTTTCAAAATAGCTTATTACTCTACTTGATACAGGAGATTATAAGCTTATAGAAGATAGGGAGCATTTTTAGGAAGGATGAAAATGTGATGAATGTAAAAACTTCAATATTGTTCAAATTTCCTTAAGCAAAATATAAGCTTATGATTGAGTAAATTGGTATGAAAGAAACCTGAAAGGCTACTTATGCGTTCTTCTACTCTTGAATTTTCACCTATCCCAGTCACAAAAACCAAATCTGTTTCGAATGGTGTCCTACCCAAAAGCTGCATAGATAGGACAGATGCTGAGGAATTTGATCAAAGGTGTGACCATAGATAAACATCATAGCCACAAATTACTAAAAGAATGCAATGTGATTCAATATAACTGTTATCTACCATGATTGATGCCTACCTGAAAAACTAAAACGTTTGAAGAATCATCATATGTGTCAGATAGCCGAAGTAGGCCAAACTTCACTGCCTGGGGACATGAAAAAGAAGAAAGAAGTCAAGCATGAATAGTTCCTCTAAGCTCTGCATTAGAAGAAAAATGGTGGCATTTAAAACAGAGACACATAAGAAAGTTTCACATACTTGATCTGACAGATTTTCTTGCACAAGATCAGATAAATTGTGGATGTGAGGTGTCCTAAAACCAGAATAATGGACTTCCAAATCAGCCTGCAAAAGGGCAAATACAGGAATCTAAAATTTAGAAAACAACAAATTCTAGATATAAATTTTTATTGGTCATTAATGGCAAAACTAAACCAAGGTGGGAAACCTTGATAAAACCATGTCAAAGAGATAGACACATTAAACATAAACCACTTTGCCTATATTAAGCATGGACAAGTTTTAGTGACTGACAGAAAACAAAAGAGTTGGGGGGGGGGGAAGACTTGATACATGATAAGAATTTATGTCTTCAGCCATACACATTTATTGCGCTAAAATTCCTTACATAACCCGAAGATCTACTTAGCCTTAAAGTTTAAACATATACTGGATAGTCATAAGAAGTGTAATATTTAAAAAGACACATGAGAAATTGTATGGGTGGTCAATTTAGACCAGTTATACATATAATGCAAGGGAATGAAGTCCATGTGATGCTGAGTTGCTCTGGTAGCATCACAGAAACTATGCCAAAATAACTTAGCTTATGGGCCATCCTTCTCCCATTATTGCTTTTATAAGAATTAAGGTCTTATGGGAAAAAAAAAAAAAAAAAAACCCAATTGTCACTTTTACCTCAACACTCCATTGTTTATTACCTTTGATTTGATATGCAGCTGCCAGCCTCCAATGTCTGTTCGTGAACCCAAGGCCACAAGAGAACTCTGTTGCATCTGTATTGTATCTTGACTTAAAGTTAGAGCATTTCCATCTTCATCAGCCAAGTAGAAAAAAAGGTTGGCATTCCTCTGGAACTCATCATTCCACCTAGTTCTGTCAAAATGACCAAGGTAACAATAAAAAATCACACAAGTATCAGCTAACACACATAAAGCAGAAATTGTCTCATGTCATTATGGGTAATAACAGGCATATTGCACATAATTGAAGGGAAAAATGTAACAACAAAAGTTCAGAGTCTTCAGACACTTACTTCTGAATTTGCACTTCAAGTCTAACTGCCCAATCTCCTCCATAACCACTGTCAACCCCTTTAGATTTCAAGAAACTTGTTTCCAGGGTCATTTCTTGGTCAACCAGAAGCTGTTGTCCATAATCACGTCCATTATGCCGTGTCCAACCATATTTGCTTAGCTCATCCGAATCTTGGCAGACATGTCGCATAAAATACCTCTCATCCTTCATGCCAATCCACATCAAACCAGCAATTAAAGACCGGGGAGTCCTGCCAATTAAAATAGCTAATTAATGCCACATTTTTTTTTTTGTATTTTGTAAGGAAAACTAAAGTGAAGAATAAAAAGAAAATAACAATAATAATAATAGTAATAATAATAATAAAAGAATGAATCAACATGGTAGCAGCAAAACAGACCAGATGTCTGCTCCTCTCTATTGACTTATAGATAAAAATGTTTGAAGGTAATAAGGACTAATTCCTCTTCTAAATGATCTTACCTTCTAAATAATCTAATTTCCAGAACAAAAGGAAGAAAGAGCGGTTCAACTACCCATACTCAGGCCAAAAAAAAAAAAAAAGCCAGAAAATTATCATTGTAAAACACCATAATTCAGGAAAAGATTCCATTCACATTATAAGCAGAAGTTTATACAAACATGAGGATGATATGTTCTTCCTATTTCTGTCCTCCATAATGGAAGAACAGAAAAAGTAATACCTTGTGCGGACACCAAAATAAACCTGGGGACGATAAGTTCCCCAGTACAAGCTCTCTTTATGCTCGCCCTGAAACTGCCACATCCAACAACAGCCCATTTTCAGTGCTAGTAAATCAAGCATACCAAAATTCACTCATATGAAAATGATACGCATTTGCTATACCTGAGGCAGGTCCATGATTTTGGGAGCAGGAAACGGAGTGACAACCCTAGCCCTCTGAGCTTCTTCAACTGGATGCATCAGATGCTGGATAGTGAAGAAGATGATCACGAACGCTAAAAAGGTGAAACCTAACACGACTTTGAGATTGACGTTCAGAATCCGAAGTGCACTGTCGTCAACTCTACTCCTCCCCCGACGAAGCTTCAAGTTTGGTTTAGTATTTCCAACATCGTCGTCTTCTTTAGAATCTACAGACTTGATTCGGCTCCGAGCACTTCTTCTGCCACCTCCGGTCATTTTCCGGTAACGAGCTGATCACTGCACAAATTCATTCGAGGTTTTCCATTGCATTGAATCGGAGAACATTCAAAGTCTATGGCTTAGGCGTTTTGCTCAAGGGAAATGAGTCAACCGGAATTCTGAGCGTGCAAGCAGAGCACTGAACTAGCAGAGGCTCGTCTTCGGACATAAATCAGCCCAAACTGGAACGGGCCAAGGTCTATATTCAAATTTTTTTATGGATTACAAGCTTACAGCAACAAATAGGATCCATCAAGCTCTTCTAGAGCCTGTTTAGGAGTTAAAAAATTGAATTCCTATATTAAAAATTTTAAATTTAAATTTTGAGATATGTGGAAAGAGATTGTGAGAGAGATAAATATTTTTTATTATATAATTTATCATTTAATATACAAACAAAAAAATCATCAAGGATGTTTGGGTTTTTTCATAATTTGTAATGCACTTTTTTTTGGTGCAATTTCAATTGAAAAACACTAATCTCTAATAATAAATACAATATATATATATATTTTTTAATTCTAACACTTGAAAATATCGGTTTGAAATTTAAAAAAACAAAAATACCTTTCAAAGAGTGCATATAAATTCATTAATAACCTTTTTTTCCCCTAACTATTCAGAAACCACTTCTTCCCATTTACCAATAAAAATAACAATTTTTCCCTTAAATCCAACTAATATTTTGAAGTGCATTCTTGTAATAATAATGATCAAATTGATTTCACCAAAATACAAACTAAGAGAATCTTAAGTTGCTTTTCTTTTATTATTATTTTATAATTAGGGTATTATCCCACCAATTTGTGCATCACAAGACTAATTTTATTTTAAATCTATTTTTCTCTACTTTTTTTTTTTTTGACAAAATTCCGGTTTAGTTAGAGGTAAACTTTATTAAAAAATTTTTTAATAGAATATCCCTAATCTAATTAAGGGATGGTATTATATGGTATGTAATTTGGTTTGGTATTATACAGAGGTTATGGTTGAAAAGAAACAAGGTAAGGTTTAGAAACCCTGTTGTCAATGAAAAGAAATTGTTAGAATTGGTAAAATTGCGATCTTTCCACTGGCTCACTTTTAGAATGGATAATTGCAGCTTCACATTGAATGATTGGATTAGTAAAACCCGAGGAATGTTAAAGGCGAATTAGAAAATGGAATGAATTTCATAGGGGGGTCACATACTTTCTGCATGATGAGATGATCAGCAGGTCAAGAAGAAAAAGAACATGCCTTTCATCTCGGGGTTTTTAAGAAATTGCTTTTGAGCAAGTTTGCTAATTAAATCTGCCAAACATGGCTTACATCTCGAGACAAGCCCTTGAAATTCAAAGGCATACTTGTGCTGATCATTTGGCGAACATGGGGTTGGACTTCCCTCATGATATAACAATCCACAAAGGAGAGTACATTTAAGGAGGTAGACCATAATATTAATGTCTCCATGGTACCGATATTGACTTGTGGTTCAAAAACTTTCGCTCTACCCTGCAAGGCTATGAAGGAAATCACGTACCAAAGTCCAGATGGGGGTTCAATTAAGAAACTAATGCAATTTTCATATTTCCCATTTTTAGTAACTATTTTTGGTTTTAAATTTTATTTATTTTATTTTTGACCACTAAAATCAAGTAAAAATTCAATACTAAAATTTTGTGATGTTATAGGAGCGCCTTCAAAATCGATTCATCCATACGTGAGGAAGCTACAACACAAATGCAACATTTCAACAGAAATTTGGATTGGATCAAAATCCCCAAGACAATAATAACAAAGAATTGTACTAAACATAGTTTGAAAACCAAAAAAAGCTCTCAAATTTATCTAAATAACACCTCTTTCTATTCTGAATTAAAAGAAAAACTGCTTCCATAAGATAGCACCATTAGCCTCCATACTTGGAATTCTGCTGACTACAAGCTAATGGACCACTGCACCGACCTTGGGAGTTTTCTTGGAGTTGCTAGCTGTCAACTGGGTTTCGGGCTGCAAAAATCAGTTAAACAAATAAATGAATCAGATTAAAAAATGATATTTTAGCATTCCACTTGATTGGCAATGGTTTTTCTTTAATAATTGAATTATACCTCTTTCTTGACAGGCTCTTCCTTCTCAGACAGAATCAACTCAATGTGACATGGGGAAGACATGTAAGCTAACAAAATTTGACCAGGCTTCAATTAGTGAACGAAAACATGAAATTCATAAGACAGACACAAGATTTGAGGATTTTAATACTTACGGTTAATTCTTCCATGGGCACGGTAGGTACGACGCCTCTGCTTCTGAGCCTGGTTTACCTGGATGTGTGAAATGTAGAGTGCATCGACGTCCAAGCCTTTCACCTGAAAAAATTGGCAACAGTGTAATTAGGAAGGAAAATGGAGAAACTGAATAGAATAATATCCATAAACCATGAGAGACATACCTCTGCATTGCTTTCAGCATTCTTTAGCAAATCAAGTATAAACTTGGCAGATTTAACTGGCCAGCGACCTTGGCCATTGGAATGCCTGTTCTTTGCCTGAGCAGTACGCCCTACCCCACCGCAGAAACGACGGAAGGGTATTGCCTGCTTGTGGGCCATGACATCCTCAAGATACCTCTTAGCCTTGGCCAAGGGCAACTTTCTGATGGCATGGGCTGTCTCCCTTGTGTTCTAAAATAAAATAAACAAATGCAAAACATCAGATTAGCACTAGCAAGATGGATAGTAGGTGTAAGAAATAGGTATAACACACAATGTATCAACGAGAGATAAAGGAATTCACATTCTGTGGATGTATCGCTCATAACAACCAACAACTAACAAGCAAAGATATATAAATCAGCTAAAACTATCAAGGTTTATATACTCAACTGACACTAAATGGATAAAAACATGTGGCATCATTTATTGAACCTTTAGCCATTGATGATAAACAGAGGTTCACCCAGTAACAATGCAATTGATGTCCCTGATGTTTACGAGAGACCCATTCATGAAGGGAAATGGAACCCTGCTTTTTTCATCAGGTTCTATAGATTAGACACAGCAACTGACTTCAGCATAAATGCAGAAAGCACGGGACATATTGCATTCAACAATTCACCAAACTGACAATCAGAAGAACTGAAGAGAGATAAGGTACCACTCGCTCAGAACAACAATCATATGTATAGGGCAACACCTTAGTAAGAAAAAAGCTAAAGAATTCAAAAAAATTCCCATACTCAACTAAAACTAAGTGGATAAAAAGTAATGTGGCATCATTTATTGAACCTTCAGCCACAGATAATAAACAGAGGTTCACCCAGTAACAATGCAACTAATGTCCCTGACATTTACAAGAGACCTATTCATCAAGGGAAACAGGAATCTGCTTTTTTCATCGGGTTCAAAATTACACACAGCAACTAACATTACACTTTAAAATGGAAATTCATTAAGCACAGAATTCATGCATTCAACACACTGATCTCACAAAACCATTTCTCAGACAGAATAGAACTACTAAATGCATGAAATCAGCATTTATTTCACTACAAAAATTCATACACAGAATATCAATAAAACCCAGAAGAGCATATCGATTTAACAAGCAAACTCAACTCACTAAATTATCATACCTTAAAGTGAACTCTGAGATCAGAGCCCCTTGCCTTGCAGGCTGCAGAATAAACGAAACATCAAAAGTTAGTGGAATTTCAATTCCAATGCTTAGAAAGAAGCGTAAAGGGCAACAAATCATTTGTACAGAAAAAATGGAAAAACTGGATGCTGTAAAAGGGACTTACACTTGGTGGGATTGTCGGGCTCCCTGGAGTACTTCACCTGGAAAGATTCAAACGGAATCGAGTTCAGCAACATAAAACCTAGAAGGACGAGCAGAAATTAGAGATGAAGAAGACGGTGAAGAAGGTGTTTACCATGGCGGCTGATCTTGACGCTTCTTTCCTCCCCGAGCGAGGTTTAAATGCTTGTAAAGAAAAAGAACAGCATGCCGCTAGGGTTCCCTTTTATATATGACGGGAAATGAAAACCCTAATGATATACAGACAGGGACCCGGTTTTTAACTGGGCTGGGCTGGGCTGGGTTGGATTGAGCATCAAAAACGTCATCGGCCGATTTTGGGCTGTTCTTCGCCCAGTATTAGAATTCCATATTGGAGGGTGTTTGGTTGGGGTAATTTTTTTTTTTTTTTAAGTTTTCTTAAATTTTCTATAAATTTATTTATATATTTTAAT
>BPVZ01000041.1:1893329-1915767 GCA_020521535.1 Rubroshorea leprosula
CCACAAGGACAGGGTGGGGAAGAATATTCCTCCACGAGGTGGGGGCGAGGGGCATTTTCCCCTCATGAAATTTCACAAGAAATTTTCCCCGTCCTGTGGGGCTTCGTGGGGATTCTTATCCCCGCAAAAAACTAAAAAATATATATAAATTAGTTTTATTTTAAATTTAATTCAACTTTCAAATCCAACCTCAATCCAATAAAAATTAAACTTAACCCAATTTTACCCAATCCAACCCAACCCAACCCAACCCAACCCAATCCATTATTAGCAATTTTATCCAATCCAACCCAACCCAATCCATTATTAGCCATTTAACCCTAACCTTACTCATTTCTCATCAGTCTCACCTCCCCTCCCCTTCTGCCGTCAGCACTCTTCAAGAATTTCAAACCTTCATTGTCGCCCTTCTGAGTTCTACCCTTCTCACCCTTCTGCCTTCACTTTCACTCATTTCTTCATTGTCACTACTAATCTGCTATTGATATGCTAGAGCTGTTGTCGAAGCTGGACTACAAATTGCTAGAGTTGTTGTTGGATTGCTGCTGGATTGCTGCTGGATTGCTGCTGGATTGCTGAACTACTATAGGTTTTTTGATGAGCAAATGTGGATTTTGAGAGCTAAGGTGTTTTGAGTTGGCTGCCTCCCTTTATGTTGCAATTAGGATGTTGGTTTAGTTATTGATTTTATGTTGGATTGATTTTTGCTTATGTTTGGAATAAGTATGTTGGATTAGCTGTTTATATTGGATTAATTTTTATTCATGTTTGGAACAATTTTGTTTAGCTATTTATATTGAATTGATCTTTATTTATATCTGAATAATTTATATTTAATTTTATATTTAAAGAATTTTAGTTAATTTTATTGAAATTTTTATAATTTTATTTATTATAATTAAATATTAATTAATTATATAAAAAAATTTATATTTTAATATTAATTGATTGAAAATAAAGATCCCATGAGGAACGAAGAAGAGGGAAAATCTATCTCGTGTCAAAAATTCCCACGGGGTCCCCATCCCCACGAATGGAGAAGGACTTCCGACTCCATGGGACCCCGTTGCCATCACTAAATCAGTCCCTCACAATATCATTTATAGCTCGTATGAACTAGCAAGAAATGAGTAGCAGAAAAGTTTTGTGGTTTCCTAATGTTCATAACAGGGGGTCTCTCATGATTTTCTTTTTCTTCTCATTTAGGACCTCCTTGGTCTGCAAATTATTATAGAAATCGAATTTTGGAAAGCCATAGAATTTGAGCGAATTTATGTGTTCAACATTTGGAAAATGAAATTGAAAGTTGAAATGTGAGTTTAAAACTGGTTATATGACATGTATAATTGATTAAATAGGGATACATAAAAATATAATCGGTCATTGTGAGATATAATTAGTCAATGTGCTGTGCTTAGAATTTCGGCCCGCAACCCCATGCCTTCTGTCTTATTAAAGACATGTTAAAATAATATATTTTTAAGTAAAAATGAAGCTATTATAATTTGTTTATAATTCTTTAATGAAAATACATAATGTTTAAGTGTTTTTTTCTTAATTTTTTAAAAATTTAATTTGTAAACACTAATTGCATCCCTTATATCATCCTTTTAATTTTCTAAATTACAATAAAATACATAGCTTAAACTTAGCCCCCAACTTAAACCCCCCACAAGTTGAAATCGAATTTACTTCACAGAACTGTGAAGCCTCTACCTTTACCATGCCAAAGTAATGTTTTTAAACCCGAATCAAAAGTCAAAACGTTTTGACCTTCGGTTCACAGTTTAATCGGTTCAATCGATTTAATCGGTCAAATCATCGAGTTGATTAAATTATTATAAATATATTATTTTATAAAATATTTCATAAGGTGTTAGTTGAGTGCAGTGGTAGGTGATTGATTTGATAGGTGAAAGATTACAAGTTTGAGCTTGAGTGAGAACAAACTTTAATATAATTGTGGTTTTAAAGATATAATAAATATATTGCAAAGCAAAAAATAACAAATAAAAGGTTGTGTCTCAAGTGGTTGAGCATTTGTTTCATACCATGGAGAATGGGTGTTCGAATCCCATGATTGTCATCAATAATTTAGTTAAAAGTTTTGAAAATTCTATTGGATAAATAAAATTTCAAGCACTTAATAATATAAGGATTGCATTGTTCTAGTGGTAAAGTAGTCGGAATTAAGGCTTCGAGGTTGTGAGTTGAAGTGTCGCGAGAGACAATATTTTGAAGATTTTATGCCCAACCATTGAACCGTCCGATCGAATAGTTTATCGGTTTGAGTGGTTTCAATGGTTTTTATCGATTTTAAATAATTTAAAATTCAAACGGTTTAAAAGATATAACTAAACCATTTGTACCAATACTAGTTCAACTGATCCAATCGACCGATCCAATCCGGTTTTCAAAACATTGTGCCAGAGTCTTCAATAGCCTTCTTCGCATGTTTATAACCTTCTAAAGAGAAGGTGTAGGAAAGAAATAAATACTTATCCCATGATTCACCCAAAAGAATGTCGTCAGTTCTTCAGCAAAATGCACATGAGTACTCCTTTTTTGTTCAGTTGTCATAAATGTAATCTGTCTTTAAAAGAAAGCAGCTAGTTATCATTAAAATGAAGAAAGAAATATGCTTTACTTTTTTTGCAAGAAAGAAAAAAGGTTTAAAAGAAGGGAAGCTTATTCCAATCTAATTTCAAAGCATGTCACCATCTTTAGTAAAGAACTTATATGATCGAATTATAAAAGGAAAAATCAATCTTAACCTTATGTTTAGATGGAGAAGAATGGAGTGGAGGAAAGTAGAGAAATTTTTTTTTAACCAATTAAATGATAATATTTTTTAAATATTATAATTTAATTGATCAAAAAATCTTCATCTTTCATTTTCTTTATTTCTTTTAACCCAAACATATTATAAAAAAAGCATATCAAATTAAGGTAATATTTGATTTAACTATTAAGAATAGTTATTATATTTAATAATTGATAATTAAAATTAATACAATAATTGATATATATTACTCAATAGTTTAAAATTAAGTTACTTGTAGATAAAATAAGTTAAATCATATATAACCTAATTCTTGAAAAAAAGTTATTTATATTTTTAAATAATAATAATAAACTTTAATAAGAATAATAAAATAAGGCCTCAGCCAAAAAGATATATGGATGAAATAAAAAAGTAAGCATTATTCTTATGCCTTTCCCCGTCCTATATAAAATTTTTATTTTGGTTAAATGTTAATTTTAATCCCATAATTTTAAAATTTTATACCAT
The DNA here is from genome assembly GCA_020521535.1 of Rubroshorea leprosula. Taxonomy (NCBI): domain Eukaryota; kingdom Viridiplantae; phylum Streptophyta; class Magnoliopsida; order Malvales; family Dipterocarpaceae; genus Rubroshorea; species Rubroshorea leprosula. Next base: position 1,896,622 of record BPVZ01000041.1, read on the forward strand.
TTTTATCTCTTAACCTTTTTTTTTTTACATTTTTTTTGTCCTTTAACTTTGAAAAATCTACATTTTTTTGTTCTTTTATCAATTAGTACGTTAAATATAATTAAATGTGCATATTTTTAATTCTTAAATTTATAATATATGCACATTTTAGTCTATAAACTTATAAGTTTAGAGACTAAATATATATATGAATATATCTAACAAATTAACAGATAGATAAATAAAAATGCACATTTTAGTCTATAAACTTATAAGTTTAGAAACTAAATATATATGAATAGATTTAACAAATTAACAGATAGATAAATAAAAATTAAAAATGTATTTTTTAAAATTAAAAGATAAAAAAAATATTTAAAATAGTTAATAAATGAAAATGTGTAAAGCCCTAAAGTTGAAAGGTTAAAATTGATATTTAACTTTTTATTTTTATAGTGTGGATTGAAAAAGCATGCTTTTCAAAAATAAAAATGTTATTTTAGTTTCGATAATACATAAAAAGTAAAGTTTTGATACTAAAATTATTAAAATATTCTTAATAATAATTACTTTTTATATTTATGGTAATGGTACTGTGCAGTTTAAGATCAATTATTCTCATATAATTTTAAGAGAATACATTTACATCTACTTAGTGTATTTTAAAGGAATTAATTTTTCTATGTTTTAATCCCAAAACTTTAGTGCTCATCTATATAATTATTTATTAATAATATTTTATAATCTTAATACTTAAACTATTTTTATTTTTTGCAGTTTGTAAAGGAAAATAACAATCTCATCTAAAATAAAATAATAAAATATTCTCTTAATTCATTTCATAATAATAGGTGCTTTTTAATTTAAAACTTATAATAAAATAATAGTTATTTTTTTATTTTTAAAAATAAAAATATTTTTTCCATACTTAAAACTATAATTATTTTTTAATTTTAATTATTTATCTTTTAATTAAAATTATTTTTTTATTTTTATTTACTTTTTAAAAATCAAATAAATAAATATAAAAGTACGAAGATAAAATCAAAATAACGTCATAAAAAGGACAGAAGGGAAAAGGGATTGTCAGCGGGTCGTTATAAGGACGCAGACTGTTAAAATTTTCAGAAACAAAATAGAGCTAAGTGTTCTTCCATTGCCAAAATGTACGGTAAAGCTTCAATCTGCGTCGTTTTCGTATTTCTCCTCTTAATTACCTATTCAATCTTCATCGGCTCTGTCGATCTCCGATCCTACTTCTTCCCGCTGCTACAGTCATCTCCGGCACCGCAGTCCCTCTGCGCAATCGACCGTCCTCTCCGCGTCTACATGTACGATCTCCCGCGGAAATTCCATGTGGCAATGATGGATCGCAGGAGCTCCGAGGAGGAGGGTCCGGTGACCAAAGACAACCTGCCGCCGTGGCCGCCCAGTTCCGGTATCAAGAGGCAGCATAGTGTGGAGTATTGGCTGATGGCGTCACTGTTGAATGATGGCGACGAAGAAGAGCGAGAGGCCGTTAGGGTTACGGATCCTGAAAAGGCGGATGCCTTTTTTGTTCCGTTTTTCTCTTCGTTGAGTTTCAATACTCATGGGCATAACATGACGGATCCGGAAACTGAGAAGGATCGACAATTGCAGGTACTTGAGTTATTTGATATAGCGTTGAGTTTGCTTAATTTTAGTTTGTTTCATTTCCCGTGTCATTGTCATTTCCTGAAAAATTGAGGATTCTAGGAACATTGCTGAATGTGGGCATTAAATTTTAGTTCTTTAATTTTTGTTTTTTCCTTTTTTAATTGGACTTGAATTTGGAAGCATTCTAATAGTTGTATTTGATTTCTGGAGGACAGAGGAAAGGAAAGGTATTGTCTGTTTTTATCCCCCCTTTTTTTTTAGAAAAAAAGATTAACTTGAATTTTCCTTCGGAAAGTCTAAATTATGGCTGAATTGAACATGTTTTAAAGAAAAAAGATGACAAAATTTTCAAACATGTTCTTCTCAGGCACTTCATTGTAGGCATAATAGAGGAAATCCTCTAGTGGGAAATACCATCATAGTTGAGATTAGTTTTGGCTAGCATTAGAAAATTTTGAGAGTCTGAAGATTTTGAGGATAGATTGCTGCCTTTGGTGATGTGTAGAAGCAGTGAATAGTTTAAAATAGCAGTTGCTAGAATGGCATCTATTGGGTTTTCGGACTTGTGCATAATTGAAACATATGATGTTATTTGGAGGTCAGTATCTGTATAAAGACCAAGAATTCAGGCAGGGAAGAAAGAATATGAAAATTGAGTGAGGTAAATCTCCGACTCTCAAATATTGTCTTTGTTTAAAAGCAGGCATAGGTTATGAATGGCTTGGAATATAGGGAAGATGACAGATGGTTTTTAAGAGCTTAGAGGGAATGGTGACTGGGGGCAATCAGAACGGGGAATTTTTAATGGTCAGTTGTCTACTTCCAATTTCTTCTTTACCCTGCAGTTTGCTTATTATAATTTTGTCAACCTTTATTTTTTTCTTGTTAAAATGCTGTGTTGTATTTGGCTGTGTCAATGAACAGGGTCATTGACTGGTTTCTCAGATTTTGGTGAATTGTTAATTTAGGAGGCTGTTATGGTCTTTTTTGGCCCGAAAGTTATCTGTTATTGTTAAAGTGCCAATTTGCGGAGAATCATAGATAATTGTGAACTGTAGAAGCTACTCTTCCTTTTTGCTGCTGCCAATCAGCTATTCTAGTTTATTATTATTACATTCTATTTTACCTACATAAAGCATTGCAATTGGTGTCTTATAATTCAGATTGAGTTACTTGCGTTCTTGCGAAAATCCAAGATCTGGCAGAGATCGAAAGGCAGAGACCATATAATTCCCATGACACATCCAAATGCTTTCAGATTTCTTCGACAAGAGGTGAATGCATCTATTCTTATTGTTGTAGATTTCGGCCGCTACCCTAGAAGCATGTCAAATTTGAACAAAGATGTCGTGTCTCCTTATGTGCATGTCGTGAATTCTTTCATAGATGACAACACTTCTGATCCATTTGATTCTCGCACCACACTCCTTTTCTTCCGGGGCAATACACTCAGGAAAGATGTAAGCAACTAGTCTTTTGGGAGATAAATATCCCATTTTCAAAACTTATGTTGTCTAGAGTTGATCACTAAATGTCACAACATTTTGCAGCAAGGTAAAATTCGCGTCAAACTAGAAAAGATACTATCTGGTTATGATGATGTTCATTATGAGCGAAGTGTAGCAACAACAAAAGCCATTCAGGCGGTAAGTAATCAAGTTATGAAAATGGTTAATGGTTATTTCATCACTATTGACTTTAGTATGTATAACTCAAATAGTCAAACTACTCTTTCAATATTAGAAGATAATGGATGCCGATTTTATAGATTCAGAGTCTGCAGTAGTTTCTGTTTTGAATATGTTGACGGAGTCCAATAATTCCAATACATTATTGCTGCTGCAATCTTGTGAAAAATCTAGACATGGACAATGCAAAAGAAATCTAAACTCATATAAAGAAAATCTCCTTTGTAAGAACACCATGAATGGTAAATTGAGAGATGATGTTGTCACTTTGCCCCTTGCACATAATTTTCTATGTCAGAATCATACTGTTACCATATCTCTTTAATTCTTTTCTTCTTTTTTTATACTAGTCTACACAGGGGATGCGTTCATCAAAATTCTGTCTTCATCCTGTTGGTGATACACCTTCATCTTGCCGTCTGTTTGATGCAATTGTGAGCCACTGTGTTCCTGTAATTGTCAGTGACCAAATTGAGCTCCCTTTTGAGGATGAACTCGACTATACTGAATTTTCAATTTTCTTCTCCATGAAAGAGGCATTGAAGCCAGGTTACATGGTAAATCAGCTCCGGCAAATTTCAAAGGAGAGATGGCTTGAAATGTGGAGACGACTTAAAAATATCTCCCATCACTTTGAATTCCAGTACCCTCCAAAGAAGGAAGATGCCGTCAATATGTTATGGAGACAGGTAAAGCACAAGCTTCCAGGGGTCGAACTAGCTGTACATAGAAACCGTAGATTGAAAATTCCAGAATGGTGGAGTCGGAGGAGATGATTTCAAAAGGTTCATCGTATGCACTGTACATCCTCTATCTTCTCATCATTTACAGTGACTATACCACACATGGAATAATAGACACACAACCCACCATTGTGGACGGCTTTACAGGAATTATGATTCATGGTTGCATTCTTCATTTATGTTGAGGGACAAGAACAACTAATTAAGACATACAGAGGTTCTTTCTTTTTCTGGCAACTGCAGGAGTGAGTTCTTGATAATGTAACAATATGATATAGGGCTTATACAGTTATTCTTTTATCATCATCATTTGACATTTTGTGTTAGATCATTCAGTCAAAGAGATCGAGCTAAGTGGTTCTTTGTTAGCTGGCTTACAACGTATTCCCTTCACTTCATAGCAAGAATACTTGCCTTTGTTTACAGGTGAAATTCGAACTGGGCTCCCCTTTCTCTGTTCCCCTGGCGTATATGCTAAATATATGAGAATACTTTAGTGCAATTCATTTTGCTTGGATTGCATTTCAATTTTCTGTATATAAATCTTTCAAGCGAAAAAATTAAAGGAAAAAAAAAAAAAATTCTTTATAGCTCTACGCCATGATTTGGCCGCCCTTAACACTCTTGGCATCGAATCCATGATCTCGTCAGCTGAAGTTCTTAATGAGTTGCTAATGACATTGACAGACATCTTAATTTCACCTTATTTTCAATGATATAATGTGTTGAAAAGTTCACCAAAGATAGAATCTTCTGTTCAAATTTACCGCTTAGCTATTCCTTTAATCAAATGATTATGTTGCCCACTTAAAGATGAATTTAACGGAGAAAATGCAAATTGAATAATTGGGAAGAGGAAGAGGAAAAGATAGAACAGTGGGGTGTCACAATCTCGCCTACCACAATTTGGACGAGGGTTGACTTATCCTCAAGGGCTCAAGGTATGTCATTATTAGTTGTTGGCCACAACACTTATGTATCCGTTAAGATCACACTTTTCTTAATATAAAATTTGGGTGTCACAATATTGTGTTGCTCAAAATACTAGATAAATCTTCTTTGTAGGAAGCTAGAGTTAAATATTAAACTATGTACATAAAACAGAAAATGAAGCATGAATTTTGTGTTATAGTCTCTCAGCAACATGTTTTCTAAAGAATATTGCACATTAGAAATACTTGCTGAAAGCGGTTACACATTTCATTATAAATTAGTTCATTTGACTCTGATCTAGCCAAGGATGTTTTCTGAAAGATTCCATTCCATTGTGAGAGTATACTCTTTGTACACAACTCAGTTCAAATTACTGTCTGTGCAGCAAGAACGATGGCAGGAACGCACTAGATTCCATCAGACCAGCTTTATGGGAGATGCAAGTGAGGAAAGAAGAGAGACATCAGTTTAGAGTGGAGCAACGGCATATTCAGAAGATTTCTGCAGAAATTGAAGGTAAGTCAGTGTATGATGACTCAATAATAAACATGACAGTGAGTGAGAATGAGCTTTCACTGAAGTAACTTGAGGAATACCACACTTAAGCTACTAGGACTCTATAATGAGAAGGCACAAATAAACGACTGCTGCAAACTTGTTTTCAGGAAATCATTCAGATTAATCAATCCTGAGAAAGGAAGAAATGGCTTGAGATTGTACTATTACTATTGGTGTTATCCAAAACCATCACAAACACTAACTACTATACATTCATGGTTATTTTAATTGTTTAAATTTCAAGCGTCAATAGACTGGATTAATTAAAAGCATGCAAAATGAAAGAGCTATTTCTCAAGAAGCAGAATGAGCAAGAAGAAAAAATCTGCAGCAGATCACCCATGGATATGGAGATTCCTTCAAGATCAGACATGGAAACAATAATGAAAACAATAAACTCGGGTGAGATTGAGTGAACTATAATTTTTACCTCAAAATACGTTTGATCATGTTTAAATCTTATAGGAGAGTATCACGGAATAGAATAAGGAAATCAACAAGGAAATCAATCTTTGCACTATAATTGCAAAGCTATAATAGTATATAAATTTTTCTTGTACAATAGCGTCCATTTGGGCTCAAGGGATGCATTTACTGCAAAAATCACATCCTTATCCCTGTTCTAATGTTTTTGTTGCTCCCCCTTACCCTTTATCTTGGTTGGTCCTGGTTTCCAACCCACTAGATGCCAATTATTTCATAACATCTTTCCTTTTTGTGTCCTATCTTTTTGCAATTATCACAGCGTGGTTTCCCTGATGTGCTCACCATCCCATTATAACCTGCCTTTGCTACTCAAGCCGCTGTTTCTATGACGGTACTTCTAGATGTAGACACCATTTGTTGTTTTTCTTCTTTTTTAGCCATTGAATAAACCTTGTTGAGAGATGGTAATGGTTCCATATTCAAGTCTAGTGAACGCATAGTAGAAAAATTCTTATTCAAGCCCATGAGAAATTGATGAACCTTCTCAGTCTCTCATGCTTGTGTATACTCCTTTGCTTCACCACAAGTACACGTTGGTACTGGTTCATGACCCTACAACTCATCCCAAATAGGTTTCAATTTCGTAAAATAAGCCGCTAGTAGTTGTTGCGAGCTCGAGTTTCAGTTCATATATCTAAGATGTCTTTCATTGTGAGAAATGTTACTTTTAATTTTCCCAAACCTCTGCTGCACTCTCAGCATAAACCACACTGTCATGCAATTCCCTAGAGAGAGCAGTCAATATCCATGACAATACCATGGAGTCACACTTTGTCCTAACCCAATATATTGGAAATTATTAAACAGGATCTACGCACTAATAGCAGAACACCAAACATCATTAATTTTGTAAAACAAGATAGTGTATCTTGATTATCCATAGCAGTTTTAAAAATCGAAGGAGAAAAAGGAAAGAAATAAAAAATAACCGAAACACGAGCCTTCCTCTCACTATCAAGAATATTCTATAATCCTTAATGGAGCAGACTACAACCATATTTATAAGAGAATACTAGGGCTTTAGATGTGAGAGGGACCAGGTTGAAAATAGAATGAACTTAACACGAGCCTTCCTATTAAGGTGCCCAATAATAAACAGCCTTGCACCTATCAAATTAACATCACATTCTTTAATAGAATATATCATAGAGATGAACCATAACCATTACTTTTATGGATCATATAATTATGGGTTTACCAATTCAATTTCTCTATACCATACACTTCAATCCATTTTTTATAAAACTAGTTTAAAATTGCAAGATTAATGGCAAACCATATTTAGGAAAATTCTAACATTCTCCCACTTGAGCAACATTAATTGTGTTAATTTTATTTAAATTTAATTAAATAAATAAATAAAGATTAAGTTTAAAAAGAAAGACTCATGGATTGAAGCTAACAGTGGTCACATAACCTATGGCTAAAAAAAATATCTCCACACAAGATCCAATCCATTGAAGATTTCAACACTGAACCATATTAGTAATTGTCTCATTAATCGACACAACACCATTTATGATTACAAATGTCAAAACTCCAATGACATGGAGCCCAAAATGTGACAAGGTGCAGTATGAAATTAGCATCATGATCCCATGCATAAGCACACAGTTATATGTTGTTACATGCTAATATCAAGTAGTTCTACAATCTCATGAAGAGATCAATACCACTTCCAAGGAAGTCAATTGCCAAACAAAAACTTCATGCTTATAAAACATCATAAGCTTCTAAACTAAAGCTCTTATGCTTTTAAACCGAAGACATCATGTTTCTAAAACATATATCTCGAGATGAATAATCAAGAATATACCACTTATTATATGTCATGAGCTCATAGATATATATATATATATATATATATATATCATTTAATAGAATCATGTATGACATTGAAGAGTCAACATAACAAATCAAGAAAAAGTAATGTTATTGAGTGAAACATGAGTAGATGTTCTTTTATCTATCTACTAATCAATTATATCAAAAGATGAAATAATACTCATGTTTTCTACATGCTTAAGAAAATCAATAGGTTTAAGCCCTTTAGATAGTGGTTCTGCTATCATTTCCTTGGTAGATATGTATTCAACATCAATATCACCATGATCAACCATTTCTCTAATCTTAAAGTGTTTTAAATCTATTGACCTTGCACATCTAGTGTTTTTGATGCTCTTAGAGAAATGCACAGTTGCTAATTATCACAATAAATTTTAATTGGCTTAGAGATGGAATCAATAATAAAGAGCCCTAAAATAAAATTTTTCAACATTTAACATGACCAACAGCCTCAAAACATGTTATGATTTCTACTTGCATGGTGGAGGTAGTAACAATAGTTTGTTTAGAACTCTTCCATGAGAGAGCACCACCAGTTAAAATAAAAACATAACCTATCATAGATCTCATGTCATCAGTACATCCTCCTAAATCAACATCAGTGTATCCTACAACTTCTAGATCATCAACATGCTTATGTACAAGCATGTGTTCTCTAGTTCTACGCAAATATCACATAACTTTCTTGGTAGCTACCTAATGCTCCATACCAAGATTAGAAACATATCTTTCAAGTACGCTAACAACAACAGCTAAATCAAGCCTTGTATAAACCTTTGTGTACATTAAACTATCCACAATACTAAAGTAAGGAATACTTTTCATAGGTTCTTTCTAAATATCATTTCTTGAACATTGTCCATTATTGAGTTTATCACCTTTAGAAATTGAAGCAATACCAAGTTTACAGTTTTGCATATTGAATCTATTAAGCACTCTATCAATATAAGCCCTTTGTGACCACCCCAATAATCTCTTGAATCAATTTTTTTGTATCTTTATACCAAGCACAAATATTGCTTCACCCAAATCTTTTATATCAAAAGTGTTAAACAACATTCTCTTTCTCTCATGAAATAAGACTAAGTCACTACTAACAAGTAAAATATCATCACATAAAGAACAAGGATTCACTATATTTTCCACAAAACCAAGTGACTAGACAGCTTCATGAAACCTCAAGTACCATTGTCGAGAAGTTTGTTTTAGTCTATATATTTATTTATTAAGCTGACATATTATGTGCTCCTTTCCTAGTTCATGAAAACCTTTTGGTTGCTCCATGTATACTTCCTCAACAAGCATACCATTCAAAAAAGTTGTCTTGACATCCATTTGATGCAATTCTAAATCAAAATGAGCTATTAGTGCCATGATCATTCTAAATGCATCCTTTGTTGATACTGGTGAAAATGTCTTCATGTAATCAATTCCCTCCTTTTGAGCGTATCTTTTTGCCACCAATCTTGCCTTAAACCTCTCTATATTACCTCTGGAATCTTTCTTGGTCTTGTATACCCACTTGCAACCAATGGGTTTAAAACCTCCAGGCAACTCAACTAGTTCCCAAAGTCCATTGGCGGCCATGGATTTCATTTCATCTTTCCTTGCCTTTCCCCATTTAATGGATTGAGGACACAAAATTGCTTGACTAGATTTTACAAGATCTACAACAAAATCAATATCAGAATCTTGTTCTCCTAGATATACAACATAGTCATTAGAGAATGTTGACCTCCTAGTTCGCTCAGAATGTCTCAATGGTATATATGTAGTAGGTTCTTCAAGTAAATTAGCTTGTTGATTTTCAAGAGCTATTATTTTTGGTTGTTGCTCATTTTGTTGCCTAACACCCACTTCCATACTCTTTAAAGGTTGAGACAATATTTATTCTTGGTTAAAACCCCATTTTGGTCCTTGGACTATTGTACGGACCCCCAATTTAGTCCATGAACTAAAAAATCTTTGATTTGATCCCTACTGTTTACCATTTTAACCCCAATTTGGTCCTTATGTTAAAAATCCACCGTTACCTCACTAAAATTTAATGACACGTCTGTTGTATAAATGGATAAATAATGACATGGCAATGTGACATGTCATGTTCTTGCCTAACCCAAAAAAAGTGGAGCCCATCAAAATTATGAATTTGCCATCATCTTCTTCCTCCAGCAAACAAACCCAGCGCCTGGGTTGAATCGAACCCCATAAGCGCCCTTTCTTTTTCCTTCCTCTTCCTTGCCTTGCCTTCTTCATCAATCAAGTCTTCATTTTCATCAATCAATTCTTCACATCATCATCAAACAACCAAACCACAATAAATATATATATATATATATATATATACCCCTGGGTTCCATCGAACCTGGGTTTTGTCGAATCCAGGCATGGAACCCAACGATGAACCAGTTGGGTTCTTCAAACCCATGCCTGGGTTCCATCGGAAGCCAACAGTTGGGTTCCTTGAGCTCGGATTCCGTCGAACCGAGGCTTGGGTTCCAAGGAACCTAGTGGTGAACTAGTTGGGTTCTTCGAACCCATGTTTGGGTTTGAGGGAATGTAGCGCTTGGGTTCCATCGAACCCAGCGTCAGGTTCCAAGGAACCCACGCCTGGGTTCCAAGGAACCCACGCCTGGGTTCCATGGAACCCAAGACCCCAAGGGAAAGAAAAAGGGAAAAAGAAGGAAAAAGAAAAAAAAAAAGAATTAAATTTTTTTTTTGTCATATTAATATTTTTTTTCCAAGTCACTATTTTTTACCAAGTTGTCTTCCACGTGTATTAATATATTACCATGTCATCATGTTACAGTAAATTAACTGAACACGTAGGTAGAATTTTAACGAAAGGACTAAATCGAAGTTAAAATGATAAACAGTAAGGACCAAATCGAAAGTCCGTACAATAGTTCAAAGATCAAAATGAAGTTTTAACCTTTATTCTTTTACAATAGAGACTATTATAATAGTGGGTTTCTTTTCAATTTGAGTGGTATCATTATAAGAACAATTGTAATCCCCGACATCGTTTTCTAAGAATTTTGCTGTTATAGAATCAACAATTCTTGAGGCACACATGGGACAATGAAACTATAACCTTTAGAGGCTTCTAGATAACTAATGAAGAAACAACGAGTGGTTTTGGGATCTAATTTTTTTTTCTTGTGGACTATAAAACCTAACCTCGATGGGACAACCCCAAACTTTAAGATGGTTTAAACTTGGTTTCTTACCTACCCATAATTTGTAAGGAGTTTTGGAAATAAACTCGCTAGGAACTCTAATAAGGATATATGCAGCAATTTTAAGAGCTTCACCCCAAATAGACCTAGGAAGATTTGTTCTAGACATCATGGATCTCACCATGTCATTGAGAGTACGATAACGACGCTTAGCACACCATTTTGTTTAGGGGTACCAAGTATTGTATATTGTGCAACTATACCACAACTTTGTAAATACTTAGCAAATTATCTCATATTTCAACCCATATCCCCATGCTTACCATAGTTCTCACCACCCCTATCAGACCTAACAACTTTAATAACTTTACCAAGTTGTTTTTCAACTTCAATTTTGAATATTTTAAACTTATCTAATGTCTTAGATTTTTCATGAATTAAGAACACATGTCCATGATGTGAGTAATCATATATAAAAGTCACAAAATATTTATTTCCATACAAAGCAGGAGACAAAAACCCACAAATGTCAGTATGAATTAACTTCAGAAGATTTTCACTGCAAGGAGCACCTTTCCTATTAGACTTTGTCATTTTACTCCTAATACAATCTATGCAAGTACCAAAATCATTTTGAAATCTAAAGATGGAAGTATGTCAAACTTGATTAATTTTTCTACTGGTTCTCTAGAAATATGACCAAGACATCTGTGCCATAACATGGATGAGCTTTCATTATTTAAACACCTTTTAGTATTAACATTATCAACTTTTAAAGGAACATGTGCATTATCTAACAAATCAAGTCTAGAAAGCCCATTCTACAAAAAAACCATTTCCTATAATTGAAGAATTCAAAGTCAATTGAAAATTCCATCTCTAAAATTAAAATGATAACCTTGTTTATTAAGAACTGAAACTGAAACTAAATTCTATCTCATGGACGGTACATAAAGAGTATTTTCTAAAATAAGATATGATTCAGACCTAAACTTTAATCTAACAGATCCTATGAAAAGAACTTCAACTTGGACTCAATTTCCTACTTGGACATGACTCTCATCTTCACTTGGCTTTCATTTGCTTATAAACCCCTGCACAGTTGATGTCTCGCCCCAAAATTAATACCCTTCGGTTAAGCCATAGCGTAACTTTAGGTGTCGAATCTACAAGAAAGCTATATTAAATTAACAAAAAGAGTTGTCACAATAGGAAATTAAATTAAAAGATGAATTCTAAAATTAAGACTAAAAATATTTAAATAAAAGATGATAATTATAAAAGATTGAAAATAATATTATGATGAATAAGACTTTAGGGTTTACTTAATTGATTTGTTTAATTGTTATAAATTTTGATTCCTATTTATTACTCAATTGCATGTTTCACATCCCAAACAAACAATCAGAAGATTTAACTATGAAGATCAATAATAATAACTAATGTATTTATTTTGATAAAAATTAATTTCAATGAAGAACAAACTGATTTATCATTACAAGCTATTTGAGAGTGACAATATATCTAATCGACAATACTACAGTAAAGGATCAACCCGTAAAACAAATCTATCAATTAATTATATTCTAACAAATCATACATAAAAAGAGTATGACTAATCTTTGTATGAAATTTGATAAATATAATTTTCAGGGTTTTCAGATTTGAAAAATAATAAATAATTTCTCAAAAATAAAATTAAACAATAAAATTCATGAAGGAATAAAAATAAAATAATAAGTTAAACTTCTCAATCAAGATCTTCTCTAATCTTATTGAAAGTTTAGTTGCCTTTTGGCATAATTTTTCTAATCTTGAAAAAGAAAATAGAAGTTTGGTAGCAGCCTCTTCGAACCTGGAACCCCTTCTAAAATAACTTGGATGGGTAATTATAGAATCTTAGAAACCCTAATTAGAATGGCTGTGGGGCCCACATCATAATAATTAGGACAAATATGATTTGGCTGAAAAATCGTGCAAGGGGTCGATACTCTTTACAAGGTGCTGGCACTTTGAGTGGAGCGTCAATTGCATCCTTCATGTCGGGTTTTTGGCCTTTTGTGCAATTTTGGTTAATGGCAGAATTACAGTCTTGGTCCCTGACTCCTGGATTCCATGCAAGTTGATCATCATATTTCTGATCTTTGCAATTTGCTCCTTGATCAAGAATGGAGAAAATCTCACTTGAGCCTTTAAACTTCTGATTTATCCTTTCATCCTCATCTTTTCAGCTCTTTGCATTTAAGTCCTTTTTCTAATTCTCTTCATTTAGTCATCAAACCTTTAATCACCAAAATTTTGCATAACATGAATAGAATGAACAATTATGAAATTACTTGTAAAAAAATATAACTCTTAAACCCATAATTCCACAAATGTCAATGGTTAAGCACACTTTAAATATACATTTTCATACTTTCATCAACAGTATTGGTAACATGAACAGTTGCATCACTATCAAGCCACCAATAATTGATGGGAATATCAACTAAAAAGATTCAAAGCAAACGAAAGTTATTGAAGTACCTGTTTACACCTAATTTTACAACAAATGGAGTGCTACCACGTGTCACCCATGATGGCAGATATTTTATTAGTTGAAAGTTGGTGTGAATTTCTTCAGATAAGATTGAGTGGTTATTTCCACAACGGCAGCAAAACCGTTCTCTTGTTATGAGCTTCCAGGAGGATAATCGCAGCACCAACAAATTAATCAATTTGTTGCAAATATTATGCTGCCGTTGGTTTTTCAGGATGCTGTCGCAGATCTCCACCATGTTGCCAAGATGCTATAAATACCTAATGATAAGATCAAGCAAAGAATGGACATCTCACACAGCAAACTCAGCACAATTTCTCTTTATGCTCAGATTCATCTTAGTTTCAAGCCCTTTAATTTAATTTCAGCTCTACGCTTCAACTTAGATTAGTTTAGCAATTCAGTTCTCCTTTTATCAGATTTGTAATGGTGAGTTTCATTGCCTTCAGTAGTATTTCTTTGTGATTGGATTGCTTCTTTTCCTTTTCCATTTTCCAAGTTCATTTAATTAAATCAAATGATGTCGACATTTAATTTCATGTTCAATTTCATTTTTGTTAATTTATATTTCATGCTGCCAGTAGATTTTCCTTGTTTCCAGTTTTATTTACTTTAACTTAATTTACTTTTGCTGCAATTAAATTTCCTTTTAAAGCTCTGTTTCAACCCAATTTGCATATTTAAAGTTCATTTAAATTTTCAGTAGTTTAGCGATCATTTATTTTCCTTCCAGTCTTAACTTTTCTTAATTACATTAGCTTTGAGGAGTCCTTGGAATCATATCTAGGGCATTTTGCCATATAACCCATTTAGTGCAGGAAGTTCATCCCTCGTTTCTGCCAATCGTCTGATCTTTACGGTGCAGTTTACGACATTCTTCCATCAACTCACAAACTGAGTTCCACGCTTGGAAAGAAGAGAAGGTCATCGGAGAAATCTTTCTTGTTTTGAGCAAAGCAAGTGGCACGCCATTTCATCTGCCACGTGTCAAGGAGATTTTTTGGGATAACAGTACCTTTTGTTTTATTTTTTTTTCTCTTTTCTAACCAATTTTTGAACTTAATACACTTTGTCTTCTTATGACCACTCACGTTACACCACTAGCAAGTCTTCTTTTGAATGATAGGTTTGGGACCACCAAGATTATGTGGGGAATTAGAATTGTTGTGGTAGTTTGACCCCTTCTTGTAGTTATTATGCCTGAACCCCTTATTCTTATTTGTATAGAATCTATTACCATGTGACTTGGACACCATACTCACTCTTTCATTTTGACCTCTAATTCTCCCCTCCTCTTGGACACATACAAAGATAAGCTCATATATAGATATCCCATTTTTCAAGTAAGGCATTATAAGTGGTTTTCAATTGATTAAAAGAAGAAGGAAGGGAATTGAGTACTTGATAAACAAGGAAGTTTTCATCAATGGGTCCTTAAGATTTGTGAGTTTGTTAGATATGTCTTGCATTTTCGGAATATAAGCTCTAACACCACTCACACCATCATATTTGGAACTATTAAGTTGATCCATTAATTCTCCAGCTTCAGCCTTTTCAAATTTTTTGGTGCCTCTAGCCCACGACCTTAAGAAATTGTTTAGCAGTAGTAGCTCCAGAAATACCACCTTCAAAACCATCACTAATTGACTTTTGCATAATCTTCAAACTTAATCTGTTTGCTTTATCCCCATCTTTCATATTTGGTTCACTCATCAGGACTATTGTCTTCTGTAGGTTTAGGAGGCTCATCTTCTATCAAAGCAAAGTCAATCTCTGCCAAACCCAGGGCTATCTTTATCTCTTTTCCACATCTTAAAATTGTTTCCAGTCAAAGTTTCAATGGTGTTCACTTGATTGTTCATAGTTATGGAGGTAAAAGCTAGAGTTAAAGAATAATTAAGTTACATTAATTATAAACATGGGCAATCTACCACAAGCATTAGCTTGACAAAGATGATCTCTTCAAGAAAAATTCGCAATGCACAAAACACATAAACACTTTTGGGTTGAATATGTGACATACAAAGTAAATTTTCCTAAACAAGCTAATAATTAGAAAGAACTTTCAGTAAACTATTACCTTTGGGTCGAAAGTTTCTTATAGTTCCAATAAAATAAACCCTCGTTAATAGCTTCCACTACTTTCTAAAATTAATAGATATAACAATCACCTTTGACAAAAGTATTGTGTAAATTAATTTCAAAAGCAGAAAAAACATTCCAAAATCCTTTATAAGAAGAACACAACCTTAATAAATAGTCTATTTTGGTAGTACCATTCATTAAAATCATGAATTCCTCACCGGAACTATTGCTCACACAATTTTATTATGCATTCTCTATTTTATTATTATTGTTATTATAATTATTTTAATTAATTTATTTGATGAACTATAAGAAATAGGGATAAATTGTTTTCTCTTTCTGATGCTTATCAAAATAATACCCATTATTGGCTTCATTCTTGATGATTAATTCTATTTGAAAGATACACAAGCAATTGATTTAGGTGAGCGAAGGTTGATCCATAGGTTGGATAAATTGATTAAAACCCAAAAGACATAGACATTATCATTATGAATCCTTTTTGATTATGGATTCTTGATTTTCCAGTTGAAGCCAATGAATGTCAAAACAAAACCAACTAATTGAACAAAAACAATTCTTGACCTAGAAACGATTATTAGTAGAAAGAATTAGTTAGGATTCTAGGGTTCTAAAAGTAGCACAAGACTTGCTCTGATACCATTATTGGAAATTATTGAACAAGATCTATGCACTAATAGTAGAACACTAAACATCATTAATTTGTAAAGCAAGAAAGCGTACCTTGATTATCCATAATAGTTCTAAAAATCGGAAAGTAAACAAGTAGAAGCCACACCACAGGAGCAGAAGGAAAGAAATAGAAAATAACTGAATCATGGCTCTTCCTCTCACTATCAAGAATAATCTATAATCCTCAATGGAGTAGATTACAACCCTATTTATAAGAGTATACTAGGGCTTCAGATGTGAGAAGGGACTAGGCCTAAAATAGAATAAACTTAACACGAGCCCTCCCATTAAGGTGCCCAATAATAAAGAGGCCCTGCACCTATCAAATTAACGTCACATTCCTTAATAGAATATATCATGGAGATGAACTAGATCCATTACTTTTATGGATCATATAATGATGGGTTCATCAGTCCAATTTCTCTACACCATACACTTTAATCCGTTCTTTATAAAACTAGTTTAAAATTGCCAAATCAATGGCAGTCCATATTTAGGAAAATTCTAACATGGTACTCTAGACAATCTAAACTTGGCTTCTTAAGAGTACCATCAACGAACCCCATTTTGTTCTTTGAATTTAGAACATTCTACATCACTTTTCTCCTTGTGTGAAGGTTTTCTCCTGTTAATGGAGATATAACCAGAACCCTGCTAGGATCATCATTGAGATGAAGATAATAAGATGAGTCTAGATCTATTGTTTCGAGGATAGCCTTGTTTCCCCTTGTTCTCCGAGATCCTTTCTTAGCTTGATCATTGTCTAACATTGTTGATTCCTAAAGGTAGCAAAAACTTGTTGTTCAAGCTAGTTGTTGCAGCAAAACCTTGCCATCAATTCAGATTCCCTTGCTTTGATATCATGAAAAAACAGAGTATGGAACAACAATGTATGCTAATTGCATTGAGATTTCATTACTGTGGATGCTACTCATATATACAAATTGATAGCAGTAATTGAACCTAAATGGACATTACTGTACAAGGAAAATTTTTATATTGTTACAGCTTTGCAATTATAGTGCAGAGATTGCTTTCTTAGTTGATTTCCTTCTTCTACTCCGTAATATTCTCCTGTATTGGTCACCAAACTAAAAAGGGGAGATCGACCATACTGATCTATTCTAAGGCTGGATCAATAGATTTCAAGAGCAAAGGAAAGAAGCATCTAGCAGGAAACGAGACAATAATGGAGAAGATGGATAAGTGGATGTTAGCATGTGATGTTCATACTTTTATGCCCAAATAGCTTAGCCTTCATTAACACAGCATAATGCTCCTCACTTGATCACACAGTGACACGATTTTGTTATTTTTAGTGACACAAATGACCTTAAAAATTGAATGCTATGTATGTAATTGCTCCATTTTAGTATTGACGGTAACAAAATAACACGACTCACCTTAATTAAATAAAAAAAAATATAATCTCTCCCTTCTTTCCTTCTTCTTTTTTAATCTATCTAAACAAAATCAATATTAATCCTTTACTCTCCTTCCCTTTCCCTCTCTTTACTTCCCCTCCTTTTCCTTTACTAGTTTTTATTCAAACATAGTATAAGTCTTTACTCTCGAGCGTCAAGAAGCTAAAATCACTCTATTCTGTGTTATAGAAAAAGAGTTCAAGACTTTTGATATAAATAATTAGCCAATTGTAGACATTTAACTTCTCTTTTGGATTAACGAAGTTGAAGGAGAAATGGAAGAAAGTGAAGAAGTTTTTTCTCTCTCTTATTTGGATAAAATCATTCAAAAAGGGGAAGAGACTCTTTTCAAATTTTTTATTTTTAATCTCTCAAATTTAAGAGGATTCCCTTCCACTTACTATTATTTTTTTATTTACCTTTTTTTTTAAATAAAATTAAAACTTTTATTTTAACTTTGATTTTAATATATAAATCTATAACATTTTAATTAATTTTATAATTATTTTTTTAATTCATTTAATTAAATAAAAATATAATCTTTTTCTTTCTCTTTCTTTTTTTAATCTATTCAAATAAAATTAATACTAATTTTTCATTCTTTTTTCTTTTTTTCTCTTCCCCCTTGTGCATTTTCATTCATTAATTTTTATCTAAATATATCCGTGATGCAAATGCACATGGACCCAGTAATGAAAATACTCAGACCAACAGTCAGTAAAAATTTTCAATTAGTAAGCGCTAAGAGTCGTTTATCTCAATTGGAGCTTCATTATCCGGCTTCCGAAAGAACTGATCTATGCGGCGAGTTTCAGGCGGTGCAGGTTTATTTTCAGTGGCTCGAGAACGCGGTAGATCTACGGACTGAGTTGACTCGGCCGGCGCGAGAAGCGAATCCAGAAGTAAATCGCCGGTTGGTAGGTGTCTTCTGACGGCGATTCTTATTTATGTGATCGAGCTTCACCGTCTTCCGCTTCTTTTCCAAAGCGATTTCTGCGGATCTCTCAGCGAGGAATCGGAGAAAAAGCTCAGTGGAACAAGAAAGCAAGAATAATGCCTCTGAAGTGGCCTTGTTGATATAGTTATCGAGTTTCATGATCCTCTTGATCCGTTCAATCGGGAACTCTGGTTTGATCAGCTCTACGATCTCCTCCTCTGCTCCGGCCATTGATTAAGTTCGAGGAATTAGGAAAGTGGCGGTTAGGGTTATGAATTGGAGGAGATTCAAAATGTAATTGGTCCAATTGGATGTCCGCGCCAAACGCAGTTCCTTTTCGCGCCAAATTCCTGATAATGAAAATTTTGCCAAAATTGATTTCTTTTTTTAATCCATGTACTTCTATTCAACTTTAGTAA
>BPVZ01000041.1:1915867-1926882 GCA_020521535.1 Rubroshorea leprosula
TTAAGAATATTAAAATTAAATGAAGGGGTAGATTTCTTATTTGACCAAATAATAAGTTTAAGATCTAGATTAAGAAAACAGAATAAATTCAAGAAACTACCCTTCTTTAAAAAAAAAAAAAAAGTGTTTTCAGGTATAAAAACAAAAAAAAAAGTTTTTCAAGTCAAAAGTATATTAAAATTGTAATTTTTATCTTAAAATTATTAAAGTACTCTCTATACAATTTTTTATTGTAAGTATTCATGAATGATAATCAGTAACTTCATCCGCAAAATTGTCCTTTTCAACATTCAGCATAAACTTAAATAAAAAAATATTTTATAGTTAGAATTATTTTAAATTATAAAATATTAATTATTATAATTTAAATCATAAAATATTAACAGTATAATATAACCACTCCCCTTAAGATTAGTGCTCTTTTATCATTAAATAATTTTTATTTTACCAGATAATTTGAATCGTAAAACAGTGCATCAAACTTAAATACATTGAACTCCAAAAATAAAGGTTGTTTTCGTTATCCATCTCCGAGGAGAAGCAGTGCAACCGTGCGAGCAGGAAATTGCATCTCGCTAAACCGCAAAGCTTTCAATTTCCTCTGCTGAACTTACCCGCGCTCCGGCAATTACTGGTTCCGGACTTCCAGTCCCGATTCCCGGATGTCTACCTGGTTAACCACTAAGTAACGATCACCCGAACCAGTAACCCGAAAATTTCTTGCTTATTCTCTCTAAACGCATACATACACGCATCGTTTCTTTGGAACACCAAAAGGGTTCTCTTTGATCAACCGTTCTCCAACACCATATTCAGAGACTATGGAACTTCAAGATCTTCAAGAATCCGTCAACATCAAGGTTTTCTTTCATCCCATCTTTTTCTTCTTGTTTTCTCATTGTAATTGATCGAATCGTGCCCTTACTAAGTTTTCGTGCCACTTTTATGTAATTGGGATTTTTTTTGCCGATTTGGAGATTAATTTTCGTCTGAATCATATTGGGTATGCATGTACAGATGATTCAGAGCGGCGAGAAAGAGAGATTAAAGGACCTTTTAAGGGAACGCCTTGCAGAATGCGGTTGGGAGGATGAAATGAGAGCTCTTTGCAGGTTCTTTGCTCTCTAATCATGATTTCTATTTTGTTATTATGTTTAATAGACAAGTTAAGTACTTTTAATGTTTGTAAATGCTTGGTGTATGTCATGATTATGGGTTTTTAAATTCTGGGTTAATGGATTCATGGGTTTATATTGGGCTGTGAAGTTTGCATAAGATGAAGATTAGAGCTTGATTGTTTAGAAATTCAGGTGTTGCTTTGAGATGTTAGATATAAATATTTAATGTTTATAAATTCATGGTTTATGTCATCATTCTGGGTTTATTCTGGATATAAAGATTCTGGGTTTAGAAATAAATTTAGGGGTTATCTTGGGGCAAGAAAGGTTGCATAAAGATTGCAGGTGGGTCGTTAGGAATTCATGTTTGCTTTGAGATTTTGGATATTCAAATTCAAGGTTTATGTTATGATTCTTTGTTTATACAGTCTGGATATGAAAACTCTGAATTTATAAATTCATAGGTTTATCTTGGACAAGAAAGGTTGGATGAGATAGAGCTTGGTAGCTTTTGTATTTTCACGTGTCCCTCTTGATTTTTGAAGTTGAAATGTGTTTGTTGTGCTTTTAATTATTTAGTAATGATGGCTTTTAATTTGATTGTTAACTCACCGAGTCACTGGTGATATTATTCTGCTAATTGTAACACTTGAGTAACATAGTTTTGATGTTGTTTTCTTCAAGGGGATTTATGAGGAATAAAGTTACCAACAGTGTAAAACTGGATGACCTGATAAACGAAATTACCCCAAAAGGCAAAGGTAAGTTTATGCCCAACTCCTCCTTCCTAACTGTGTAAAAGATAAAGAGAAAAGAAGCTTTTTGTCTGCAGTCAGTTGCAATTAAATTATTGTTGGGCCAATTAACATTTGATGCTGGAGATTTTTTATTTTATTTCGGAAATCCAACCATTTTTTGTTATTGTTTTAGAGAGTGGGTTTGTGGTTCTAGGGGCCTAGCTTAAGCACAAGTCTGCATGGTACGGGTTTCACAGAGACCATTGGGTTGAAATGTGAAAGAAGCTATTGCAATGTGGGAAATATTGAGTTGTGAGAGCTTTATACGGAAGAGTGTCAGTGTTAGGATATTTAGGCTTAGTATTCATCTTGAATTATAACTCAGGAGTAGAAGTATGAACTCTTAAAGAAACATATGTAACAAGATACTGATGACTTTAATGCACGTTAACATTTGGTTTTTATAACATTGGGTTTAGTTTGAGCTTCAAGCTAAATGACAGGCTTCAATGTTATTTCTCAAAGATAATTTTATTAAATTGAGCAATGAGATATTAATTAAACTAATTCTTGTATGTTGAGCATCATTAATGAATTGAGACTCCAGTCACCCAATTTGTTTGGCAGGGCTATTGGCTACTTGTTTTTGTTGTGTATATAAATTTTTCATTGAATAAATTATAAACATTATTTTCTTTTACCTGTTGCAAGTTAATGCCTTCATATGCACTCAATCTGTCACACAACTTGTCATCCGATGATGGGTTATACAATAGGGGATTGCCTTCCCCTTCCCTTAATTCCTCTCCACCTGTCTCAAGATTCGAACTCAAGAACTCCAACGTGGAGTCTCATGTTCTTAACCATTTGAGACACCCCTTTGGGGGCATCAATGAGAATCAGTATTGAGCTTTTTGCATTGCTTGTCTATGTGCAGAAACTGTGCCTGATAATGTGAAGGCTGAGCTGTTGCAACGGATCAGATCTTTCATCGCATATGCTGTTTGATATTGTTTAAGTAGGTAGCTCAAAAACTATAGTCTAGTTTCGTGTATAAATAGCGTATTTCAACTCCCTGCATTCTGGCATGCAGGCACGTTTGAAGGACTGCATTTGCATTGATGTAGCAGACTATAGATAGTAGATTTGTTTTGTTTAATGTTTAGAAATCGCAGTTGACTTAAGAATGGAGGCTGTCTCTGCATTGAGCAGCATAATAGCTTAGTTTGTCATTCATTACATTGTTCCACAAGGAGTGGACTTTGCAATTTTGAATCTCTAATTTTTTGTCCTCCAAATGATCTTAACATCTATTGTAATACATTCAGTAACCGGTAGTGCTCTTTTTGGGTCTTCCCCTCTTAGGCCTTTTCGCTAGGCCCCTCATTTATTATTGAGCCAGGGGATGCTTCCGGTTCTCTAACTAAAAATATAATATAAATATAATTAATTCAATAAATTTTTATATTTAATGTGCATAATTACATTTTTAAATTTGTATGTTTTTAATTTCATACTAAAAAATAATTATTTTTTAATGAATATATTGTACAGTATATTGAATTGAAATATATATCAATTAGTGTCTTTTAATTTATTGATAATATTTCATTATTATTCCCAATTAATTCCTACTTAAATAAAAATCTAATTATATATATGTTGTAATTATCTTTTTTTAAATAAGAGTAAAATAGAAATAAATATATTAATTGACATCGTAAAAAGAAAAAGTAAATAATTAAATTTGAACATCCTAAATTAAAAATTAGATTTAAGTATATGCATAGTTTTTGATAAATTCAATATTGGAGCCAATAATCCATCTTTTTTTAATAACACCAAAGATATATTAATAATATAAGGATTATAATATATCCATGATTTGTCATATAGGATGTGTTTCTTCTGGCTTTTTATAAACAGTTATCTCTAATCAAATGGATTAGATGAGTGTTTGATTAACTTTTTAAATATGGTTAATAGTTGATAGTTGATATCTAATGGCTGATGTTTGTTGTTGTTTAAAATGAAAAGTATTTAATCTATTCAATTAGAACCAACACTTAATAATTATTAGCCAAAATCCAAACCAAAGACCTCTTAGATATTAATTTTGAATTATAAATAACAATGATTATTAGTCATTAGATATCAATTATCAGTTATTAACTGTATCTAAATAGCTAATTTAATTAGCCTTATTGGCATTACATAAAAATAAAGGAGCATGACTTATAACACAAATTGATTATAATCACGCCATAAATTAAAGTAGATAATATGTCTAAAGGGGTAAAATAAAATGCCTACATGATAGTGTAATCAAACTCAAACTTGAGATATGAGAGTTAAGTCTCTTTCTAGCATAATTCATCTAAAATAAAACAATGATATGTGACTATATGAACAACAACAAAGCTACAAGATGTAGAAAAATTACTTTCTAAGCTTCTTCAACCACTGAGTAATCTTACTTCTTGTGCCAGCTTTAAAAAGAGCAAGCAGCTTGATGGTACAATAGCCCCCTTTCATTATATTACCTTGCAAATATTACTGTACTACTAAATAGGAGTTTGATCTCCTCAAATTAGTATCTTCTTTTTTTCTCCCTTTATACTATTGTAATATTTCAAAATTTTTTAAGACCTTAAAATTTAAGTTAGGGACTTATGTGGTGAAATTATTTTTGTTGGATTTAATAGTTAAAATTTACAAAGCTAAGGGGGTTAAAAGTAAAAATTTGAGGATAAAAAGGGTTGAGCTGATTTCCTCTTTCTCTCCTTGCCTTTTTATCGTGGTTTTCCCTCAGCTTTCAGTAGAAATTTTGCTTAACAAGCCCTACCCCATGCCTTCTTCATCCCACTAGAATAAGATCTTGCTGCTGGTATCCTCCCATTTTTTGGTCTATGTTGGGTGTGAGGAGAGGCTACCATTTTTCTAGTACTTCCTATTCTAGATCATCTCCGCCACCTTGAGAACTAAATTCTTGCTAATTGTATAGCGACAAGGGGAGGTAAGTAAAATTATGATAATGCCCTTGGATTTTAAGATAAAAGTTTTTTTTTTTTAAAGCATATTTTAAACTATTTTGAAGTGGTGGCAAGACTAAACTCGTTTTACTCAAACATGAGCATGATTGGCTAAATGAAGTTATCATTTATTGATTTGAGCATGCCTACTTGGAATTTACTAAACTATTCTGATAACCTGAAAGTTGATTTGTAAGTTATGGATTTTCTTGTAACTCTTGCATGTTTTAGCCTCCAATATGGTCATTTTTTCTTGTGCCCGCTAGTGGGAGGTTTATAAACGTTAACACATGTTGACATGTATATTTGTAGGACCAGTCCATTATGTATTCCTATGCCTACTAGTGAAAGGTTTATAAATGCTGACCATGACCTATAGAGCAGACGTTTATTTCATTCCCGTAGTTGTACTGTTCTTTTTCTTGATACTTGATTACACTTGTTCGCATGCTATAACTTTAATTAAGAGCTATTCATATTTTTACCTATTGAGTTATCTCATTAGTTTTTCTTTATCCACCATTTTAGTTAGTGAGGACCGAGACATGGGAAACCAAGGGCAGTGACAAGCTAGAAGGCTAGTTACTTGTATTTTGGGCATAAATTTTTTTCGAAATATAAATCATTCTTTTGTAAGATAGATTTTACTTTGAGATTTTGTGGTATTAGAGTAGATTTTGTGGTATAAATAAGTTCTGAGCTTTGTGCATTTATGAGATCCTCTCTTAAGTATACAGTGTTTGTTTCGCTCCCGATTTTGAGGCGTAACAACTATCGTATGATATTTTAGGACAATCTGTGTTTAAATAGAATCTTTGAATCAAAATCCTTCAAAAATTCAAAGAAGCAAACAGGGCATCCCAATAAATCTGCCTAACTTATACTAGCATAAATATCCACAAAATCACTATCCTGATACATTATTGCATGAAAGGATTTCACTCAATTGAAACTTAACGGAAACAATTGAACAAAAAAATAGGTACTATAATCACAAATGTAAAACACTTCCTTTGTACCCAAGCTAAGCAAAAAGCAACCAAGACTTTGATAAGGTTGTTCTTTTGTTCACTAAAAAACCTGCAAAAAGAACCATCACAACTCGTACCCTTTTTTTTCAACTTCTACTGGATTTCAATCGACAACTAAAACACGAAATAAGGTGCCGACTAGCCCTTGCAAAAAGGCTTTTTTTTTTTCCTCCCCTAAGGTTTTGATCGTTAAAGGAAAATAAAAAGGATAGAGAATTGCAATTGCAATATAAGATATTAGGAAAACAATTAGTAGAGTAAAAGAGGGGGGCTACCACTTACCTATTGATTTGAATAAAAGGAGGGAGCTCTGTTTGTTTTAAATAAGTTTTTGAGTTTGAGTTTGTAAATGAAAAAATAGATGTTAAGAGAATTTCTTGTTCATGAAGTCTAGACTCAATATAATTAGTTGATACTAAGGGGTTAGTGTGTGTGTATATATATATATATATATAAAGAGAAAGGTTGGGAAGGACTTACTGTACGGTTAGGGTTTTGTTTCCTATAGAGCCAATAAGCTGTTAATTGGACATCTATATAGGCCAAATCTCTAGCTAATATCTCACCTCAAAAAGTTAATATGACTTTCAACAATTAATATAGAGAAGTTACCACAATTATTATTGACAATTTTTTAACTTTAGATGTAACACATAAATTTTGATTTGAGAAGTTATTTAACTGATATAACCTCGAGGTTCCAAATAAATAAATAAATACAACATAAGGGGCCCTTATGCAAATTAAAATAGATTTTTCACCGTGCTCAAGGTTAAAACTAATGTATTCTTAACAAACCCAAGGCCACTTGCTCTAATTCATTAAAAGAACTAATTCCACCTTCGTCCATCTCATTTTAGACCATGACTTTCATCCATATTGTAATATGGTGAAAGATTAATTTTTGAAGAAGAATAAAGGAAATAATAAGATTAGGCGATTAATCACAATTTTAATCCATTTCAACTTCAATACAAGGCCTAAGATTGAAAAAGAAGAAAAAAAAAATCTAATACAAAGCCTAATATATGTACAATATGTGAAGGAGCCTTGAATTTTAACTCAAGCGTTAAGACATTCAAGTAAGGCTGTGATTAGTGGCCACATCACACACTTAATTAGTTAATATTTACATCCTTTCTCATAAGCACAGCCCCTAACAGAAACTTGTTTCTTTTGTTGACAATTTACACAACGATTTTTTGGTTCATGGGATAATTGGGCTATCTCTACGAAGAGCTTTCCCACGTGGACATCATGGACGGCGAGGCGGCCCATGAGAGGAGGGGGCCAGGTGGATGCAGCCTGAGAACTTCCTTCACGACTGCCTGGAGGTAAGGGAGATTTGGGAGGTCGGAGTACGCACGCGGCTGCGGCGCCTACCGACGGCGGCATCTATCTCTTGGTGGACCCTTATCTGTATGTCTTGGTGTAGAACCATCCTTGCCATGATCCATTAATTCGAGAAGAATCGCCTCTGTGTCCGTACTACGACATATCATTTCCTACTAAAAAAATCCGTCAGCCACAAAAATTAATTCAGTAAACTTTTTAAGTTTGCAGTTTTGCAGCACGTCCTGTGCAAATTGTATATTTTGTAATTAATATATATTTTGTAAGCAATGATGGAGATTTCGCATCTCTTGTTAATATGGATTTGTGTAATACGTGTTTTAAAGATATAAGTTTAGAATATAATAAACATATTTTTTAAATTAATTTATATTAAAAATTGTAACAATTATTGCTCTGGTCCTTGAGGCCTAGTGGCATAGCTATGGTGCATTCCCCTTCTCCCGGTAGGGTTCAAAACCTGCCCTTGCAATATATGTTCAAAAAAAAAAAAATTGTAACAATTATCATATATTTTAGTATTACCAATATATGAATAATTTTAATTAATTAAATCAAAATTAATATTTATATTTTTAATAAAAATTAATTATAAAAAATATATTTATTACACCATTAACACACAAAATAAAAAAATCTTATTAATATGTAGTTCCAAGGCCATAAGATATACGATCCCATACTTTTTTAAAAATCCTTTTAATATTTATTTATCTAAAATAATATTTTTTTAGTCAACAACTTAAATAATTCAGTGATTATCTCTTTCTGTTAGGAATAACAGATCTTGAGTTTGAGTTGCATGTTATGTAAGTGAGGTAAGATAAAAGATAAGAGATTGTTGCTTTTTATTGTGTAATAAAAAAATAATATTTTTTTAATAACATCCACCATGTTACAGGATTGTTTGAATAAATTTTAATATTAGTTAATAATTTATATTTAATTATTGATATTATCATTTAAGTATATCTTTTAAAAAATTATTATACAATTTATACTGATCAAATGATATAAGAAAAAACCCATACTTTTGTTAGTTTTATTAGAGATAACAAAAACTGTTCCCTAAAAACTTACTGTTTTGGATTGGATAAGGTGAGAACAAATCCCATATAAAATTTATTCGAGAAAATGACATTAGAAGAAAATGGAAGTCTAATGGTAACTAAGAAAACAGTCCTAAATCTATCCACTATGTTGTCTTGTCATTGTGAATTTATATGTCCAAACATCTGAATTTAGGAACCTAGTTTGTCGATGAAAGATGACTAATTGGGTCTTTTTGAGCTGGAAAATTGAAAGCTTGGAAAAACAGTCTTGAATCTTTGTATCTACAGATAAGGCCCAACTGAGGCAACGGTAGAGGAATGATTAATCACTGTCAAATCCAAAAGTAAAAGGAAAAGGCAAGATTCCGAAAATGGCACATGTATATATGGTTTAACATGTTTACGTATCGCAGCAGTTTTCGTTGGGAGACTCATCCATCATTTTCAGGTGCGCGACGTGAGTCGAGTTCGGACTAGTCGCAAAACCTCGGATACCGGCCGGAAAACAAAAAAAAAAAAAGATATTTTCGTATTTATATATATTTTAATATATTTTAAGGTTATTATATCATTTTTATAAATTTTAATAAAAGTTAAAATAAAATTTTTTATTTTAACATTTAATCTAATTTAAAAGACTAATATTTTTTAGTTAAAACAACCTCTCTGCTTAATGTAGCCGGTTAATTTTGTCTTAAAAAATTATATAGCGGGTTAATTTAATCAAATTTATATGCTTCATTTCCTTAATATAAAAACAATTTTATTTTTCACAGTAAAATGAAGCTTAGAAATGAGTGTTGTGAAAAAATAATCTTACCCACAAAACGGCAAAATATATCTGAATCACTCAATCGATCCTCTTCCGGCAATGATAGCAAAGCACTAAGGATAAGGGAATGATGTATATAAATTTGATTAGATTAACCCGTTGTATACATATATATATATATATATATATATATTCTTGGGACAAAATTAACCCCTTACATTAAATAGAGAGTTTACTGAATTAATTTTTGTGGCAAATGGATTTTTTTAAAGGAAAACGATATTAGTGGTACGGACACAGTGACAATTCTTCTCGAATGGATCGTGGCAAGGATGGTTCTCCACCAAGACATACAGACAAGGGTCCACCAAGAGATAGATGCCGCCGTCGGTAGCCGCCGCTATGTGCGTGGCTCCGACCTCCCAAATCTCTCTTACCTCCAGGCAGTCGTGAAGGAAGTCCTCAGGCTGCAT
The DNA here is from genome assembly GCA_020521535.1 of Rubroshorea leprosula. NCBI lineage: Eukaryota > Viridiplantae > Streptophyta > Magnoliopsida > Malvales > Dipterocarpaceae > Rubroshorea > Rubroshorea leprosula. The sequence goes on from BPVZ01000041.1 coordinate 1,925,436, forward strand.
CAGCGGTGGAACGGGGAATTTTAGTGAAAGGTTAGTTTTTCAAATCTTAAAATAATACATTGTAATTTTAAAAATTTATTTTTATATCATAAATTAAAATGATATTTGGTGAATGTTCATAACATAAAATCTATTTATAATAAAGTTTATATTAAATGACAAAATTATTTCATTTTCAATATAAATAATCAAAGTGTTTGAAAGGAATTCATTTTTCATTTTACTACGAAATCTTATTTTCAAAATTTTCATAATAGAAAATGCTCTTTTTGTTATTGGTAGGATGAAGAGATCAACCATATCCACAGGTGAGGTTGGCAAATATAAAATACGGCAACATCTTATCTCTTCACCCAATCACTTTCTACAATCAAATAATTTTTTTTTTCATTGTATAAGTTAATTACACTTTATATTAATTTATCGTCCTTTTATATTAATTTATCTTCTTATTCTTTTCTCTATATAACTATATCCAATGTTTTTCCTTTTATTAGGTTCATACATGTTCCCTTTATGGATCTACACTTTCTTTTTTTTTTCTTTTATTTTTTTTTACTCCGATACAATTATATTCTATATAATTTCAATATTATCGTAATATTTAATTTTATTTGTAATCTCAACAACTTTAAATCCTAAAAGGAAATTGTACAATTTTTTTGTGATAATAAAAAATCAGTAAGTTTTATTATTTAAATAATACTCCATCGATACTAGAATAATATATTTTTTGTTTTATCTTTAAATGAAGGATTTGAAAACAATTTCTATTTTTACTTATTTTATACTTAAAAAATAACTAAAAATAAATATCTATTTCAGTCAGAAGATAAATAATTACAGTTAACAAATAGTTATGGGGTTAAAGCAGAAAAAAATTATTTTTTTCCTTAAAATAAAAAAATGACTATTATTCTAGGATAAATTGTAAATAAAAAATATTAATTACTCTGAAATAGAGAGAATATGCTAATTTTTTTGTTAGAATATATCTATTAATAAGTATAAGACAAAATTTTAAAATAAAATAAAATAAACTTACAAAACTTAAAAGTTGAAACTTAATATGGTAATATATGATTCATATAAAAAAATAATATTGTTTTTAGTTTTTATTAAGAAGTTAGTAATCCCTTTGGTGGTCCCTTTGTCTTTAAGCTTTTAATGACGAGAGCAATGTTGTACTTGCTTGCATTAGGCCGTCGGCAAAGCCTCTTTTTTCTATTTTCGAAGTTGTTAGGTTGAGGTTGATTCGTCGAAGGCAATTGGCACTGGGACAATGGGATTGGATATTAGAGAAATGATGTAGAAAATAGGAGAACTTTTTTTTTTTTTTTACATAATTCAGTTATGAACCTTGAGATTGGTAGGTCTTAAATAATAATAAATAGTTAAATTATTAAAATAGATAATATATTATATTTGGACTTCTAAAACAACCCAT
>BPVZ01000041.1:1926982-1938112 GCA_020521535.1 Rubroshorea leprosula
TTTTTTTTTATAATATTAGTGTTTATCAATATGATATCTAAAAAATTAAGAGGAAAACACTCTAAAACTACACTGTTTAAATAAAATAAAAAAACTCTTATTCCTACTTTAAAAATATGTTATTTTTGTCTTTTTCAATTCAAGTTTATTAAAACAATTCAATTTTGTAGTGTTTTTCCTCATAATTTGTTAAAGATTCAGCTAATAAACATATTTCTCTTTTTTGATTCATTCTTCTATTGATCATTACATAATTTATTAGTATAATATTTCAATTTTTATTATAATTGAAAAAAATACATTTATTTATAATTTTTGCTAAGAATATATCAATAAAAGACCACAAGTAAATCTTTTTATAAGGGCGAAGATTTAAAGAAAATAATTTTGTTTCATAAAAAATACTAATCTTCAACAATAAATTTTGCCCCCCCTAATTGAATTTCCTGGCTTTGTTCCTGCTAGGGTTGGCCACCATTCAACTCTGGCTTGCGCGGTTGCTCCACTACTTCAGGTGGCTTCAGGCAGTGACAGTTGATCTTTCAGAGACTTTGAGGCTTTCACTGAAGTGAAGACGCCATTGGCATGTCGGGTCCTTCGTCGAGATAGCCCAATTATCCCGTGAACCAAAATATCGTTATGTAAAAAGTAAAAAAAAAAAAAAAAGGTATGTGTTAGGGGTTGTGCTAATGAGAAAAGATGTAAATATTAACTAATTAAGTGGTGTGAAGTGGCAACTAATCATGGATTACTTGAATATCTTAACCCTTGAGTTAAAATTCAAGGCTTTTTAACATATTGTATATATATTAGGCTTTGTAAAGATTTTTTTTTTTTTTTTTCAATCTTAGGCCTTGTATTGGACTTGAAGTTGAATGATTAAAATTGCAATTAATCATCTAATCTTATTATTTCCTTTATTCTATTTCAAAACTTAATCTTTCACCATATTACAACATGGATGAAAGTCATGATCTAAAATGAGATGGGCGCAGGTCGAATTAGTTCTTTTAATGAATTACAGCAAGTGGCTTGGGTTTGTTGAGAATATGTTAGTTTTAACCTTGAGCATGGTGAGAAATTTATTCTAATTTGCATAAGGGCCCCTTATGTTGTATTTATTTATTCATTTGGAACTTTAGGGTTATATTAGTTAAATAACTTCTTAAATCAAGATTTGTGTCACATCAAAAGTTGAAAAATTATCTACAGCAATCGAAGTAACTTATACATATTAATTGTTGAAAGTTATATTAACTTTTTGAGGTGAGATATTAGCTAGACATTGACAGAGTACTCTAGGAGAAAGCTTTCATAATCGTCTTATTGAATCTAGCTTACATAAATGGAAAGAATCTGATACAATAATCAAGATACAAATACACAGAATCATATCAAAGATTGAATGAAGAACTATCTGGGATTATGCTTGGATTCAGTAGATCTTTCCTTAACACGCCCCCGCAAAATGGAGGAGCCATCAGCAACGCCAATCTTGGACTATAAATGAAGAAACCGAGTGCTAGAGAGAGCCTTGGTGAAACCATCAGCCAGCTGATCTCGAGATGGTATATGAACCACGCGAAAGTACTTGTTTATTAACCAAATCTCTGACAAAATGTAAATGAATTGCTATGTGCTTCATTCAGGAGTGAAGAATCGGATTACTGCTAAGATAAGTGGCTCCAAGATTGTCACAATATAGAGCCGGTGGAGAGGAAATGTTGAAGCCAAGTTCAGTCAACAGATTTTGAACCCATACCTTCTCAGATGAGGCAGTAGCAAGGGCACGATACTCAGCTTTAGTCGAACTTCGAGCAATAGCTTTTTGCTTGGTGGCTTTCCAAGAAATGGGAGTTAAACCCAAGAACAGAACATAGCCCGTAGTTGAGACAAAGGAGGTTTGATCCCTTGCCCAGTCAGAATCAGAAAAGCCATGGAGATTAAGACTTGGTTCAAGGCGAATCAGAAGGCTGTGATGGTTGGTACCCTTAAGATATCGTAGAAGTCGTTTAATTACCTGCCAATGAAGTTCGGTAGGGCAATTTAAAAATTGAGATAACTTGTTCAAGGAGTAGGTGATATTTGGACGTGTTAGAGATAGGTATTGCAAGGACCCAACAATCTGTTGATAAGGCGTACGATTAGTTAAGGAATGGCCGGGAGGTAAGGAGACCGAGGAAGCCATGGGGGTGGAAACAGGTTTAGCATCCTGCATGTGGGCTTTCTAAAGTATATCATGAATGTACCGATGCTGTGTAAGGAACAACCCAGCATGGGTAGGCACAGCTTCCATTCCTAAAAACAAGCCTAAGTCACCAAGATCTTTAAGAGAAAATCTGGCACGAAGACTAGCAACCAGAGCAGCAATGGCAGTATCAGAGTTACCAGTGATCAGGATGTCATCAACATAGACCAAAAAATAAAGAACCACACTAGAATTTCGAGAGATAAACAAGGAGCTGTCTAACCTGGAGTTGATGAATCCTTGAGAAAGCATGAAGGCTTTTAATTCTTTGAACTAGGCCCGAGGAGCCTGTGTCAAGCCATAGATAGACTTTCGTAGGCGGCATACATAAGTAGGATAATTTGCATCAACAATGCTTGGCGGTTGTCGCATAAATAGTTCTTCCTTAAGAGTCAGAAAAGCATTATTGATGTCCAGTTGCCGAATAGACCAAGAATTACTCACAGCAAGGGTGAGTTCCGTGCGGATGGTGGTGGGCTTAATTACTGGGCTAAAGGGCTCAAAATAGTCACAACCAGACTGCTGATGAAATCCTTTCACCACAACACGTGCCTTATAGCGCTTAACACTCCCATGTACCTTCCGTTTCAACCGAAAAATCCACTTGTAGCCAATTATGTTCTGGGTAGGAGAAGGAGGAACTAATTCCCATGTGCCTTGGTGAACAAGAGCAGTGTACTCATTGGACATAGCTTGCCTCCACTTTGGATCTTTCAAAGCCTGAGTTACGCACGAAGATTCGACAGGGCAAGACTGGGATGTTTGGTGGCAAGGAAAAGAGTTTTTGGCTTGAAGATGTTATTTTGAGATCGGGAACCATGGGGTGAAGGCGAGCGGGCTGTGGTGCTGGAGAAGATGAGGGCTCGGAGGTGGAGTTGGTGGGAGTGGCAGGCTTGGCGAGGCTATGGGTGGCAGTGGAGGTGGTGGGTCCAACGAGGGAAGTCGATTTTGAGAGGAGACTAGTAGAGGCAGAGGCGGGTGAGGAGAGAGGCGGATGTGGTGAGGATGATGGCGACAAGGACGGTTGGGAGGGTTTTGAGGTGGGATTTGTGGGGCTGGAGAGGAATGGGCTGGGGGGTTGGGCTGAGTGGGTATTTGTGGGCAAACAAGGAGGAAAAAGTGATGAGGCATCCAGTGGGGAACGATGGTGATTCATAGGCCCAGCACTTGATCCAATGGAGGGACGTGTTTCAAGCTTGTGGTGGCAAGTATTGGGCATGAACCAAGCTTCTGTATGGAGGGAGTGGGTTGACTCGGTGATAGAACCATATGGAAAGAAATTTTCATTAAAAACCACATGTCTGGAGTAAAACAAGTTTCAAGATTCAAGATCAAAGCATTTATAACCAAGATTTTCAACAGAGTAACCTAAAAACAAGCAACAACGAGACCTTTGTTGTAGTTTGTTGTTGTTATAAGGTCGAAGCCATGGGTAGCAAGCACAACCAAACACACGTAACTTGAGGTAGTTAGGTTTAACACGAAAAAGTTTTTGGAATGGAGAAATAAAAGAAAGAGTAAAAGATGGTAATCGATTAATAAGATAGACCGTAATAGTGACTGCATAAGACCAAAATTGCATTGGAAGACTTGCAGTGTCAACTACATGACGATTACGACGTTCACTAATACCATTGAGTTCAGGTGTGTAAGGAGGTGTTGTCAAATGTGAGATTCCATGTTCAACAAAAAAATTGCGAAGACTAATATATTCTCCACCACCATTAGAATGAAATGATTTAATGCGGTTAGCAAATTGATTTTCGACCATAGACTTAAATTTTGGAAAAATTAAAGACACATCAGATTTCTTTTTCATGGGATAGAGCCATATGTAGCAAGTAAAATGATCAATGAAAAGCAAAAAAAATTCAATCCATCAATTGAGGAAATAGGGGCAGGACCCCAAACGTCTGAGAAAATAACATCAAGAGGAGCATGACTTTGAATATGAGAATTATTAAATGGCTGTTTATGACTTTTAGAACATAAGCAGGACTCACACGACAAGGAAAAGTTTTTGTCTAAGAGGGGTAAATGACAACTGCTAATAATCTTATGCAAAAGCTTGGATGAAGGATGCTTAAGATGAGAATGCCAGTTTGAAGGAGAGACATGGTCACCCACTAGAGCAGTAGGTTGAGATCTAACATGCCATTCCTGTTTGGCCCTTGAAGCACTATCGCCTCTGTGCGATGATCCTTCACCTGAAAGAAGTTAGGATGGAATTCAACAAAAGTATTAGTGTTCTTGCATAGTTGGGAAACAGAGATGAGATTTTGAGAGGCCTAGGAAACACACAAGACATTAGTAAGAGTGACGGAAGAGTTGGGAATAGTCGTGTTACTTATGTGTGTAATCGCAAGGCCTAAACCATCACCAATTTGAAGTTCATTTGGGCCATCATATTCAGAGTGCAATGTAAGATTTGCCAAATCATTAGTAACATAGTTATTGGCACCAGAATCAATCACCCAATTTGGACCAGAACATTTACTAGTAGCAAAATGAGCCACTGGGACTTGATTTTCCACCCGAAAATAAGGACAACTATTGGCAAAGTGACCTGATTGATTGCAAAGCTGGTAGGCCATAGTAGATTTGGTGTGGTTGGGTTGCCAATTACTTATATGTCTTCGGTTGTGCTAATATCTAGGCTGAAAAGAGCCTTTTCGATGTCTGTTATATTGTGAGGGCAAGTGTGGGCCTGACATGGATTGATATGGAGCAGGATTAGAAGAAGCTCTAGAATGAAATTGGGAAGGATTATACCTTGGTTAGGCTGAGACATGGTGAGCCACCATTGGCATAGATCCCAGTCGCTTTTCTTCGCGGCGAAGTGCCTCTTCCTGTGCTAAGAGGCGATCTTGAAAATCTTCAAACGGCAGGGGTGTTTCACGGGCACAGATGGATGCACAAAACTCTCGAAACTCTGATCCAAGTCCATTCATGACATGAACAAAGAGTTCCTCGTCGGAAATCGGCCGCTGCATGTTTTCAAGCTCATTGGTATAGATTTGACATGATCCATGTATTCTGTTACGGTTTTGCCTTCGCTGCTCAGATTGTGCAAACGATCTCGAAAATCACATACCGAGATGTGGATCTGCTGGCATATAGCTTTTCTAATGGCAACCACACCTGATTCGAAGTTTGGGCAGTGGCAATCCATGGGGCAATGGATTCCGAGACTGATGTGAGTAAAGCATGTCGTAAGGCTTGATCTTGCCTTACCCACAGATCAAAGGGAGAGTTTGGAATTTGTCTCGGATTAGTAGGAGTAGGTGGACATGGTTTGGTGCCTTCAAGAAAGTCACGAAGTCAGTAAGTGGTCATTAAGGAGGTGAATTGTTCCTTCCAAGTGAGGTAGTTATTTGGAGTGAGTTTGAGTGGAAATTGGGCTGGAATAAAGGAGATAATTGTGTTTTTGTGCGTAGAGGAGTCATTGGAAGCTGTCACCACAACAGTTTTGCCAGTCATGGAGGAGGCTGATTGGGTCTTAATGGGTGTCTGGTCTTCCATGGCGAAAAAAAAAAGAACTCGTTTGAGGTATGGCTCTGATACCACTAATAAAGTATTGTAGGAAAAAGCTTTCATAATCTTCTTATTGAATGTAGCTTACATAAATGGAAAGAATCTGATACTATAATCAAGATACAAATACACAGAATCATATCAAAGATTGAATGAAGAACTATCCAGGATTATGCTTGGATTTAGTAGATCTTTCCTGAATAGACATTTGGCATGTATAGATGTCCAATTAATAGATTATTGGCTCTATAGGAAAATAGTCCTCTTGCACATGGTAGAAAAAACCCTAGCTGCATAGTAAGTCTTTTTAAGTCTTTCTTTTTTCTTTTTTCTTTTTTAGTACTAACCCCCCAGTATTTGGAAATCATATTGAGTCATAACTAATTTGGAATAAGATTGGACCCCATAATGAAGAAGTTAGCTCTCTTAGTACTTGTTTTTCTATTCACAAAGTTCAAACTTAGGATTTTATTTAAGGGAACTGAGTTTTTTCCATTTAGATCAACAAGTCATTGGTAAACTTCCTCTTTTTCTTGAAAAAAGGGTATGAGTTGTGATGGTTCTTTTTGTAGGTTTTTTAGTGCACAAAAGAACTACCTTATCAAACTCTTGGTTGCTTTTTGATTAGCTTGGGTATGAAGGAAGGGTTTTACATTTGTGATTGTAGTACTAATTTTTTATTCAATTGTTTCCATTAAGTTTCAATTGAATGAACTTGTTTCATGCAATAATATATTAGGATAGTGATTTTGTGGATATTTATGCCAGCATAACTTTGGTAGATTTATTAGGATGCCTTATTTGTTACTTTGAATTTTTTAAGGATTTTGGTTCAAAGATTCTATTTAAACACAGATTGTCCTAAAATATCATTCAACTATACAAAAGGAGAAAAAAGGAAGATACTAATTTTGAGGGATTGGATTCTTAATTATTTAGTACAATAGTAATATTTGCAAGGTAATATAATGAAAGGGGACTGTTTTACTACCAAGTTGCTTGCTCTTCCTGAAGTTGGTAAAAAAGCTCAAAAAATAATTTTTCTCTATCTTGTAGCTTTGTTGTTACTCGTATAGTCATATATCATTGTTTTATTTTAGGTGAATTATGTTGAAAAGAGGCTTAACTATCATATTTTGAATTTGGGTTTGGCTACAATATTATGTAGGTATTTTGTTTTTAACCCTTTAGACATATTAACTAGTTTAGTTTATGGCGTGATTATAATTCATTTGTGCCATATATAGGTCATGCTTCTTTATTTTTACATAATGTCTCTAAGGCTATTTGAATTAGTTGTTTAGGTATAGTTAATAACTGATAATTGATATCTAATGATTAATAATTATTGTTATTTATAGTTCAAAATATCTAAGGTGTCTTTGGTTTGGAGTTTGGCCAACAGCTTTCAACTATTGGTTCTACTTGAATGGATTAAATACTTTTAATTTTAATTAACAACAATCGTCAATTATCAAAAATTAACTATCAACTATCAACTATATTTAAAAGGTTAATCCAAACACCCATATAATCCATTTGAGTAGAACCAACAACTGATAATTGTTTGTAAAAAATTGAAACAAAACACTCCCTATATGACAAATCATGGATGTATTATAATCCTTCTATGATTAATATACTTTGGTGTTATTAAAAAAAGAAAAAGATTATTGGCTTCACTATTGAATTTATCAAAAACTATGCAAATACTCAAATCTAATTTTTAATTTAGGATGTTCAAATTTAGTTGTTTATTTTTTCTTTTTAAGATATTATTTAGTGCATTTATTTTTATTTTACTCTTATTATAAAAAAGATAATTACAATATATATTAAATAAGAAATCTTATTGAAGTAGGAATTAATTGGAAATAAATATGAAATTTTACCAATAAATAAAAATAAACATTTATTGGTATACATTCTAATTCAATATACTACACAATACATTCATTAAAAAATTAATATTTTCTTATATGAATTTAAAAGTATAGACAAATTTAAAAATATAATTATGTACACAGGATGTGGGAACTTATTGAATTAATTGTATTTATAATACATTTTTATAACTGAACTAAATGGATGTAAAAAAGTGTATCAAATAGACTATGTGTCAATAATTTTTTTAAATTATTACATTTCTATTTTATTTGAAAAAAAAATTTGACCTAATAAAATTTAACAAAGAGAGTAGTTAATAGGAATTGATTTTGACACTTATATATCATTCATAATAGTACTTATTTTCCAATATTGAATTGGAGCTTTATAATCTAGTCATCTGGGGAATAAGCTGGACTCTTGTAACTAATTATCTTAAGAAATAAGCAACTAATAAGGAAACGATATTTGCAAACTTTTTTTCTGGAAACCAGTATACTACAATTAAATAATTAGCATTAAGACAGTGCCTTTAATTAGAAATTTAGAAGAGGATGACATCGGAATCGTTTCCAAACGAGAAATAGAAATTATATATTCGAGCAAAGAGCCTTTAATTGGAAGCTATTATATATTGGAAACTTTTCAAAAAGAGTCTTTATAAGAATTAAGAGTACTGTTTTGTAAACTGATACAATCTATATTACAAAATAGCTTTTCAAAGAATTAATATTTATTCGCAGCAAAATAAATGTATGTTTGGTTGAAGGAATAGTTATTGTTTGACCAAAGATGAAATGAGATATGGAAACTGATTGAGGAGACTTTTTCATACAATATTACATATCATACCTCAAGAAAGTGATTTAATGATTAAAAACTTGAAAAAACTTGAAAAAGCTTGAGATTTTAAATTAGTTTAAATTCGAATCTTGAATCAGGTAGAAAGAGATTTAAGAAAAAAGAAAGTCTATTCCCTCTTGTATAATTTATTATTATCAGATGTACTAAAAACAATATTATATATATCATTTAATAATTAATTCTTTTTATTCTATTAAAAACTTATAATATTATATTTATCTACTTATTTCATGATATTATAAGTTGTAAATAAAAATTGTATTAAAAAAATTGTTCGAATGAGCATAATTAACATATACAGTAGCGAATTAGGATTCTCTGCTTTCCATTAATTTTCTTGTAACAAGTTGGAAGTTTAATGGAAATGATAAATAAAACATTCCTTAAGTCGTATTTGATTGGATAGAGTGCCTATTTTCTTAGCTTACAGGGGAGTTGATCACGGGACTCTCAACTAAACATGAAGATTATTGGGGGTTCACATGACCTTAGCTCAGGTTTGTTTTCTTTGTTTTCTGCATATTTATCCTCGTGATAGTAAAGTTATAATTCTTTTCATTGGAGAGAGGTAATTAACTAGCGCCGGAGGAATAACATATCCATTGGGAAGACTTTCTATTTTTGTTAAACTTAATTAGGGCACTGAATTTACCCTATTTGTACGGTTGACAAAAGGTTAACATATTTATAAGAAATTCGAAGCCCCACAAAAAAATGACTTGCTTTAGTACAAGTCATTAGATTCTTCTTAAAGTCGTCCATGAAGACATTATTGGCAGATTGATACATTATTTCAACTTTTGGTTTGTTGTAAAGATATGCAATAAGGCATTCATTAACTTTTCCCCCAAACTTTTTGGCTTTTTTTGAAGATCTAAATCCCTTTGCTTTTGTTTGTTTCTTTAAAGAAAGATTAAGTTTTTTGGAGTAAATTAAAGAAAGAATAATTCTTTCCTCGGTTGTTGTACTTCAACTAGGATTGATCCCTACGATACAATGCAGTCCTTCAACTTTTATTTTTAGCAATCAAGTCTCTCTTTGGAATTCAACACAATCAAGTACCTAGGCAACGCAATTGTGTCTAAACTTAATATTGAAGGGAGATAAGAAGATTTCCATGGCAAACAGTTTTTAATTTGCAATGATCCAAATTATTTAACCAAAGTCAACCAATTTAACCAGCTTTTGAATTGGATGAATTAGATAATATTTAACAAAAGTAATCAATTTAGTTCATTTACTGATTTAGGATAGTATAGTAATCAACCAAGCCAAACTAATTACTAAACTTCAATAGATTAATAAATTTTTAAAAAATTAATATTTGTTAACTAGATTAAAAAAAATTAGGTCAAAAAATACTACAAAACTATATCTCTCAATAAAGTCTCACCAGACAAGACAAAATAGTCTCATTTTGTAGGTATAATAAATACTATTGATTCCTGATTGAAGGACTTGGTCGCTAAAAACAAAAAATTAGGAGACTGAATTGTGTACCTAGGGAAAGTAGAAAGACCAATCCAGCATTTATACCATAGAAAACAACTTAGCAACAAAGGTGTATGCTGTTAACCGACAACTTATTGGTCCAAGTAGAAAGAGGTCGGTTTTCAGATTTCGAGTTTGGATTTTGTGAATGAAAAAACAAGAGTTGAGAGAGCTTCTTCTCTTATGGGGTCCGATGCGACTCGATTCGGATTAATCAAGCCCAATATGATTATTAAATACCAAGAAGTTAATACAAAAAAAAAATATTAGCTTAGTTTCATTATGCTTTCAATTTTTTTTAATAAAAAAATCGAGTTCATGCTTTCACTTACACATGTTAGTGCTCCACAAATCTATTCTCCGATTCATTTGGGCCCCTCCACCTAGCATCTTTCATCTATCTCAGCAACTTCTCCAGCAGACGTGTTCCTTTTTTATTGAATTTCTTTTCTTTTTTTAAATAAAAAAGAGACTAAGCATTCAAAAATTTGAGATGTTTGTGCTATGTTTTTCTTTTTAATGAAAGAGATGTTCTAAAGGTAAACAACAATGGCAAGCGCATTTATTTAATGCATCCGCAGAATACGCAAATGTCAATGGACCTAAATTTGAGTTACACAGTATATCTATTGGATGTATAGGTGAATGCAATTTAAGAAATTATATAATATCCAAGTGTTGGAGTACAAGATCTTTTTTTCTCAGTGCTTTGGAAAGTGCTCTCCCCATTCAGGACAGTGACAAACATGAATTAGTCGCTGGATATATAATTAATGATACTGCTATCAATTAGTTTCAAATTGTTAAATAAAAAATTTTATCAACATCTAATTTGTAATGGTTTCAAAAAAAAAAAAATTAAGTTTATCAAATACCTATCATTAACATGCAGTTTAAGTAAAACTACTAACTGCTACTCTTAAATTATTATACCAAACAAACTTAAAAAAAAAAAATTAATTTTCTACAAACTGCAATGATCTTGACTTTTACTTTACTAAAACTTAGTTTAGGAATATTGGGTTGTAATTGTAATTGTAGATTTTTCAATTTTTTTTTTAAATATCTCAAATATATATAGAATATATAAAATAAATCTCATACAA
>BPVZ01000041.1:1983257-2000045 GCA_020521535.1 Rubroshorea leprosula
AAAATTTATAATAAATTAATTAGGTTACATTGTAACCTTAGTAAAATAAGTTAGTTCATAATAAAAATAATAAAATTTGAAATCATAGTTATAAACATTCAAATACCAAATAATAGTTAAAAAAAATATAAGACATGAATTAACCCCAATTTAAGGGAGTTGAAACTCTTGATTTTCTATTATTAATGAATTCTCTATTTTAATCTCTAAGAGTGCCCAAAAGAATGCTGCCACCAACCTACAAGCCTCCAAAAGCTTCTTATAGGATTTTAGAAAGCGTAATTAGAATAGAAATGAGACCAAAGAAATCAAAACCGTACCGTACCAGTCGATACGGTCGGTACGTACCGATTTTGAAAGTTGACTGAAACGGTATAATATTAATTTTTGTTTTGGTCAAAATTCGATCATTTCGGCCAAAATTCGGTATACTGGCCGAAATTTAGATGTACCAGCTGGTTCATTGGAATTTCGGTCGGTACACACTGCAAATTAAAAAAAAAAAAAAAAGGGATTCTCTAGCCCAAAACGATGTCGTTTTGGGGGGCTTTTTCATAACCTGCAATTGTAATACACAGAAGCTGTCGTACAATTCAATTCAAATTTAAAAGGATAAATTTCATTTTTATCCTCAACTTTAATGTCATATATAATTTTTATCCTTTAACTTTTTTATGTACTTTTTTAGTCTATTTTTCATTTTTTTTAGTCTTTTTATCAATTATTTTGGTAAATTTATCTAAATATACAAATTTTTAGTCCCTTAATTTAAAGTGGATGGACGAAAAATATACATATATTAAAAGTTGAGAGACTAAAAATGATCATTTTAAACTTATTTTTAATTTATAAGAATATTATAATTTTAAATATTAGTATCTCTTATTTTATTTTAAAATTTGATATTTAATTTATAAAAATATATATTTATAACGATAAATCCGAAACGGTACACAAAAAATTTCGATATTCGATACATACCGTTTTAGTAACAAAATCGATACGTGTACTGGTACGGTATTGACTACTTTGAGTGAGACCAACACCAAAATAATAAGTTAGGCATGGATTTTCTAAAAATCACATAAGGGATCAACACCTTTAACTAGGTGCCGACACCTTCTATTAAGCGCAGACTCATGTCGTGTTTTTGGCCTTCTCAGCCATTTCTGTTAATGGTAAAATGACATTTTTGACCCCCAACTTCTGAACTCCACACAAATTAATCCTTAACTTTTTTTATCTTTGCAATTTACTCCTAAAAATTATTATTTCTTCCAATTAAGCTCTTTTCTACACAAAAAAAAAATAAAAATTATGTAAAATAAAGTAAAATCTCATAAAAACTCATTCAAATATCAAGGGAAAAACTTTATATTAATATATATAAATTCAGCTCATCAATAAATCCAATTATAAATTTGATGGAATTGAGGGGTCAGCTGCGTTAATACGAGGTCATAATCTGTCAAAACATCAAAAATCATCCCTGGCAAAGGGAATCTCAGGTTGGCTTCAAAACTATCCAGATATACTAGAATCCATCCGTGGGGTGCCCTTGAGCAAGCTTTCTCCCATTTTGAGGCCACACACACCAAGACAGTGTTGGGGATCTAGTGGTTCCTCACCACTTCATCCAACCTTTTTAGGCTCTTCATCATTAGTTTGTTGTCCGCCACTTCGGGATGGAGGGTAGCTTTGAATCTAAAACCGGCCGGCAAATCCATTGGCACCTCTCGGATGTTGCTTGCCCAGTTACCACAAGAAGGTACCATTTCCCATTTCGCCAATGCCTGCTCATCCACCTCTTCGATGGTAGTCGCTTCCATTCAGCCTCTCATCTCCTCTCCCCCTTCATCATTTTCTGTCTTGATTTCTCGAGACGACACTAAAGATGAAGATGGAAAACTTTCTAATGGGATAGGTGCATAAATATGCGGCCTGTCTTACAACGCCGATGACATAATCATGGCTAGCGGTTCCATAGAAACTACCCCTTCTTCCCCTTTCCAGTTACCCCAAAGCTCTCGTGATTCTCTAAAAAATTCCATCTGTACCTATGTTTGTCTATTAGTAATAGTTGCAAAAAACTAGAAAACTTGTGCGCCTAAAAAAATGGTCAGAGAGCAAAACACAGAGAGCAAAATTTAGAGTGATAATGAAAATGAGATGAACTGTCTGAGGAGATGTTTCCAATTTTCCTTTTTACTCATAACATTACATATACCTTGATTCTCGTACCCACGCCCTTACGGTGGCCAATGAAAACAAGCCACGTGACAACCACTTATTGCTCAGCATTAAACTTCGCCACCCTTAATTGTCACGTCTCTTAAAATGTTGTGTCAACATTTATTGAGGAGGACAAGTAGGATACGAACTAGCCAAAAGCACATCTTCTAAGATTTGCTTTTCAAAATTTGAAATTCACAATGGGTGAGCCTGTAAACGTCACCCCTGGAGGATGAAAGGTCCAAGGAAAACTTGACAAAATTTGACAAAACAGAAGGGTGAGCTCGTAAGCATGAGCTCGTAAGCTCAGCTCGGCAAAATTCTGAAAAGATGTTTATTGCGACCAAGTTCATTACCATATCATATGGCCCAATCTACCCAATCGTTATGGTCAGCTTGTCAAAATCAATTTACAAGTCAGCTCGTCAAGACCAATGTTGGGCCAAAGTAATTACTATGATGGTTTATAAATCAAACATTGAAGGGGAAGTAATGTTGGAGAATATGCCCAACATCAACAATTAGACCCAAAGGATTATGTAAAATTCAAAAGTACAGATATAATAATCATAACATTTTCACATGACAAAGGATAACTGTACCAATAAAGTAATGACATATGACATCATTATCATGAATAGGATTTATAAATATCTTTAACTACTTTCATATAAGATAATAACTCCATTTTACTTTTCTCTTTATAATATCTCTTCCTCAAAAGTTTTTTTCTCTAAATTATAGAGTATAGAGTATTGTTTATTTGAGTGTCGAAGTGTCTATCTCGAGAAAACATTGTCAAATTTTTCAAGTACTGAGGCGGTTCAAGATCTCTATGGTACGAGTTCATGAAGTTGCCCAAACAGTTATGATTCTTAATTTATTGATCAGGTGATGTTGTATTAGCTTGTGGAAGTTTGGATTACTTTGCCTTGGCAAAATTCCATTTTTGGTGTTTTGAACTGTTAAGTTCTTCAGTGCTACAGTTTGTAAGTTCAAACTGAAGACGAGAATATGAATTTTGAATGTACAGATCAATTAGATGATCTTTCTGGAAATTGAATTGATTTTTTCTATTTGGTCCTGAGTGCATGCATTGCCTCATGAACGTCTGAACCACAATCCTTGAAAACTGGAACTAATTATTTTTCTTGAAAATTCATTTGGAACTATTATTTTCCTAAACATTCTTTTCCGCAGAAGTCACTTTGCTTTGTACCATATTATCGACATTCAGATTAGTACCAGAAGCCTAATCCCTTTGACACCAATCTGGAGATTGGAAAGGTAGTGTTAAAATGCAAACGAAGAAAAGAGTATCAGGAAGAAATGCTTCTCGAGGGCCTTCCAGTCCTTTCACTTCAAGATCTCAAAAGAAGATTTCTGAAAATGCACAAGTTTCGAAGAAGAAAATGAAAGAGCTAATTACATCTTCAGCTAGAAAGCAGAGAGCTGGTATGTTGCTGATTTTTTTCCCATTTGTTCAATTTATTGCCAATAACTTAGTTATTTTTGTTAAGTTTAATGAGGAGCACTTTTGGCATGGTAATTTATGTGGTTTTCATGAGTTGGAATATCTTAGTAATCTTTTGTAGAGGTTTAATCACAAGGATTTTCATTCGAAAGCTCGGTATGGTTTGGTCCACAATAAGACTAACGATATTTGTTTGGTATATGATGCAGCTGAAGATGTTCTTGTGGACTGTAAGGTAAACTGTCTATCTATGAACTTCTGGTTTGCATTGTTGTGGCTGTGGGAAAATGTCAATTTAATAGCGAAAAAAAAGGAAGGGGAATGAAAGAACCGTTTAAGAGACCAAAGTTTTGGTTGTGATTTCTTCGATTACATCACAGGATTCTTATGAGGAAACTGCTTATCAAATATCGAAAAGGTTAAATGTTAAATTTGGTCTCTCAACTTTAGTGAGTTGCACATTTTTGGTCCCTTAACAATTTTTTGCACTTTTTTGATCCTTCAACTATACGAAATGCACTCCGTTAGTCCTTCTGTTAATTTCGATCGTTAATTCGCTTACGTGGCATTTTTTATAATTTTTTTGATGACATGGCAAAAATAAATTGAAAACATGTTAGACGTGGAATTTTTTTTATGCCAACTCACATTATTACTTTTCTTCTTCCTTTCTCTTTTTCCTCTTCCTTTTCTTTCTTTTTCTTCTTCCTCGAGGGAACCCAGCTCTGGGTTCCATCAACCCAGGGTTGGGTTCGGTGGAACCCAGCACTGGGTTCCAGCGAACCTAGATCCTGGGTTCGGTGGAACCCAACTCTGGGTTCGCTGGAACCCAGTGCTAGGTTCCACCGAACCCAGATCTAGGTTCGTTGGAACCCAACTCTGGGTTCCATCGAACCCAGCCCTGGGTTCGTTGGAACCCAGAGCTGGGTTCCCTCGCTGGGTTCCCTCGAACCCAAGGCTAGGTTCGGTGGGACCCAGCTTCACTTTTTTTTTTTGTGTTTATATGATTGTTTGCCAAGAAATTCTTCAAATTGCAGGTTGTTGCGAGGGATTTTTGAATAATTGAGTTCAGTGAATTGAGCTGGATTCGATAGAACTTATTTGCTGAATTACATCGAACCCAGATTTGCCGGATTCCGTCGAACTTCATAACCGATGGGCAAAGAAGCAATTGTTAGTGGTGATGTGGGACCCATTTGGTGTGTTTTCGCCATGTAGCATGTGACATGGCAAAAGTTTTATCCATGTCATTACTTTTTTAAGTTTTCCTCTCCACATCATCAAAAAAAAATATAAAAAATGCCACCTAAGCAGGGTTAACGGCCCCAATTAACAGAATGACTAACGGAGTGCATTTCGTATAGTTGAGGGATCAAAAAAGTGCAAAAAATTATTGAGGGATCAAAAATGTTCATTTCTTAAAGTTGAGGGACCAAATTAAGCATTTAATCTATCGGAAACTATATTTTCCCCCAGCTTTCACTTATCTAAGATTTCTGGAGGAGACATTGCTAGTGCAGGTAGTGTACCCATTTAACATGTTTTTATTTGCATTTGATCTTTGTTTTCTCCTATAAAATGCTAAGTTCAAATTCTTTTGAAATGAAGATGGTGCACTGGATCAAACAGAAAGTAGCAGGCTGGATGGTCAAACCACTCGAGAAGTTCTAAAATCCAATTCTGAAGAAAAGATCCTTGCACTGGATGCAAGTGCTGTGAATCCTTATTGTAATGCTGATTCAGATGGAGTTACTCTTTCATTTGAAGTCTCAGCCAAATATCTTGCCATGAAAAACTCAAAGCTGGAATGTGTTGATGAGCACAGTCAAGATCCTATGTCAACTGATGTTCGTGCGGAGGATGAATAATGTGAGGAGTTTGATGACTTTGATCCATATTTATTTATAAAGAACTTGCCAGATTTATCATCTGTTGTCCCAACTTTTCGCCCTTTTCTGCTGCCTAAACAGACCAGGAGTTGCCCTACTACCACTCTTGTATTGGATTTGGATGGTAAGAATATTTGGATGATTATTATTATATATGTTTTTATTCTATGCTTATAGACGAGTCCATAGAAATATTATTAAACATGGTCATCATTCCTGGTTATCATGCAGAGAATATTGGTGCATTTCCGATTTCCGAATCTTAAATCTAGTTCTTCCTTTTGCTCATTTTTTTAATGCTGACAAAGTGAACGTATAATGTTGCAATTTCAAGTTGTTTATGGGAATACTGGTACCAAAAGCAGTAGCTACCGTATGATGCCTGTTTTCTCATTAAATTTTTTCTTCTTTCCTAAAATATGGTTATCTCCACACTTATAGTTTAGCAAGGACTTTATGCCAGTATCAAATATGGTATTGATTTTCAATATATTGATTTTGCAGAAACTTTAGTTCATTCCACACCAGAGCCTTGTGATGATGCAGACTTCACATTCCCTGTAAATTTTAATTTGCAGGAATTCACAGTCTATGTTCGATGTCGTCCATACCTCAGAGACCTTATGGAAAGAGTTTCCAGTCTTTTTAAAATCATTATATTTACTGCTAGTCAAAGTATATATGCAGAGCAACTACTAAATGTGCTTGATCCAAAGAGGAAAATTATTCCTCCTCTTGTCTTTCGTGAATCGTGCATTTTTGTGGATGGCAATTACCTCAAAGATTTGACAGTTCTCGGCCGTGATCTTGCACATATTATCATAATTGACAATTCTCCACTGGTAAATTCATAGCTCCTCTCACATGAATCTATTGCTTCTTTAAGGAAATAAACCTGCCTCCACGTCCACCCCTAAGCCTCCTGGCTGAAAGAAGGGAAGGGGAAGGGGAAGGGGGGAGGGGAAATTCTTCTATGAACAAAGTCACATGTTTATTGTGGTGAATGTCATATTCAGGGACCAGGTATCATTATCTATTCTCACATTGGTTATATATATATATATATATATTCAGAACATTAAAATTTGTATGACAATGCTTGGTGGTTTTCTTCTCAGGCATTTGGGTTCCAAGTGAACAATGGGATACCAATCGAGAGCTGGTTCCCGTTAAGATCAAGAACTGTCCTTATTACTACCGTTTTTGGAGAGCTTGGCCAGGGTTGAAGATGTTAGGCCTCTCATTGCAAAGCAATTCAATCTTCGGGAGAAAATAGCTGCAGCCATCTACCCTCCTTTAACTTCAAGCAGAGTCCTTTTTGAAACTTGTACAATGTGAAACTGAAAGCTTTTAGTTCAAATGTGAAGTGATTTTGTCTTGTGCACTGTGTTGTTACATGTTAGACATTACTTCTTAGGATAGCCGGGTCTTTGCATGACGAAGAGTTCAAGTTTAGCGTTGATTCCAATAACAAAAAATAGGAAGTAATCTATAGTGTAGGAATGTCAAACTACTGAAAAGATTGACAGATGCTTGTTTGCCAAACTTCTCTACAGCCTACAGGTGTTTGGTCAACGGTATGAATCATTTTGAGCACCACTCATAATTATCTGAACCTCTCAAGGGTTCTGGAGTCTTCTTAGGCCTTCTGTGGCTTTGGCTTCCGGCTTAGTTCTTAACTAGATCTTTTCTCCGTTTCGCTGTTGCTCCAAGTATTTGAGAAGGTTGGCAAATCTCTCTATGTCACACATTCTTAACCCCAAGTATTTTGTAGTGTGCATTCGATGATATACTTGTTCGGTGCTCTATTTTAAAATTTTCTGCTTTTCCATATTTATAATTGGATTTACTTTGATGTTGTGTTTTAAAGTAGCCTACTGCTTGCACCGAGCCCTTCGGGCCAAGTGGCAATAGCCACTCATGGTGCATTCTCCCCTTCTCCAGGGTTGGGGTTCGAACCCAGCCTCTTGTAAAATCTGTTCAAAAAAAAAAAAAAAAAAAAGTAGCCTACTGCTTAGGGTAGCTAATGCTTGGTGCTTGTTTCATGCTTCTTTCAATTTTAATGTATATTTCTCTTGGGGAGGATTTGACTGTTGCTGGATTGAGCTTTCTCAGCTAACTTAAATTTTGATGTGATTTAAATTAAATTAAATAGACATAAGATTGATTTCAATTGAACATATGTGGGTATTATTACAAAGTTGTTTGCTAGATGTTTGATAAAATGCCTTGGGGTGTGCTTCTTCGCTAACTGCTCTGTTTATCTAAAATTTAGAACATATGCTAAACATACTTTATTCAGTTATTCTCAACAAACTATGAAAAATTGAAAATAAAAGGAAGCTGGTTTCATCCCAGCAAATATTCACCAAAACATTCAAACATGTAAACTGGTAGTATGTTTGGACTATTCAGTTTCTATAAACACACATGCTGAGCGTTTACAGCATACACAGAAATTCAAATCAAGCGTAGCAGATTTAATCTTTCCACTGCCAGCATTCAAAAGATTTCACTAATGAATTCTGAGCTTCATGCATCACAGAAACATAATTAATAAATAGCCCTAACTCCACAATTGGTAAAAATATAAAACTGTAATCAACATGCAAATCAATTTTCTGTACAGCTTGTCTCTGCACAACTCACACAGAAACAAGTATTATTGCTCCAGAGGAAAGAAATCGCGAAAAATAAGAAATGAGGATGGAGTGATGCCTATTGCAAGCCATTAATTCCATCTCTACGGTTATTTTATTGGCCTTATATCTCTATGGTTAGGTGTAATCAGCAGTTCTACACTTCTAATAACTACTTCAACATAAACAATAAATCTAGTCCTAGCCAGAGAAATCATTATTTGTAGACATCCTTTAAAATTAATCTCAGATGAAGTGCAACACCAACAATGGTTACAACATAGGTACTCAAAAGGGACTTCCTATTGCTCAAAAACTAGGATACTCATAAACAGCATATATGAATGAAACATGGCTAGAATGCAGTTCCTGATAAAAAGTTATTTTTCTTAATTTTCATGGACTTTGAAATGAAAAAAAAGTAGTGTGATATGCAGCATACATGTATAATCTTTTCCCCCCTTGAAACAAACAGAATTTGACATACCAGCTCTGGTGATGAAAGGAATAGAAAAAAAATCAACTACAACAGAGATCAAACAGTGACAACAAGAAAATTTTGTTTATGATACGATGGACACAACAGTTCATTGCAACGAAATATATTCCAAACCCAGCTATAATTTAACCAACCATACTATATTACACTGTTCCATAATGCTCATGTGCATTGCTTGCATTGCAACACAAATTGAAAAATAAATAAACCATCACAGACATGATCAAAACATGCAATATCCAACATCCCAAAACCATCAAAAGGGTGAAAATCACACCTTCATGTGGAAGAGGTGTCATAGCTCTTCTCAAGAAGGTCATCATAGGGGTCCCGACGACCTGGGACCTGGCTAATCTGGGCATCCCAGCGGAGCTGAGCATTGTGACGCTCAAACGTCCAGAACCCATAAGGACGCAGAGGATAACTCCACATCTCCTTGGTTTTGTTGCATCGATCCTTGGTAGAGTAAACGTGCTCCCTAAACTTTCTATCCCTCTCCTTCGGATCCTCCATCAACCTCAAAATCAAATTCTCCGCAAACTCCATGATGAACCCCATTTCCTCAAACCCTAACTAATCGAGATTTTCACTTCCCTAAACAAAATTGATCTAATCAACTATGATTGAATCTGAATTTGGAAAAACTGCTACAATTATACAGAAAATGAAACAGACAAAGAAAAATCGATTAGAATAGGGCGGATCGGCATACCTTTTCAGAGCTGAAAACTCCGGTGCAGCAGTTGAGCGTTCTTCCTTCTGAGATCAGAGGTAGTTGGAATCTACTGGAGAAAAGAAAAGGTTAAATGCCAAATTTGAGTCCCTGAACTTTCAATTTTGAAGCTTTTTAGTATCTAAACTATTTTTTATACTTTTTTTGTCCTAAACTATAAAAAAGGATTTTTTTTTTTTTATCTTTCAGTTAATTAATTCATTAAATCTATTCATATATGCACAATTTTAATCTATAAAATTACAAATTTAGAGAATAAAAATAAACATATATATCTTTTCAAGTATTGTTTAAAAAAAATGAACATATATCAATGTTATCAAAAGTGGTCGCTTCGTCACTTAAAGTGATGGAGAGGACTACTACTTCAAAATTCTTTAAGTGCTCTACTTAGAAAAGGTGGTCCCAAAGCAATTAAAGCAAAGTGAAACAATAAAAGCGCTCTAATATTAAAGCAATCACTTTTTTAAAAAGATCCAAAATGACAAAAAAATCACTTATAAATAGAAAAAATATAGAAGCATTACGGATAAAATTTAAATTTTGACTCCAATTAGGGCAAAAAAAGGAAGTTTTTGTGCCTGTTGACTACTTCTTCCCCTAATTTTCTCTATGACTTCATTGTCTTCTTACTTAATCATCATCTCGAGTCTCAACTTAATCTATTCATCTGCGATTAACAAGAAAGTTCTTTCTTTTTTCTTTTTTTCTTTTTTACATATTCTCCTTCTCATCTCTTCTTCTTCCTTGACTTCATCCTCTTCCCTAGATTTATTAACATATTCTCTTCTTTCTTTTATCAACAGATTATTTTAATTTAGTTAAAATAAAATTTCATGGATATATGAACAACTCTTGTATTGTCTTAGTTCTATGTATTTCCTCTTTATCCCTCCTTTATTTTTTAGTTCTATTTCTTGTTGGTAGAACTTCTAGAGTTCAAATATATCTAGTTTAGGGGACCTTGATTAAGAAATTTAATATCATATTTGTATGGCACAAATTGAAATTGGTAACTTTTTCACTTTATATGACTCTTGAATTTTAATTCCAAAACAAAATTTAGTTCTACCTATACTAAATAAAGTAAAATTTAATTTAAATCTATTACTTGCACCCTATTCTACTTTTTCACTCTTAATACTCAAAGTTTCTATTCCAATTAGTTCTATTTTATTTAATAATCGATCACTTTAAGATGTTACTCACTTCATTTTAAAGAAGCAATCACTTCGCTTCTCGCTTCATTGCTTCAACATTTTTTAAGCCATCATTTCACCTTGCTTTTTGCCTTTAATAATATTAACATATATTACAAGTTTAAAGGCTATAAACGTACACATTTGGATAGACTTGGACTAATTGATGGAAGGACAAAAAATGTGCATTTTCAAAGTTAATGGATAAAAAATGTGCCAAAAAAGCTGAGGGATGAAATTTGTTCAAAATTAAAAGTTGAGAGACTAAATTTGTCATTTAACCAAAAGAAAATGCCGATGACTGTTATTTGGGTTAAGGCCTACTGGCTGCACAGAGGAAATTGCAATTTTGGGCTGCCAAGGCTGATTATTACTTATTAGTGAAAATGGTCGGCCCCAAACTGGCTCAGTAATCTTGTAGGCCTTCGGAGAGATAGGCCCACACTGAAATCATTGTAAAAATATTTGGTGTGTCTCCCTTTTTATTTCTTGAATATTTTTCTGTTTTGAAAAGAGAAAGGGAAACTTCTAGCTAATACCAAGAAGGGCTTTGTGTATATATATATATATATAAATACTAAAAAGAGCTTGGTTAAGTTGGTTTTTATTAATTTAAAAGCATTAATTTGAGATTGAAATCTAAAATTCAAAACTTTGTAATATTTAGTAGTTAATTTTTGATCGTATGAGAAAAAAATATTTCTAACTGAGGAGTGATTAGTACAAATAGGTGTCAATCCAGCTGGAGATTATAATTAAGCACTTTGCTTTCAAAGCTTTCCACCTAACACTTGTTCCTTTTTGTTTAACTCTATAATTTGGGTGCTTAACAAGGCCAACTAATTTAGTACCCTTTCTAGATACTTTTGTCTGTAGACAAGAAGCATTTCTGCTTCAATCTATTTTCCATTAATATGGGTATATTTAGTTTGAAGAAGATAGAGAGAATGAAGAGGAGAGAAGAGGAGAGGGGAGAGAAATTTTTTATTTAATTAAATTAAGACATTAAATTAAAATCTTATTTTGATTGAATGAAAAAATTGCCTCCTCTCCCTTCCCTTTCCTTCTCACCAAACACAAACAAATGTTTCCTTATTCCTCATTACTCTTTTTTTTTTCGGTTTCCTTTTCGTAGATGGGCTAGCAGCCTACTCAGAGGGTTTTGCAAACCTCAATCAAATGTTCGTGCTGGGTAGACTTTCTTGAATTAAATGACTTGGTAAACTTTCTTGAATTTTTGTACCCTGCTATTTCTCTTGATTGGCTCCGTAGGCACAAGCTAGTGTGATGATTTTGGTCATTGTAATTTGACGTGTACGGTGGGAGCACCTTTGAACTCCCTTTAATATAATTTTGTTTATTTAAAAAATTTAATGAATATTTTTATATTATTAATAAAAAAATTATTTTACAATCTGTATCATATTAACTGCATAACAATAATCCTTAAATTAAAAGAAAACTCCTTCATTTTGTGTTACTTTTTTTATCTAATTATTTTAATTTTATAATTTAATATAATTTAAATGATAAAATAAGTAACACTTTTCGATCTCACGAATTGTATTTCATTTTATCAAAAGTCAATGCATGTTTTTTGTTTGTTGGTTACACCAAACCGTCCTTATATGTTACCAGTTAAAAAACAAAAAAAAAAAAAAAAAAAAAAAAAAAAAGGCAAAAATGTGTATTTACCCGTTTACTCTTTGTGATCATTGAAATGAATTTAGGTACTTTTTCTTGTAAATATATCACTTCTGTGTTATTTTAAATTTTCAATCGAGACGTTATTCTCTTCCAGTCCATTATAATAAAACCTAAATTATTAAAAATTAATTTCTAGTGGGGGCACTGATACGATGACCTCAAATAAAGTATATATGCTCTTGGTACTGCTCAACCAAAGCTTCATTGTCAAAATACCTATTCGAAATTTTCTTTTGGTTGATATCAAATTCAATAACCAATAACAGTTGACTTGACTTGGAAAAAAGAAAGGGGAGGGAGATTTTAGGCATGATACTGCATATTTTGGTTTGTTGGACACAAGTTTTGGCATGCAAAACGTTTGGTAATCAGATGTGACATTTTTACAAATCTTTTTCTTAACCCAATTAAGTTCTTCTCTTTGGCATCTCCATAACATTAAAAAGAATTAATTAGATTGTATATCTTAACCGCAATCTTTTTTTTTTTTCTCCCTTTAAACTTAGGTATTGATTCTTACAATATCAGAATGGACCAGAAAAAAAAGAATGAAAGTGGGACATTTGGAATCTTTATCTCCCTTCTATTAATATAATCTGTAGTTCATAGTACATGGAGTTGAATGTTGAATTATTTTTCTCACGGTTTGTAGTCCAGTCATTTTTTTTTTATCAGCAAAACAAAGTGAAATCATATTATTGTAGGAGTATAAGAAATACTCCTTCATAACAATACACTGTCTAACCGAATACAAAAACCAACTGAGAACAAAGTAGAAATGGAAACCCAATAACCCAAATACAAACCAAACAGAAATGAGGACTCATAACATGAGAGGTTGTAGCTGCTTGTAATTCTTCAAATCTTTACGGTATTGAACAATGGCTTCCCTACAATCCATAGATTTTGATACCCAATCTGTATAGGAGAACACACAACCAGATTCTTTATTTTTAAGCCATAGAAATGATTTAACCTGGATAGACTCCAATATCTGAGCTTCAGTCATAGAAACAGTTTGAAACACCTTGATATTCCTCCGGTACCGTACAAACCAAGCACTAACCAAAAAAATAAGAGCTCCCAACTCCTTCAAACTTCCCCCACCTATTCCATACACCACATACTCCACCAAACCAAATATATTATTTGGTAAGACACTCTGCAAACCCCACCAATCCAAAATCTTCATCCAGACTATCCACTCCCCTTTACACTCACAAAAAATATGATGCAATTGCTCCACCCCCTCATGACAAAACCCGCATCCAACATCCTCCCCTATCAAAACAATCCCTCTTTTACATAAATTCTCCTTTGTGGCCAACCTATTCAAAAATAATCTCCACCCAAAAATACTTAATTTAGAAGGAACATATTTACTCCAAATAATTTTAGACCACTTCCCATCCAAAATACTTACTTTCAGTGTTAAAAAATCATACGCCACCTTTACAGAATATGAACCATCTCCACTATGTATCCATCTCCATGAATCTACTCCATCTATCCTCAACTTTACACCATTAATCAACTCCCTAAGCTGTTCTTCCTCACCAGTAGCCTTCCCTATACACCCATGTCTCCACCTACAATCCCATACCCAACCATCAGCACTCCAAAGACCCATATCCTTTAACAACCCCTCCCTATTTGTAGATAAGGCGAACAACCTAGGAAATAAATTTTTCAAAGGCTTTTCTCCCACCCATTTATCACTCCAAAAATTCACACAACTTCCATCCCCCACTTTCCATTTAAAGCCCCTTACTAGCATCTCCAATAGCCTTTCAGACCCACTACCCACACTCACAATGTCCTTCCACACCCGAGACATATTTAAAGATGCAAATGAAGTAACTTCAACCTCCTTTCGACCCCCATAATATTTCTCCCAAATCACCCTCTTCCATAAACCCTCTAAACCATCTCCTAACCTAAACCACCATTTACCCAAACAAGCACAATTCCTCCTCTCCAAATCATCCACTCCTAATCCACCTCTCTCCTTATCCACACATATACTGTCCCAACTAACCCATGGAATCTTTTTATCCAAATTCACACCACCCCAAAAAAAATTCCTTTGAATTTTAACTAACTCAATAAGCACACATTTAGGAATTTTGAACAAAGATAAGTAAAAAATAGGGAGAGCAGAAAGTACCAAGTTAATTAAGGTAATCCGACCTCCAAAGGACAGTAGTGGGCTTTTCCACGAGGCAAGCTTAGATTGAAAACGGTCCAGCACTGAATTCCAAAACTTTTTCCTCCAGTCATAACTTGTTGGTTGATTCTACTCTAGATATTGAACATTTTTTTTTTTTTCCACAGCGAGCTAGAACCAGGTTATGTAGACTGTTTTGCCATTGCGAACGTTGTTTGAGAACCCACAGATCTCGATTTTAGCCCTGGCAAGGGGAAACCAAATTTGGGTTCTCACATATTGGCAACCCATAAAGCTTTGAGATTGAAGGAATAAGTTTAAGAACAATTTTTTGAGCTCAAGACGCAAGTATGTAGTGTAATGGCTTAATGAATAAGAGATAATTATTTTTTTATTATACAAAAAAAAAAAAAAAAAAAAAGGGGACAATTTGAGTGACCAATCTAGGCATTAAACCCTTTATTTACGAGACAATTCCCTGCCCTTAAATTTTGTTTCCCACTCACAAGCCACAGCTTGATTTCCCATCTTCTGCCCTTAAACGCGCTGTTCTAGGCTTGAACCACCTTTTTGATTAAAGGTTAAACCCCCTAGTTTAGTCCATCAACTATTATATAGATTCTTGAATTAGCTCATGAATTAAAAAAATCTTTGATTTAGTTTCTAAAGTTTTTAAATTTAATTCTATGTTAATCCCTCCGTTAAAAAACAGGTAACATGTTTTATTATTAATATAATACATGATTGTCAAGTAATAACCTATTGCTATTAAGTAATAAACATGTTAATTGGTTTTTAATAAAGGAACCAACTTAAAGTTAAATTTAAAAATTTTGAGGGTCAAATCATGAATTCTTTTAGCTTATAAATAAGTAAGGGGTCTACATAATAATTAAAGAACCAAATTGAGAGTTTAACCTTGATTAAATTGTTTGTGAATAGTGACAATAAAAAAGGAGGATGGAATAGGAAAGGAAACAAAAATAAATTAAATGATAATAATGAGAACAAAAATATAAAAGTAATACGGAATCTAAAACTTACAATAAATTGTACAACAATAACCATTAAATAAAGAGTGATTTTTATATCTAGGTCATCTTTTATTTAATAGTATATATTTTATTTTACGGTTTAATACAATTCTAATGAGGAAGCAAAAAAGTCAAATGGTAATTTCAAGAAAAAAAGAGCAAGTGCACCCCACAAACCAAGATGCCTTCTTCCATGGGCATATATTTTTCTCATTTTGTGTTGATTTCGTGAGCTGTGGAGTCAAAGCTCACTACCTTTCATGTTCCTTTTTCTTCTGCATTCGTTAATGTCTTCTGCGAATGAAGACGAAGGTACTAATTCACCAGCTCCTATCGCCAAATGCTCCTCCTTTTCTGCCCATTTTCTCCCAGAAATTTGCTTCCTTATCTTCTCTTTTTGGTCAAACAATTTAATATAACTACCTTCTATTGTAGTCTTTGATCTTAATTTCAAATTTTTAATTTAAAAATTACTTTCCCACTTTAATGGTTTTGAAATTGGGATCACACTTGTTTTGACAATTAGGAAAAGGGGTTTCTTGCCTTCACAACAAAGTCGCAGTCGTCTGTTTCTTAGACATAAACCAGAGATAGTCTTTAATGGTGGTTCGGTTATTCACCTCGTTCGTACACCTAATTTTGTTTTTATTGGCCCTCGGAAGACAGGCAATTTCCTTCAATGATCTAAAATGAATGCCCATTTCTAAGAAAAAAATTGAAACTGACTGTTTGATCTCCAAGTCCAACGTTGAATGCCAGAAAACGATTTGAGAAGTCTAAGTTTGAAAAACAGAAACGGACAAAAAGGGGAAATTTTACTATGCTATTTTCAAACGACTAACGAAATTTTGGCCAAACCCCTTGTTATACTTTATATATTATTATTTTTTATAATTAATACTTTGTAATTGGTAATCAATTTTAAATTTTTTTCATGTTTTAAATTATAAAAAATATTAACCAAAAATAAAAATTTTACAAGATGTTGATTATAAAAAAATAATAATATTTGAATGTAAATATGGAATTTTACTTAAACTTTTTGACAATAGTATAATTATAGTATCATGTAATATTATAAATTTAATATTATGATATGTTATTAAATAAGTGTAATTTATTATTATATAAATAAATATATATAATATTATAAATAGATCTTTAATTAAAAAAGCTAATTTATAAGCTAATTATATAATTACAAATGGTATTATA
>BPVZ01000041.1:2070513-2085453 GCA_020521535.1 Rubroshorea leprosula
ATATAAATAATAATTAAAAAAATTTTAGTTAAATAAAAATAATTAATAAGCAATATATATATAAATAATTGTTATTTATATAGATTGTTAAATTTTTATTTAAAAAGTATATTTTAAAAATTATAATATCATACTAACTCTACTAAAAATGAATAAAAGAAAGTCTACTAAAAGTGAATTGCATCACTGGTTCTGGAAAACATAGTTAAGAAAGATAGCAAAAGCAAAGTGGCAAAGCCCCTAAAGTTGGAAATTACGTAAAACATAGGTAAGAAAGGTAGCAAAAGCAAAGCGGCAAAACCCCTAAAGTTGGAAATTACGTTAGTGGCGTTGGATTGTGGAAGAAAGCTTTTCCCCAATTTTCTCCCTTTGATATTTTGAGATTATTTACTTATTTTCATATCTCAATAATACAGCAAAGAATAAAAGCAATATTTTTAGTTTTTATTTTTTAAATATAATTATCAACTATAAATTTTTCTTAAAAAAAAAACTCCCTCAACTTCTTTAAATATAGGGTTTACTTGTTAACTTTTTACCAATTTTTTCTGAATTAGTTTTTTCACCGTATACACAATAATAATAACAATAAAGCAAACAAATTACAGTATTTTTTAACTTTCTACATAATACTTTTTCAATTATTTTTCTAATAATAACTTCCCCAACAGTCGGAAAAGTTTAATTGAAGGCGGCTAAGACTACATCGCTACGATTGCCGGTTCTTTGCTAGATGACCCTAATGGGTGTAATAATGGACAAATGCTGGACATGGTATCGAAATACATGGCTCAGTGATGCCCCTGCAGCCCAAAAAAGTTACCGGTAAATTGCACCCCGACCTGTAGTCGAGCATATTGCCAAAAACCAAGGTACTAACTTCTAACCCTTAACCCCTAACTCCTACTCATTGTCCTTAAAAAAAAAAAAAGAAAAAAAAGAAATACGAAATATGATGACCTACCAGAGCAATTCAAGACACCATGGTCTGCTAGCATAAGAAAATTAAAGCAATGGATCAGAGAATTGCAGATTCAAGGAAAACAATGAAATAGAGAGGAGAGAAAGAACTAGGGAACTGGAAAAGAAGTCAAACTTAAAATCTCAATATGAGAATTTATCGGGTTAAAACAAATGACCAAATTTGGGGGTCAGTTTATTCTGCTTGAATAAAAGCCACTCTCATATGGCGCCCTCAGCAGCTGGAATTCTTGAAAATGATAGTCACTGTCACCATGCAACGTTGTTTGCACTTGTGACGCGGTTGACTGGTGCTCAATCTGCCAGTTCTCAGACAAAGCAAGAGGAAACCCTTGGGAATTTGTATGCATCACAGGCTGAGAGATGTCAGTGTTGTTTGTATGAATGGAGTAGTCGAGTGAGCCCTGTTTTGGCTCACATGAACCCCATGAATCAGTTGACAGAAGAGAGAGAGCACGCTGGAGATCTTGTGCCATGCCCATATTTGAGATTGTTGATTCTTCAACATCTACAAAATTTAACAATCAACTTAGTTTGTAAATCAATTACGAAAGAGGAGCATCTTGTTAAAATGATGCCTCAATCCCAAAATAGGAATGCTGCCTCGAAACACAAGAATACAAACAGTAACTAAATTATCCCAATTGCTATTAAACAATCTCAGGCCAAATAGGCTCCACTATCAACTAGTAACGACATACACCAATTGCCACTTTCATCTAAGCATTTTGTTATACACACAAGATTCAAGTCTCAACATGTTATCACATGCTTTCCTAAAGCCACAGAAAACAGAAACCAGGTGCATTTTAGACTAATATCAGTACTTGAAAAACTTTGCACAGAAATTATCAAAATGTGAATCACTTCCTCAAATCAGTTAACCAAACACAAAAATTACATATTTTTCCACTGACACAGGTGGTTTAATTTAATGAACTTTACTCCAAGTCATTCAAATGGTAGATACCTTGTACTGTAGTCATTCCACCTTACAATGACAACCAGAAAGTTTGTTATTTATCATTTACAGTAAAAATCCACTCTTGGGCTCAGTTGCAATCTAGAAATGCCAAAATAAGGAATCAAACACTATGACCACCATTACCTATTTTACCTTTTAGGTCAACAAGAACCATTCTAGAAACCACTAGCTTCTAAAATTGTCCATAGCTAAGGCACTAGACAAGAAATTGGCCTCTTATACATTCATCTGTACTGAAATCTGCCCCACAATTGTGCAGGCAGTAGTTGACTTATGTATGTTCCATTATCCTAATTATCTTTGACATCGTTTTTAAGGTAAACAAAGTTCTAATCCACAGGTCTCAACTGTCAGCCTCTTATTGTTTTTTGTTTCTTTCTAAAGCAACATATTGTTCAGTTGTCAAGTAATCTAACTTGCTCATGCTTGAGGGAATATATTATGAATGCCAGAAAGTTTCATAGGGATTTTTGTATACTACTAAAGGTCCATCTAGAATAATAACATAGGAACATTGCTTGTTTTCTATTAAGAACAGAAACAAACCTTGGTTGAGAACCTCAGTTGCACCGCGTTTAGCTTTTGGGAGTTCAAACCCAGATGAATCATGATTACACTTTGAGATGGGATTCCAAGCCTCGTTGCCTGGTAGTTGCAGCTCTCCGTTAATGCTTTCGACTTTTGGATGTGTATGACCTTTCATTTGCGCAGACTTGGAGCTGAATGAGCCTTCCCACACAAAATTTTCATTGGGCCTTGGGTGAATAAATGGAACCCTATTACAAACAAAACTTATCTCGTGCTTCCCATCTGAAAAGGTGTAAACAGATGAAATCATGTCTTATACATAAGTGAGCCATACCACATATTCAGCTTGTATATGAACAAAAGATGGTAACAAGTCTCAAGTCTGTATATTGTCGATAAGAATCTCCAAAATGAATTATAACTAATACGGCTGAACAAGAGGTATGCTGGTGGGCAACTGTCCAAAGTCCAATAAAGCATAATATAAACCTACCCCAAACTATATAATGGAATTGTTCGCCCAAAAAAAATTTTTTTCCTAATGGAATTAGGATAAAGAATGCAAATCAACGAAAATAATCGACAAGAATCAAACAATTGACCCAGTAAATATGGCAGTTGATTCTTAAAGATTCAAGGTCATATGTTGTTTTTTCAAAAAGAATATAAGCCTTAAATTTGTTATTATCTATGGCCTATTTGTTGCAAAAGAGAACCCTAACTCTTAGCACATTAGACCAGGAAAAACATATTAGATAAAAAGCTCAAAAAACCATTATAGCTTAACTTTTATGCACCATTTGTTAGGGCATAAAAACACTAAGAACAAAGATATAAAACACTTTACAAAAATTAAAAAATGAAAAGAAATTTTAGTTAGTAAAATTAATAGAAATTTCATTCCTGTGTTTATGTCAAGATGAAGAAGGTACTTAAAGGTACTTAAAATGACCAATGTGAATCAATATTAGCATTTCATAAATAACTCCAATTATGCTCTATCTTATGAGAAGAAAAATATCAAAGTTTTATGTCTGAAATCAGTACCAGTATATGGTGATCCAGACAGCCTTGCTGGATTGAAGGTTACTGCTTCTGTCTGTGGCTTGCGGCGCCTTGCATTATGATCAGAAAGACGCCTGCGACAGCTTCGCTTCTTCTCATCAAACTCTGACAGGTCATGGAACCTTTGATATCATCATGAACAAAGTAATTATCAGCTCAATGTCATTCATTCTTAGCTAGAAACAAAAAAAATTTATCATCAGCTTAGAGATCTCATGCATGTAATAGATTAATGTACTTGGTTGTAGTAACTACTATATTAAGATTATCTCCATGCAAGATTAAATGTAATGAACTGAAAAAGAAAATTCCTTGGACACGATCGTCCTCCAATATTAAATTACAAGATCCATAAGAAGCCTGACCTGCTACACTGCTGGCAAAACCGACGTTCTAAACCACCAACAATGACCTTTGGGCTCTTTGAATGATTTTCACACACTCTGTGTTTCCGATGGTAATCCTTGGCTGATGATAGATCTAGGTTACAGCCTTCAACTTGGCAATGTGGAGCATTTGTATTCTGACAACTCGCTTTGGATCTCTTTGCTGGAACAACAGAGGATGCAGGAACCACAGAAGAAGATGAACTCTTTGCATTGTTTCCTGCAGAAGCATCTTCAAAGTATGTTCTTTTACCAAGCTTCAAACCAAGCAATGGCTCACCACAGCCAACTGAAGTCTCAACAGGTGCCTTGCCAGGTTGCTCAACCTTGGCAAAATCTTTCTTACAGCTAAAATCATTTGGAATACCTTTGAAGCCCTCCAACGTAAATTTGTTTCCCTTTAACTCCCCCAAAGATGAAGAATTAATGGATGCTGATTTCGCACTCTTTGACAAAGAAGCAAGTCCCAAATCAGAGCCAGAACCACCACCACCTCCAGCCCCAAATGAGATGAGAGACCCGGAGTCCATTCCTCTGTCAATTTCCCACTCTGTTGACCGTGGCTTCCTAGGAATTTCAGTAGTTGTTGCATTAAACATAATCAGATTGTCCCAGTCCCACTGTACGGGGGTTTTGACATTCCACTCCATCAGAGAGAGAGAGAGTTCACAGAATCAACTAATGCAGTTTTATTCATATAAAACATGAACAACAGCAACCAGGTCCTGAGAGTATCACAACATAAAGGTTTGAATGATTCATAATAGGTAATAAAACAAGGACAATTGCAAGTCCAATCATACAAAATCCAAAACATTAAATATGAAGGAAAATGGTAAGTGATTTCAGACAGTGGATAGCAAGTGAATCAGCAGAAAGAAAAATTAAATCTGACATGTGAATAACAAACCTTACCTCAGAATCTCATGTCATTCGGCCATCTCAGTCACTCAGATCTGGTGGGTTGAAAATATAGCAAATAATCTATCCCCTTTGCTTGAAAGAGTATTGCTTTTATTTCTTTCCCACTTTTACTCTAATAATCCGAATTTACCCTAGTAATATTTGTAGCAATCCCCCTTCGAATCAACCGAACTTCAAAGCTCAAGAAAATGCAGAACAGTGCACCAGAGAAATTCAAGAAACTAACCTCTCACGTCTCAATCCAGTAACTCTCTTGCAGATATGAATCTGCATGTGTTAAATTCAGACAACTAAAGTAAAATCAGCGGCCTAAATTTAAGCACGTGAATTCCAAACTACAAAAGCAGCACAAAACTTTCTCTCCCTTCCATTTCCTAGTGCTCTAAACAAACTAACAGCATAATTCCAAACGATCTCTGCTGGCCTCAACGTACTGCAAAAGCGTAACCCAGTAAAATTTGTAAATTTCCCCTAATAACTTTCAACGCAGGCAGTGAATTCCCCCACCTAAAACCTTGAAATCCACTCAGAGCCCTAAAAATGTTTACCCTCATCCATCAACCCAACAAAGCTAACAAGCACCAACTTCTCTCTCTTCTCTCTCTCTCTCACTTCAATAATTTCAATGAAGGGTAACAATGTTCAATACAAAAACATTGGCATGCAAATAAATCGGGTACCCTCTAGAGCTTCAACCCCAATAATTCACATTCAATCATCCAAGCGACAACATGAAGTAGGTCCTTGACTAAGACCCACAACCACTATCAAACTGCGGTCCAAATGAAAGATAAAACCCTAACAGACCAGAAATTCAACAGTTTACTGCCACAGAAAAACCCCACAATCACATGTACGTCTGCTCCTCGGTCCTGGTCACCGGAGCCAACAACAACCCACTTCACCTAATGGAAATAACATCAGAATCAATCAAGAAATTCACAAATTTTGTAAAAAAAAATTGTAACTTTTAATCATCATACTTTTGTTTCATTGCCTTGAAACCGAAAGAACACATACTAACTAAAATCTGTCCCTTGCCTGGACAAAACACATCAAAATAATGAAAAAGAAGCTTCAATTTTCAAGGGAAGTCCTGGTCCCCTTCCTAGATTATTAATTTCATAAAAGATTTCAGGAAAAAAGGGTTCATTGGTCCCCTTTCCATGGCATTTACACTTAGCTGGAAATGGAAAGTTGTAAAATTTTCCAGGAAAAACCATCCTTAATATCAAATAGGCTGTCGTTTTTCTCGATTTCCCGAGAAAATTAGGAAATGAAAGAGGGATTCTTAACAATGAAAAATAAGAAGAAAAAAGCATATTTTTTTCACCTATCTAAAATCCAAACAAAACCCCCCATAATGAAGGTATCAAGAAAACGATGTTTCAATCGAGCCGCAAAAACAAAAGCTGTCTCCCCATTTTTAGAAATTGGGGTTTCGCTTGCTTTCACCTCTACCTTTTTTCAGAGAAATGAAAACAAAACAAGACCAAAACCACTTCTACATCTTCTCATTTTCCACAGTTTTCCAAGAAAATAAAAAAGATAAGATTTGTACTGAACATACATGATACTTACCGATCAAAGAAATGGAGGGAAAAAAGCAAGAAAAAGAACAAGCTTGAAAGGGAAAGGAGGAGTGAGTGTGAATCTGAGGAGACTGAGAAAAAAATACTGAGAGGAGAGATAAGATGGGGTTTGGTTTTTGGAGGATGGAAAACTGGAAATGATATTGATGTTCTCAAATCATTTTCGCAGGAAAAGGGGAGGACATGTGGAGGAGGGGCAATTTGCTTGTGATGTGCCGTGGTAGTGGTGCCTTAATTTTTTGACATTTCTTAAAAGGACTGCTTCCGTGTTCACAGTGAGCACTGAGTGAAATATTACTTGGGAATTGGGACTACTGAGCCTACTCGGTCCATGGAGGAGGAGCAGGAAATATCAGTTGACTGTGGATTGTAGTCAATGGCGTCGACACCAATTTCTGGATTCTCTTTCTTACTGGTTTACAATTTTAGCCATGTGATCCTCACCGAGCTGTTTATATTCTCAGCAATAGATCAAAGGGGTTTTTATTTTTAATCTCTCTTTGGTGAATGGAAAAATTAATTGTTTAGTGGTATAAGGATTTATTCTTAATTTTTAAGAAATAAAATTAATAAAGTTTTTGATGGTAGACATGAAATTTTTAATATGAAATGATTATTTTGTAATTTAATTTGTAAAATTTACTTTATGTCATGCCAATAATGTTTATTGTTTTATAATTTAATGAAATTTTATTTTTAATCTTTATGAAATAAAATCAATACAGTATCTGATAGCAAGGATGAGTTGTTAATATAAAAAGATTATGTTGTAATTTAAATTACAAAATTTATTCTATATCACAATAATATATATTTTAAAGGAATTTATTATTTTATCATATTAAAATATAAAATAAAAATTTTTACATAAAAACCCTTTAATATTAAAGGTATTATTTTAATTTAAAATTTTTTATTTTATAATTTAATATAATTTACACCTATAAGTAATTTTTCTTTCTTAAAATATAAAACAAAAGCTTAAAAATGGTTGATTGATATATCATGAAGTGAGATGAGTATGATGCAATTTACTCCATATCTTCCTTGGTCAGAGGAGAGAATCTAATAAAAAGAGAGCTTCCAACGCCATGGTTTCATCTCAGATGCTGATAATACCTACTAATCTCATTTTTGTTTTTTATTCAGTAATATTTTAAATTATATTAACAGTGAATTCACGCAGGTGTCCTTTTGCCCAGCAACTTTTGACCATATAATAGACGTAAACCAACCCACAACAGAAAGCAAGAAGTCCAAATACAATTGTCTACTTCCAAATTACACATGTAAATCAAATATTATAACAATAATCTTCTCACTAAGAAACAGAGAAATAATTGTTAAAGTAGTCCTTCATCTTTTAAGAGCAGTTCAAATAGATTCTTAACTTTTTAATTCTTTCTCTTGTAGATCACAAGGGATGAAACTCTCATTTATACAACGCAGATAATCACAAAAAAAAGAGGGTATTTGAGTCTATAGATCTTTTCTTTTTGTCATTTACTACCATAACATGTCATGTTAATTGATAATCTTTTTTTTTATAATCTTTTTTTTTTTGTGAGAATAAAAAATTTTAAATTCGAATTGTATAAAATATAAATAGAGTTAGTAAAATTATTA
Source organism: Rubroshorea leprosula (assembly GCA_020521535.1). Lineage (NCBI taxonomy): Eukaryota > Viridiplantae > Streptophyta > Magnoliopsida > Malvales > Dipterocarpaceae > Rubroshorea > Rubroshorea leprosula. The sequence goes on from BPVZ01000041.1 coordinate 2,078,601, forward strand.
AAGAGAATTATTTTTTATTGTATAATTTAAAATATAATAAAATAATATATTAATATCATCAATCAAATTGTTGTCATTTTACACAAATTACATATTATGAGTAATTATAGTTGTCAAAATTACAATTTTACAATTCTAGGCATTTAAATTGAGTTAAATCAAAGTAAAAATTGAAATCTCATAAATTTAGGATAAAATCATAATAAACTTGTAAAATTAGATAAAATTGCATAAATTCACAATTTTACAAATTTCAAAAGTTTTATAGATTTTTGCATTCCAACTTGACTACTAATCCTTAGTATTGCATTGGTGGAATTGTGCTTGTTGTTCACAAATGGGCTGCTCGGCCATGGTTTAAATCTTTGCCATGTAATTTGGTCTTCAAGGAAAAAATTTCAAAATGTTTTTTTTTTTTTTTACAAGCTAAACTAACAATTTTTTATGACAAATATTTTGTTAGGTCAAAACCATTAAAATTTGAAACAATATAATGATTATGAAATTAAAAAAAATATTCAACAAAGATTTGAAATAAATCATTAGTAATTAGAATTTTTAGATAAAATTTTAATTTAAATATAGTGTTAAATTTTAATAAGATATAATTTTTAATTAACTTAATAAACTCTTAATTTTATCAATTCAATTTTTACAAATATGATTTTACTTAACGAAAAGCGAGATTATATCTAAGATGTTGATTTTGAGAATCTTGTGAGTAGTTATGTTTTGTTCTCTTAAATATAAGGATGTTGTTTTAATTTTAAAATATGTCATAAACATATAATTTGAACAAATAAAAGTACGAACTACAAAAGGTTTACAATTAACATCATATAATTATTTGCAAAATTGATTAAAAGCTATACTTGAAAGGCTAATGACTAAACTAAATTATACTTGAAAGATCAAGGACCGCCCATGCAACTTCTAATCAAAGAATAGAAGACAATCAAAAGTGGATCATTCACTTTGAGCAGATATTATTAACTAAAAATAAAGGATAAATTTATTAATTTTGATTCTGTTTCTTCAAAAATCTTGATCCTTTCAGACCCCAACTTGGTTATATTATATGAATCATGCTGGTGGGGACTGAGGTTGGCATTTCAATAAATTAATCCTCTTTTATACAAATTGTTATTTTTTATTTTATCGGCCTTTCACAAATTAATATAAAGTGGAAAAAAACTTCAAAGATCTCATGCTTATGATTATCTCTTAAGATCCCACGTGAGCACATCCCATAGTTTCACCTCCGAACGTGCTCAACCAACCTCGTTTGCAGGTTAATGTTCTTTCATAAAATGGGAATATAATAAATTTTTTTCGGCCTTCGATGAAGAATCATAATAAATAAAGGTATTTTTTTCTTATGAAAATCTGACCGACTGGAAGCTTCACATTTTATGTTAGAAATTTGTTGGTGATTATCTATACCGTATTATTGAATTCTTAATTAATATCACATGTTTCATGTTGGTGTATCTTTAAATTTAATGAAACATTAATTTTTTTTTTGTTAAGTAAAGAAAACGTTACATTAAAAACTTTCTCTTATCATAAAATTATTGGCATTCAATATTTTTCTCGAGAAACAAACACTAGTTAGTTAATATAGATTTTTAAAATTTATATTACATGATTAATTATTTGTTGTATTAGACTCTGTGAGCTTTTGTTCTCAAGGGGCCAACCTAGGCCCCCAATAAAATTTGAGACTAAAACTTTATTGTACTTGGAATGTAATTCTTCAGACATTAATGTTGCAATTGGCGGAGCTTGTCCTCATTTTCTCTAACATCATATCTTTAAGAAGCCTTCTCATGATTTTTCCCGAAGATGATTTTGGGATGCTGTCCACAAAGCGCACCATCCTCACTCTCTTGTAATTTGCCACATTGGCTGCTACATAATTGATAATGTCTTCTTCACTCTCTTTGGCACTCCGATTCATCACCACACATGCAGCCGGGATTTCTCCGGCCTCCTCGTCAGGTAGCCTAAAATCGATCAAATATAATCTCATAAGCTATATATACATTAAATTTCAAGTTAATCTAATATCGATATAACTTACGAAATAACTGCTGCATCTTCTACTGAGGGATGAGTGAGAAGAGTAGCCTCTAGCTCTGCAGGAGCAACCTGTGAACATATCTCACGTAACTTAAATTTTGGGATTTTTAGTGGCCTTTACACTTCAAATTTGCATATTTAAATGGTATTTGTAATTAATTAATTTTTTATTTGATATTTTTAACGTGATATCAGATCCAAAATTTTTTTAATATTTGCCTTACTTGAAAACCCTTGTACTTGATTAATTCTTTAATCCTATCGACAATAAAGATATCTCCATCATCGTCTATGTATCCAATGTCGCCCGTGTGTAGCCAGCCGTTCTCGTCAATGGTCTGAGCAGTCTCCTCTTCATTCTTGAAGTAACCTGTTAAATTTCATATGATCAATATGGTCTAATGTTGTGCACAGGAGCAAATATTGTTAAGATTTCAAGTGCAATCAAGAGTATTATTTATGCACCTTGCATTACACATTGGCTTCTGACACAAACTTCACCAGGTGTGTTCTTCGGGAGAGATCGCTTGGTGTTGGGATCGATGAACTTGATCTCCAAATTGGGAAGAATGAATCCGACTGAATTTTTCTTTGCAATGGCATGTTCCAGTCGTGGGTCGCCGTGGGTGAGTGTGATGCAACTATGCTCAGTAAGTCCATAAGCCTAGGCAATATAAATAAAACAAATGCAAATTCGAAAATTATTCATGTCAAAAACTATTTCATCTAAAAAGTTTAAATTCGTACGCAAAATCTCAAGAACTTTGAGAATTGTTGACCTCTTGAACTTGAACACCAGGAAACTTGTTTTGGAAGGCCTTTAATAGCTCTGGAGCAAGAGGAGCAGCTGCAGTCATGATGGCCCTGAGTTTGAGCTTGGTTAAATCAAATTCCTCCACGATGGGGTTATTCACTAATTGCAAGATTATTGGCGGCACAAGGGGGGCAAATGTGACCTCCTGGGATATCAATGCGTTCATGAAGGTCCTAAGTTCAAACCTATTCATCACCACAACTTTGCCTTTATTCCGAACAGTGGCACAACATATTCCGACCGTGCCATATATGTGAAAGAAGGGCATCAAGCCTAATGTAGTTACTTGACCGATCATTTCCGGTCCTACACTGAAAAGGGTAGAACACAAATTTGCCACTAAATTTCTATGAGTAAGCATTACGCCTTTTGATGTTCCTGTTGTGCCTGATGAAAATGGTAACGCACATAAATCGGTTTGGAGGATCTTTTCCTTGGTAACCTCTGTCGTACCAGCGCGGTCTGCTGCTTCGAGCAACTCCTCCCAATTTGTAACACCCTCAATTCGTTCGCCTAGGACAATCACCGGAATCTCTAGATTTCTCACCTGCTCATATTGCATCACAAAATAAATTGATAATAATCTTGAGAGTTTCATATTTTATAATTTAAATTGTATCAAATTATACAATAAAAATATATGAGAATTATTTCCTCATCTAATAAACTCTATTATATAATTTGATATAATTTGAACTGTATAATAGTTTTTTTGTTATCTTAATAAGATTGTGTAGTATTGTAAAATTACCTTTTCATAGTGAGGACCATTGGTGATTATGAGCTTGGCATTTGCAGCCTCTGCTTGCTTCTTTATCTCGGACGCATGTCCTGCTGGATTTGCACCGGAAAACACACCGCCGGCAGTCATGATTCCGAGAGCAACAATTGCATACTCTGCAACATTAGGGAGCACCACAATCACAACATGTCCCTTCCTAAGACCAAGTGACCTTAAGGCCTTGGCAAACCGCCTTGTGTCCCTATTGACCTCGCCATAGGTATATGCCTTTCCGGTCACTGCTTCGACAAATGCTACCTTGTCCGCGTATAATTCAGCACCTTCCAACACAAATTCTGGCAATGTCACGTCATCGGGCACTGGGACTGGCGGGTAATGGCTGCGGAAGATGTGCTCTTCGGCTTTGGTTCCCATTGTTGCCTTGTATTTGAGTTTGATGGGGAGACGGATGTTGCTATATATATATATACACAAACGAACTTAGGAGCATCATGGTACATTCATGCACAAAAAAAAAAAAAAAAAACTTAGGAAATTATTAGGTTACCTACCAGAAATGTGAAATGTGAGATTGCTTAGCTTTATTTTGGGTGGCTGTTGGTTGAGTCATGATTTACATCACTCAAACAATTAATTGCTGGCCCAGGCCATATGACCCATTAAGGCCTGCTAAGATTTTGACCCCAGGTAAGATCTTCTCTTTTTCTGGGCCTAGTTCTTAATCTATAATAAAACGATAGTAGGGATAACTCAAGAGTTGACCCATTAGTAAGAGATGGTGTTGTTATTATAGAATAGATTCAAAATTAAATTCTTAGAGGCTTAGAGGCTTAGAGTGAATATTTAAAAAAAAATTAACTTTTTTAAATATATAAGACCTAAGGTATAGCATGCATTTTTAAGCTTAGTTTGAGTATAAATTAATCTTAAAATATATAAAAAGAAATTCATATTTTATAAGTCATATTAAATATTAAAAATATAGTTGGATTTATAAAATTATTAAAATATTAAAATAATATAAATAATAATTTTATGAAAAATATTTTAATAAAATTATAAATATACCTATGTATTAAAAATATAATCTAATATATGAAATACTTTTTTATGTGAAAATCAGCTAAAAAATATCTTATTAGTTTGAAAATTAGCATTAGTATCAAACAATCCTGCTCGCAAAGGGGAGGGGGGAATCCATTGTCCATGAGAATGATGTTGATGATCATGATGAGGCATGATGCATATTGGGCACCAAAATGGGAACCCCGAATGACCTGGCTTGGCTTCCCTAGACAAACGAAATGATTAACCTACCACATCCCATACTCGGTTTTGACAAACCTAATAATTATAGATAATACTTAAACCGTCCCTATGACCTTAACTTTTTAGTCTCCCTTTCTCATCATTACTTCCTCCCTTTCAAGATTATCCTCTTCCTTCTCTTCATTTTACAACCCACGCCACCGCCCCCGTCCTTTCATTTTACTCCTTTTCCTTTACACTTCGCTTGTCTTAATATTTAAGTTAAAATATATATGTATCCATATTTTTTATGTTGTTTGTGCAATGAAATGACAAATTTTTTTATTTTTATTTTATTTATATATTATGTAATTTAAATTTAAATTTTTTTATTTTTAATGAAAAGAGAATACTGAATTATTTAAACTGTTAATTAAGCTAAAATATTTTAAATTAAAAGAAAAATAAAAATTAAAACATGATAATATGTCAAAAAATTTTATAAATTTATTTAAATATTTTAAATAAATTTGTTATATATTAATTTATTAAGAGTATTTAATTAATCTTATAAAAATTTTAATATTTTAATTGTTAAAATGTCTTTTTTATAATTTTTAAATTAATTAATTTTTAAATATGTCATTTAATATTTTTATTTTATTTTATTAGGAAATTATACCATATATTACAATAAATGCATTTATTATTTAAAAAGTTATAATTTAGTTAACAAGAGATTTTTTGTTTTAATAATTAAAATTCGATTCTTTTAATAAATTAATAAAAATATAATTTTTTATAAACCTTTTAATTTTAATTTAAATGACTTATTTTTAATCGAATCATATAGGAATTAGTTTTGAAAGATGCATGAATTGATCTAAAGACACATTAAATGCTGAAAAAAATAAAGACATTTATTTAAAAAATGATTAGTTAAAAATAAATAAAATTTAATTAAATGATTATTATATTTTTATTTTATTAAAATTTAAACCGACTAAAATTGAAGAGAAGAAGTACATACGATAGTTTTCTCTTGTTATACCATATAAGCCAAAATAACACACTTCGAATTAATTGAGTTGTCATATTTAAATTTCATACCAAATTTTATATAGTATAAGTGATAATTAAAAAGGATTTCAATAAAGTAAATTACTCAACAGAAATTGTCTAGGCAGAAAAAAATTCAAATTTATTATTTATATATAATATAAAAATATGTATATATATTTTTGTTAATCTCTTAATATCCGATAACTACATTAGATTTCGACAAATTTGAAATCGAATAGCATCAGATCTCATTAAGAGAAAACTCTCTTAACGCTTATTTCTCAATTCATAAGACTTAATTTGAGATTTTATTTAAAGGAAATTGAGTTTCTTTCACTAGAAACAATAGGTCATTAATATAATAATATTACTTATTACATGTGGACAAAATCTTTTACGCAATAAAATTAGTTTGGTTAAAAATCTAAATACTTATATGAAATTATTTAAGTTAAACTTGATCATTAATTTAACAATTTTTTAAAGGATAAAGATATGTACCCCTACCGGTTCAACACCGGTGGGTGCACATATTATAGAATAAAAGTTTTCCTGTATAAACCAAAGGATAAAATTACAAATTTAACCTTCCTTCTCTTTTTCTTCCATCATCCTCTAATCACCATTTTTACCCATCATCTCCGATCTTCAGCATCCTCCACCTTCATCACCGATCATTCTTCTTCATCACCAATCACCCATCTCTAATCTTCTCATCACCTTGATCACCGATCATTCTTCTTTTTTCCCTCACCTCTTTCTTTCTTCTTCTTTTTTTTGTTTTCTCTCTCAGTGGAGAACCCAGCTCGGGTTCCCACCGGAGAACCCAACTCGGGTCACCAGAGAAATTCTTTTTTTTTTTTTTTGGATGGATGGATTTGGTGAAATGCTTGAGTTTTCCTGGG
>BPVZ01000041.1:2094417-2111817 GCA_020521535.1 Rubroshorea leprosula
AATAAAATAAAATTATTTAATAAATTAATATTTTCAATTATTATTTTTAAAAAATTCTAAAATTGTAGTTACCTTAACAATATTGATGATAATAATAATCACACCCTTTGAACTCCAAGCTCTAAGTATTTCTATAAGAAAGAGTAAAAACTTTCCTAAGAAAAAAAAATAAGTTAAAACTGGTTTATAGTTTTTTTATTTTTTTTTTAATTTCAGTTATTTTAATTTCTTTTTTTAAGGGTTTAGAGTGTATTTAATCACTTGATATGAGAATTACCACCATTAAAACACTTTTTTAAAATTTAAATTACATCAAACTTGTTGTGAAATAAAGGTGGAGATGTTACACCTTTTCAATGGCATCGGACAAGCATTCTTTGCATAGCGGTTACATTTCTCTCTCCAATAGATGGCTAATGGAGTCCTTCACATTGAAATGTGATTTATCTCTCTATATGTCTAACTGAAATTTACTTCTTTTATGATAATAAAATTTCATTTTAGAAGTAACAATTTCTTTATACATAAATATGTCTATTCTACAACCCAATGAGGTGTTTCAATAGTTAAAAATTAGAGATCTCAAATTCAAATTTTGAGTCAAGTGAAGAGAAATTTAAGAAAAAAAAATGGTTATCTCTTTTTGTATAAGTTATTCAAATGTACAAATAAAGTTGTCTATTCTATATGAAATAATATGCAAGGTAAAGGCTTTCTTTGTTTTTGGTGGTGTTATTTTTCTAATTTTTTGTAGTTTTTGTTTTACTGATTTTCATATTATTTCATACCAAAATTGTAAAAAAGCAATGCTAATTATATTATGCAATTAGTGCATATTAGTTTCAATTTCTAAAAATAATTGAAGTTTCAATTTACATATTATTTCATAACGAAATTGTAAAAAGGCAATGCTAATTATATTATGCAATTAGTGCATATTAGTCTCAATTTCTAAAAATAATTGAAGTTTCAATTTACATTTGAAAATTAAAATCTTATCTTATTAAATATTGATATTTAGATTTAAAAATTCATTATATATTTTAAGGGAAATGCTTTTTGTACAGCTTTTTCATCCCACCTTTTTGTATAACCTGACATGTTATTAAAATGATTGGTTATTTTAATTCATGTGAAACCTGTAATATTGAATGCATTCACGCATTTAATAACATGTGAAAGTTGTATAAAAAGGTGGGATAAAAAAATTGTTTCAATAGCACCACCCATATTTTAATATAATTAGAATCTAAATCTAAATATTAACATTTAATAAGATAATTTTTTAAATTTGAATTGAATTTTAATAAAGTAAAATAAAATAATTTAAAATTAAAATTTCAATTATTTTTAAAAATTGAAAGTGATGTACACTTGTTTCTTATAACAGAGGATGGTGTTATTATTACACATTTAATCACTAATGTTACATCTTTTTATATTAATTGATTATTATACTTTTTACTTTATTAAGAAACAAAAAATATAACATTTTTGAAAAAAAATAATACAAGAGCATAATAAATAATTACGTTAAAAATATAATATTAATTATTTAAAAGGTAACAATAACTCTTATCCATAATAGAGGAGTGTGGTTATTGTCAAATCCTAAATTGTTAATGTTATTTTTTTAATATAATTATTTATTATATTTTTACATCACACTCTTTTTAAAAGATTTATATTTTTTTTATTTTTTAATAAATTAAAAAAATAATAATAAATTAAAAAATAATATTAATAATTAAAATTATGAAAATAACGTCACCCATAATAAAAAGAGTGATCTCACATTCATATACCTCCCTTTCATTAATAATTAATTTATGCAATCTAACACAATCTCAATTGTCAGAATATTTTTTTTATCACCATTCACCCAATCCCTTCTACATTTGTAGACTTTAATTTAATTTAATTTAATTTAATTTTACCTTTTAAATAGAAAAGAGCAGGTAATGAGTAATGGCTCATATTCTGAATTAATTATTTCCTTATCCATCAACGCGGATAGCAGGATGATATGACCTAAAGTCCTCTCATGCTGCGCCCCTATTGCTCAACTCACACATACTTTTTCAAACCGACTAAGTATTATTTATTTATTTTTATATCAAAAGGTTAATTATTTAATGATACGAAAGTAAATCTTGAATTACTATCTTAAATTAAAAATTTTAAATTAATAAATATTAATTTGACTAAATTTTTATTGATTACAAAATATTATTTATAAATGAAAATAGGTTTATACAAAAAGAATCTTTATGAGTCGATAATTCAAATTTTATTTTACAATTTAAATTGTAAATTATGAACTATTAAATAACAAGATAGCATTAGCATCTAATATTAAGGACTTGTTCATATTTAATAGTTTAGATTTTATAATCCTTGTAGTTTAAACTATATAATTTTTTTGGTAAAAACTTACTTTGAGCCCCTCACTTTATCAAGTTTGAAGGTTTTAGCCTCTTATCTTATATCATGACACCTTTAACCTCTCATCTTATTAGATTTGTAGGTTTTAGTCCCTCACCTATTAAAATCGAAGAAAATAACCTTCACTTTATACTAATTATTAACTCTGTTAGTTGAAAATAGATTTTTATCAATTAACAGTCAACTAATAGTCAGTTAACAGAATTAACAAAATATTATAAAATTAATTATGTTAACTCTGTTAGCTGACAAAAACCTTATTTTACCTAACAGTCAATTAATAGTCAACTAATAGAATTAATAGTCAGCTAACAGAACTAACAAAATGTTATAAAGTGAGGACTATTTTTTTCAATTTTAATAGGTGAGGGGTTAAAAGTGTCATAGTATAAAGTGATGGACTAAAAGCTACAAATCTAATAAGGTGAGGGACTAAAAGTGTCATAATATAATGTGAGAGGCTAAAACCTTCAAATTTGATAAGGTAAGGGGTTCAAATTAAGCTTTTGCGGTCTTTAAAAAAAAAAAAGTAGGCTTTTGTCATTCTGTTTGACAACTTAATATTAAGATATCAGTCCATTCAAAATGTGCCATCTCTAAATTGTAAAATAAAAAATATAAATTATTTTTTAATAATACAAAATACCACAAATTTTGAGAAAATTTCTGGCATTGGCTCTTAACTTTAGATATCCAAGATTTCAGGTGCTTGAAAATTTCAATTTGGGTGACCCCCAAACTGATATCCAAAATGGAAGTCATATAATGTGATAAACTAGATGCCAGTAAGAGATGATATTTAGCCATGAACTGTGTATCTCATAATTTACACTGTTATTCTACCTGTGATTTAGCTAGAATGAAAGCAAAAGCAGTTAAAAATGCCAATCAGAGTTGAAGCTCGTGCACTTGTATGTTAACAAGTTCCAGCCAAGACGGGAAACAGGTTTTTGGGGAATAAATCTGCTTGGGGAGTAAAACGTTGGCAAAACCCCACATTAAGTCCCTAAATTGATTGATCTCATAGTTTTAACTGAGTCTTTAGACCTTTTCTAAAGTAAATGAACCTTTGAACCACACTATATGTGCAATTTTGCCCTCTTTTTAGCAACAAATTGCAAAGTTACATACAAAAAATTTACAACTATTAGTACCATTAAACTAAATATGAAGAAAACAAAATTGTACAAATCATGGGGTTTAGAGACTTATTTGATTTTAAAGAAAACATTTAGGGGTTCATCTGGAGTCAGTTTAAGAGCTTCAGAAAGGTACATATCCAAGCTTTTTTAAAATTTAGTTAAAATCTACTTATAAAACTAATTTTTAAATTTCTCTCTAATAAATTTTTAAATTTATGTCAGAAAACTAATGTTGTTGAAGCAAAGGCTTTTTAAACTTTGTGAAACACCCTCATAGTGTGCTTTCTGGCTGCCATGAAGTTTGAATCAACAACACAATGAAAGAAATTAGGAAGTCAATAGAATCTGTGAAAGTCACAAATTGGCAGCCCAGTGTACATGAGAAATGCACCAGCTGCTAAAACATACAAATTGTATCTTGGTAAAACCCTATTTTAAGCCCCCCAAACTTACTCTAAATTCTTAATTAAGTCCTTAAATTTTTATTGAAGCAAATAAGCCCTTAAATTTAATAATCTAAGCAATTTAATCATCTTTCTTTATAGTAGGCTTAATGTTTATTCATGTCTTATTTTGCAAGAATAAAGTATTGATATGTCATTATCTATGTGACGAGTATTGACCTTACCTATATAAATAAGATACAAATGAGCGTTAGGTCTATTGTAAGAGAAATGGTTAAATTATCCAAATTATCAAATTCAGTGACTTATTTATTTTAATAAAAGTTTAAGAGCTTATTGAGAATCTAAAATAAGTTTGGGGACTTAACATAAGGTTTTGCCTTGTATCTTCATTAGTAGTTTTCTCAACGTCAACATTGCTAAACTCTTTATTAATGAAAATAAGGATTAATCATTTTCCATTTATGCACGTACTTCTTCGGTAAGGAGTGGATACCTAATTTCATGTCGATTTTAAACTGGAGACATGCAATAGCCAGCCGCAGCCTGAAACCAAGCAGATCCATGGAAATAAAGTAATAAACTCACCATTTTAGTGGTTATTTAACAGTTTAACACCAACACATGAAGGTGGCCTAGCCCATGATCGCGCGTGCAAAGTGGGCCTGAAACTAACCCAAGGCAGCCAGCCCCAAACTCTAATTTTGCAAATTTCATGGTTAGTTCTCATTTTTGGGAAGAAATGGTAGTGAATGTTGAAATGAGGTAACTGGCCTTTTGGATATCCAGAATTTCGCTCTTTTTTTAGGCTAATGCCCTAAGCCTTGAGTATAGAACCCACAGCAAGGGAGCAGAAGCAGATTAATCTATGGCATAAATAGATTAATAATGCCATTTTAAAGGAGGAAGAGAAAGTCTTTCCCAACCAACCATCCTTTACTAAGATCTTTTCCAAAGTTTCTAAGATGTTGGATAAGGAAGACATTCACTTCTTTAAAAATGTGCTTTTCAGTCTTGACTAATTTAATCAGTCTTAAGTGAAAAACCATACTCTCAATTGTTTATATATGAATTAAATGCTTTCGATTAAAAAAAAAAATCATTTCATTAATTAAGTCGAAGTAGTGTTATGGTCACTATAAGAAGCGTGCTGGCCTAATGAAGATCCTAAATTGCTACATCATTAATGGTATTCATTGAAGTTGAAACTAAATTTATATGTGTTTTAAGTTGAAAACCTATTATAGTTGTACAAGAAGATCAATTATCAAATAATAAGTTATACAATAAAAAAAGTATTTTTTTAGTTTTTTATTATTTTAGTTTCATTTAATTTTTTCTGATGTATCAAAAAAATAAAAAATAAAAGATAATATTCTCTTTTTTTAATCCCTCTCCCATCCTGTCTCAAGATTCAAACTTAAGACACGTGGAGATAATTATGTTTGTGCCGACATGGTGGATATTTGATAATTTCTAGTGAAAATCCAACTCATATTCTCCAATTTGTGGACATGACATACTAAATAAAAATAAAATGCTAAGAAATTCGGTGCGTGCAATGAGCATCAATAATTGCATTTGTGGGGTCTGTGTGTGCTATTTTCTGAATTAAATTTCTGATCCAACTAAAAATGCAGTGGGATTAGGAAAAACATTTGAGAAAAAAATGAGTAGCACAGATGTCCATCAGACTTGCACTTTCCCACTAAACATAACATCCCCATCAATGAACCTGATCACTATGTGGAATTACTTGTTGCATGTAATGATTTGGTGTAGTAGGAGGTTGATGTTTTGCTTGGAGTTTTCTCTTTTTGTTTTTCTTCTTTTACTGGATAGAACAAGGCTAAGATTGTGACATTACTGGCGGCCCCATTTTCATTTAACAAGACTCAGAACTAGATTGCTGCAAGTGCTTTGTGCACTAGCCATGGTGTTGCTGCCTACCAAGTTGAGTGTCAAATATGACCCATGTATATGCTCAACAATGTTCCTTCCTTTTCCATTATATTCATCATGATTGCCATGTGTTTATCCATTGCCTATACACCTTTCACTAGTTTTATGAATCTTCCTTTAAACTTCCCCTATTTATTTTTAATAGATGTACTTTAATTTGATAAAAAAAAATTTAATATCATTTATATAATATATTAATTTTTCATAAAAAATTGTGAATTTATTTGGATAAGCCAAAATTCTTGTATTATAGTTGCGGCTATTGTTATGTGAGTCGTCCAAAAGAGGGTCCAAACAGCAGTCCTTAGGTAGGACATCTTCCTTATTTCTTTTCTATTGTTTTGGATTCAACAGCTTCTATTAATTAAGGTTGGGTTTGGTGTATTGTGTTATTTTGTTTTTAATTTTGATTTCCATAAATTTTGTAAACTTATTTATACTATTATATATTAAAAAATTTTTCTCTTTTCTGAAGTAATCATGATAATATATTAAAAGTACACATAAAAATAAACAATTTTTTTTATTTACATTTACAAAATTTATGAAATCCAAAATCACAAACATACTATAGTAAATGAACGGCCTGTAACTTAATGTAAGATTCTTTTTAAATTTTGCTGCTGAAATCTATTCCCTATTTGGCTTGATCAATTAAAAAAAAATAAAGTTGGCTAATTCCACCTTCTCTCATGTGGATGCATTGCTATCAATCAAACAGTTAATGGGTGTGTTTGTCCACCATAGGAATGTTCTTCCAATAAACATTAACATTTTCTACTGCAGAGTGATAAATCATTAATCTAATGAATTGTTTTTTAGATTTAGTTAAATACTCTTTTTTTGTGTCCCTCTACTATTGAAAAAAGCCTCTTTTTATCCTTGTACTAAAAAAAAATTCCCTTTTTAGTTTTTAAAGATTGAAATCTAGTCATTTTTGGTCCTTCTGTTAAATTTTTTTACATGTGACAGTTAATTAATATAATTGTGTGATGTGAAAAATCCACTTTGTAAAAAAAAAAATGGTGTGGACATATTTTTGAGTCCACGTTAACATTTTCACCCTTTTGGGTGTATTTTTTTTTTTTTTTTTCAACTTTTGCCGGGTTCATCGCGAACCCAAGCACGTGTTGGGTTTGCGACAAACTCAGTGCGCACCTGGGTGGGTTTGTCCTGGGTTCGTGATGACCGTTAGCGAAGAATCCAATGAACCCAGGACAAACCTAGGTGCGTGCTGGGTTTGTGACAAACCCAATGTGTGCCTGGGTGGCTTTGTCTTGGGTTTGCAACAAACCTAGGTGTGCGCCTAGGTTTGCAATAAACCCAACTCACGCTAGGGTTTGTCCAGGGTTATCTCGTACCCAGTAACACATGGACTAGAAATTGGAATTTCACCTTTTATAACATGAAGGTCAAAATGGCACACTCCATAGCTTGCAACTGAGATGCAATTGGAGACCCCACTTTTACAACAAAAAATTAAATACAATTTAATGAATTGGGTATAGCTGTATTGTAGAAAAAATTGAATGAAAAAGAACAAGAAGGGAATTGAAAAAGAAAGGGAAAAGAAAGCACCTTTTGGTTTTGATGAGAAGCTCTCCAACTTTAGGGCGGGGCATATGAAATTCTTCAATGGTAAAGGGCTTATTGGATTCCCAGAACACAGTCCCACGCATGTACCCACTTGAGCTCACGTTGTATCCAGCCATCAACGAGAAGTTCCTCCAATTCTTGCCAATCCCATCGTTGTTGTCATTGGTAGCAAGGTCACACAAGGATCTACTCCGATCAGTCAAGACCCATGAGGAAGATAACATCGAGGAGTTGGGTCTTGAAGAAAGCAGTAGCTTTCTAGAAATGGAACTACGAATAATTGGAGCAAAACCCATATTGCAATCTGATTTGTGCCAAAGTTGGTATGAGCGCTTCGCTGGAGATGGGGAAAGAGATAGAGATGAGCCAGTAGAGTTTGAACCCAGGACGAACCCAGCAAAGGTTAAAAATTAAAAATAAAAAAAAATAAAAAAAAAAAGCTAGAAGGATGAAGATGCTAATGTGGACTCAAAATATGTCCACATCTTTTTTTTTTCAAAGTGTATTTTCCACGTCACACAATTAATTGTCACTTGTCAAAAAAATTTAACAGGAAGATCAAAAAAAGACTAGATTTCAATGTTTAAGGATTAAAAATGAGATTTTTTTTAGTACAAAAATAAAAAGACTTTTCTCAATAATAGAGGAACCAAAAAAAGGTATTTAACTTTTAGAAATCTGTTTCTATCTCCATCCAAAAAGAGACTTCCCTTACTATCTTTTAATTTCTCTCATTCAAACATGACAGGGTTGGCGTTGTGCCATGTTGAATTACCCTTTAGACAACCGAACCTCCTTTTTATAAGAACCACCTAACCGATATTAATTTAATGGCACACATGGAAATTAGAATTTGTTCACTCTGCGGGTGAAGGAGTGATTAGGGGATGCAAAAGTTGGAACTTTCACCAAAGGCTGAGAGAGAGATTCTCTCTTTTTCATTTCCTTTAACCATACATATTCTACGAGTTTTTATTGATTGAGTTAAAGGCCTTCAGCTATTGTTTTTTTATTAACAACTTAAATAATTTATTAATAATTAAAAAAAAAAAGGAGATTATCAGTTTAAAGTACATGATATATAGCTTGAGTATATTAAGGGACATTTTATTGTGCAACCCAAAATCAAAAAATAAAATAAAATTTTTATTATTGTTTTGATGATAGCATATTAACAATTAGGGTAATGATATGTGCATAATTTACTAATAATTTAAATGATTCTATGGTTGTAAACCCAGTTAGCTACCCAAGAGAGGGGTGAATTGGATCATATCAATTTATACTTAAAAACTTGTTCCTTTTTCTTTCAAACTTAAATCAAATTTCCAATATATAAACTCTTGTGCAAAATAAACAAAGAATAATAAAATGTAGAAAAATAAAAAGAAAGGGAAGAGAATATCAAGCCGTGATTTATAGTGGTTCTTTCAACTCGAAGTACGTTCACTCCCCAAACCTCTTTGCTCGAGAGTTCAATCCACTAGGATTCTCTTACTTACGGGTGCAAGATTAAACTAGAACAAACTCTTGCTTGTGGGTGCAAGATTAAACCTCACACTCTTGCTTTAAGGTGCAAGATTAAACCCTCACAAGTGAATCTCAACAACTCACTCAACCCCTTCAAGGGTTACCCCAATCCAAGAAGAATACAAAACCCTTGTAAGACAATTAACCCAAAAGCTTACAAGAAGAAGAAGAAGAAGAAGATCTAGAATAGTTTCAAAAACAAACTCTTTTTTCTGTCTATCTGGAGAAGTTCGTTCTTCTATATTATTCCAGATCTGATTTTGATGTTATTTTAATAGTTGGTTGGGAGCTCTTGCAATTAAAGCCTATTTTGTCCTTCAAAGCCACCTCAAAATAGCTCCAATCAAATTCCACTCTTTTTCTTTTTTCTATAATGGACTTTGACTTGTCTTAGAATGTGCTTAGTCATCTCGATCCTTCTAAGGCCCATTAAAACAAAACAGATAATTGAACTATTAATATTTTGCCTTCCAAAGTTTTTTTGTTTTGAAGCCAAAAATATTGATTCGAACTGTTTTTGGAAAAAGAACTTTGGGATTGGTTCAAATCAATTCCAATTGATTCGAACCTAGAACTCTAGACAAGGAGAACATGAATTAATTCTAATCGTAGGAAAATATTAAAATCATTGAATTAACTTTTTAACACATTTAGCACAAAAATAGATTAAACTCTTTTGAATCATGGTTTTAAATCATTATTAAAATACAAAGAGAATCTAATACTGATAATTTTTTTTTTTACACAAAAACAAGAGATTCTCAATTTAAATCATAAGTATGCAAATGAGTTGGTAAAGGAACGCAATACGTATCCCAACAAGTATAAACACATATTTTATTAAAAAATTTACAACCAATATTATAATCCATACTATATAGATTCTCAAAGTGAAAAACATCTCAAAATGACTTTTAAGACATCCTGCAGCTTTGCGCTAAAACCTTCCTCAACAAAAATCCTACCGTTTCATTCAGACAATTCCTTGAACACTTGGTTATCTCGAAGCACCCAAAATCTGATTCAGCCTTCAAATGACTACCAAAACACAAACGCATTTTGTACCTACAGCTCCAATGTCCAATACCCCTAAAATAGCAAGCACTCTCTCACAAATGTTCCAATAAAAAGCATGCAATAGGATCACCAGATAGAATTGGATTTTTTTGCATGAATTTCAAGAAAAAACAAAATAGAGAGAGAGAGAGAGAGAATTGGATTTAGGGAAAAGTAAAAATCTTAAATGTTAAAAATGCTTATAAAATTATTCAAATGAAAAAAATTGTTTGATAGTTGGACTAAAAAGATTAAGAGTAAAATCATTGTAAAATTACATTATTATTTTAATAAACTTTTGAAAAATACTAAAATGATTTATTTTTAAAGCAAAAATTAAATTATTTTGATTTTTTTCATAACATTTTATTGAAATAACATAATTTTTAGACATTTTTCTTTTAAATTTTTTTGGAGCATGCCAATAAACATTAATATTTATTCAAATACCCTTCTTTTTATTAAATGTTTTCTTATATATTACTCACTCTCTCGAACTTTAGTAAATTTAGTTTTTTATTCAAAAAAATAAAATAAAAATATAGTACGAGTAATTAATCGAATAAAAATCTATGTTTATGTTAATTAATGTGACTATTTAAATAAGTATTCTTATTTAATATATATGTTGTAATTATCATTTTAAAACAATGATAAAATAAAATAAGCAATATCTTAAAAGGAAAAAAATGAATAATTAAGTTTAAAGGTCTCAAACTAAAAATTAAATTTATTAAAATTAAACAGAAGTAATAATTTATTAACAACTCAAAATAATTTTTATGAAAATACTATAATTATGATATCATGTAACATTATAAACTTATAATATGATATATTTTTATAGAGTAAAGATTCATTTATATACAAATTTTATATACCACAATTATACAAAATCTCAACAATTGATGTACAAAAAAAAAAAATCTCAACAATTCATGTACCAAAAAAAAAAAACTCAACAATTAATCTTTTCATTTTCAATGGTTGAGATTTATCTAAATTTATTAAAGATAGTTATTGTTTTATATAAAAAATCATGATAAATTTTAACTATTGAAAACAAAAAAATAAATTATTAAAATTTTGTATAAATATAGTTTATAAAATTTATATATGAATAAATTTCTTCTTATTTTTATATAATTAATTATTTGCATTTGTGATATTGTATATCCACTCATTACCAATAGTCATACATTGAGAAAATGTGTGAATAAGGATATTAACTTTATACGTCGTTAATTTTTAAATAAATATGTTAATTTTTTTTTTTTAAAGAAATCAATTTTTAACTTTTTTATTTAAAAAAATTAACTTTTATTTTTTTATTTAAAAATATCAATTTTTAATTTTTTTATTTAATAATTAATTGATGATAATCCTAACATGACTAATCATATTTTTTAAACCAAATGTTGAAAGTTAATATTTTTAAGTAAAAAAATTAAAAATTAATAAATAACATTCTTTAATAAAAAAATTAATATATTTATTTACAAATTTACTCTTATACTCCCCCCCTACAATCTGTACTGTAGCATTACCGCAGTCCGTTGAGCTGATTTTCCTCAACCTCTGGAAAAGGATTACAAATCGTCACGCCCATGCTTTGACCGTAATCTCTATGAAAAGCCCTCTACGATCACGCCTTATAGCCTCTGTTGAGAAAGGAATCACAAATCCTTAGCCCTCCTATAGCTTCAGCTATCATCCCAGGAACAGAAAACCCTAAACCATGAACCCTACGCTGGCTACATTGTCATCACCATCATCCTCTTTCCTCCGTCTCAAAACCCGCTTCTCCCTTCCTCCTCCCTCCTCAACTCTCCTTAACCCCCACCCTCTCCCTTCCCTTAGCGTTAGGGCTTCCTCCAATCCCACCCCTAACCTCAAATCCTTCGCAAAGACCACAATTTTGCTCGGTGCAACCACTTTAATGATCGGAAAGTTTTCTCAGTTTCCGGCCAAAGCAGAGTCTCCAGTGACAGTCACCGAACAAACTTCCATTCTGGAAGAGAATACTCAAGAGCAAGAGACAGCATCCCCACTGTCGGATTTCCTCGAATCCAATACCGAGGCCATTGAAGCACTCAAATCGGTTTTGCAACAGAAGCTTGAAAGTGGGGAAGACGAAGAGGCGCTCAACATTTTAAACCGGTTAGTGTCTTTGCAGCCGAAGGTAATGGAATGGAAATTCTTGTTGGCGAGGTTGTTAAGTGAAATGGGTCAGACAGAGAATGCACGTAATGTGTTCGAGGAAATTCTTGACAGAAATCCCCTGTCCTTTGAGGCATTGTTTGAGAATGCTTTACTGATGGAGCGTTGTGGGGATGGGGAAGCAGTGATGAGGAGATTGGAAGAAGCATTGTCAATTGCGCAGGACGAGAATAAAGTGAAGGAAGCAAGGGACGTGAGGCTGATTATTGCACAGATACTGTTCTTGCAGAAGAATGTGGAGGAGGCCTTGAAGAGTTACCAAGAGCTGGCCAGAGAGGATCCCAGTGATTTCAGGCCGTATTTCTGTCAGGGAATGATATATAGTTTGCTTGATCAGAATGAGGAGGCTAAAGAGCAGTTTGCAAAGTACAGAGAGCTTTCACCCAAGAAGTTTGAGGTGGAGGGGTATTTGAGAACACCATTGTCAAGGATTAAGCTTTTCGGGACCAATGACAGCATATCATAATGGGTGGGTGCAAATGCAATGCAATGCTATTGAAACTTTAATTATTCTATTTTGGTGTGACATGATGCCTCTGTTATGGTAACTGTTGCTTTCAATTGAAACTTTAAACCCAAAGACCTTTTTATCTTCTTAATTTTCTGTTCATTTAGAGACTAAAGCTCTAATGCTGGTAAGTCGAACTAGTGTTATCATAATAAGAAGCTTGCTGGCATAATGTTGGTAATGTTTCGAAGAGTTAGTATTATGGTTATGGAGATGGTCTGATGATTTGCAATAAGATCCTAATTTACTACTTCATTATTCATCGAAGTTGGAATTGAATTGATTTGACTTTTAAGTTGAGAACCTTCTAGGGTTGACATGGAAACCAATCATGGTTGTGCCAACATGGTGGATGTCTGTCCATTTCCAATGAAAATCCAACTCATAGTCTCCATCTGTGGACATGACATCCTAAATGAAAATAAAATGCTAAGAAATTTGGTGCTTTGTATTGAGCATCAATAATTGCATTGGTGGGGACTGCATCCACGTGTGCTGTTTTTCGATTGGGTTTCTGATCCAGCTAAATGCAATAGAATTAGGAAAAACATTTTAAGAAAAAAATGATTTGCAGCCACCAAGTTATATCTGTAACCAATATTTTGAAAGTTGCCTATTTGATATCTATCAAAATCTTGATGCTATTTGTTTGACATTTTATATCCTATATATGCATTTTCCTTGTGTTGACGCTTAGACCCAATTATGCAAGAAGCCTTCTGATGTAATGCGATGCTTGTCATGGTCATTTCTTCTTCCTCCATTAAACGTATGCCAGAGGTCTAACTTATATTTTAATTCGCTGCAGGTGAGTTGTGTGTGGAAGCTCTAGAAAATGCTTGTACTTTGGTTTTGTAATCCATAAAATCAAACTGTATCACGGCAGGCTAGAATGTGCAATTGAATTCATTTGCAATTTTGGTGGAGGTATGGACTTAAATTTTTGTGAGATGACAAGTTTCAAATGTTATATCTCAGGCAGCTCTTTTCTCTTTGTTCATGTTTTCATGATCAGTCCTTTTTCCTTAAAGGCCCTGTTTTTTGATATCACTTGTAAAAAAAAAAAAGGTATTAAATAAGAGAGAGAGAGAGAGAGAGAGAGAGAGAGAGAGAGGAAATGTTATGAGTGAAAAAGTTTATGACCCCATTGTTCTTAACATTAACACCTGAAGCTGGTACGTGCCATATACAGCCCAACAATAATGTTAATCTGTCATATTATTTGTCGTATTTGCAATGCATCAAATTACTAGTTTTTATTCTTCAAAAGCAAGACAGCCCCTTCGGTTGTGTGTGTGTTTGTGTTTTTTCTTTTTTTCTTTTGAACATTGGGAAATTTTAGCTACTCGAACCATGGCAAGCACAATGAACTGTGGATGCAATTACCAACGCTGCTGACATTCAATTGTTTAGGAGGTATATTTACATTTGTAGTCAACAACGAGAATGTTAGGTTGGGAGATGGCAAGTTGCTTATTAGAAGGAGTTTGGACCCATCAGACACGCAGATTCCCACTTAACATAGCATCCTCAACGATGAACTTCATCACTTTGTGTTAGTTGTTGTATGTAATGATTTGATGTAGTAGAATCCCTTTTTGTTTCTCTTCTTCTACTGGAACAAGGCAAGATCCTGACATTACTGGCGGCCCCATATTCATTTCACAAGCATTTTTCAAAATGCTTTGTTGATGTATTTTTATCATCCAAGAGAGGGGGACTCGCTCGGACTGCTGCAAGTGCT
Source organism: Rubroshorea leprosula (assembly GCA_020521535.1). Lineage (NCBI taxonomy): Eukaryota > Viridiplantae > Streptophyta > Magnoliopsida > Malvales > Dipterocarpaceae > Rubroshorea > Rubroshorea leprosula. The sequence continues at coordinate 2,109,025 of BPVZ01000041.1, forward strand.
TTGTGCACCAGCCATGGTGCTGCTGCCTACTAAGTTGATTGTCAACCGTGACATATAAAAAAAGCGTAACAAAAGTTCCTTCTTTTTCGATTTATCATGATTGCCACATGTTTATCCATTGTTGAAACACCTTTCATGAGTTTTCTGAATCTTCTTTTACATGTTATTACTATTAGAAATTCAAATATTTCTTGCAGATCAGGACAACCTTTTTTCCCCTATCTATGTTATTGTCTGAACTCTGAAGTATAGACAAAACCCCCATTTTAACAACTTTCAGCTCTGTACCAGGGTTCAGTATCACCGTGGATTTATTTGGATAAAGCCAAATTGTTGTATTATTGTTGCGGCTATTGCTGTGTGATTCGTGGTTCGACAGTATTGGCATCATGTTTTAAAGAAAATGTCATATTTATAATATTATATATTTTTTTAATTTTAAAAATATATAAAATTATAATATGTTTAATATTTATTTTAATTACTATTTTGTATATTTTTAAAATAATGAATAAAATAAAATTTAAAAAATTAAAGTATGGAAAAAGACTATCAAATAAAGCCTGAGTCATCCAAAAAGAGGAGCCAAAAACGGCAGGGTGCTTAGGTAGGGCATCTTCCTCATTCCTTTTCCATTGTTTAGAATTAAACAGCTTTTAATTAACCAAGATTCCTTTTATGGGGTGTTTAGGCATCTTTCTCATTCCTTTTCCATTGTTTAGGGTTAAACAGCTTTTAATCAATCAAGATTCCTTTTAAAGGATGTTTGGTTGGTGGGAAATTTTTAAATTTTCATCTTCATAAGATTATTTATATAATTTTACATATTAATATTATAAAAAATAAGGATAAAAATAATATTTTTAGCATTTATTTTACTTGACATAATTCTCAACTCAACCCAAAAAGTTTTCTTTTCATATATTTTTTAAAGAAAAAAGTTTCCCTATACTTTCTTAAGGCCCACTTAACAACTTTTCTTACTAATTTTTCCCACATCAATTTCCTACTAAATATAATAAAGTTATTAATTTAATAAAATTTTTATAGAAAACTTAACAACTTTATGTATGGTACTTTTTAACTTTCGATATAGTAATTTTTAAATCACTTTTTTAATAAAAACTTTCTTACTTAAGTTACTCTCTAACCAAAGAAACCCTTAACATCTACTACTAAAATCTTCTATATTTTTGCCTTGGCCGCTAAAAGAGAATTTGGTTTGGCTCCTTCTTACCATCTCTACAAATAATGTCTCAGGTTAAGTGATTAAAAACTTAGCAATCATCGGTTCTACACCTTTTACCCTTGTAGATTTTTCTTAAAGGTTTTTATTGAGTTTTGTATTTATACTTAATTATTATAATCTATTATGTATAATTGTGTACTAAAAAAATCCTATCATCTCTCCCTTGGACGCGTTGCTATCAATTAAATAGACAGTGGGACTGTTGGTTTACCGTAGAAATGTTCTTCCAATAACTAGCAACATTTCTTCCAATAACTAGCAACATCATTGTAAAGCAAAACCATATGTCTAAACTAATTCTAAATTTATTATTGAATCTTTAAACTTTAATTAACGTATATAAGCTTTTGAACTCCATGATCTAAACAATTTAGTCTTTATTCTTATGTTAGTTAAAAAATTAAGAGTTAAATTGCTCCGATTGTGGAGTCTAGGGGCTTATAGTATTAATTAAAGTTTGGAGCTCAAGAGCAAATATGGGGTTAGTTCAGGGACCTAACACATATCATTTTGCCTTATTCTAATACAAAGTGATTAATCAATCATTAATCTAATGAATTATTTTCCGACTACCCTTTCTATCCCTATATCGTTGTTCACATCTAAGGGTCAGCGTTGTGCCACATTGAGTTACCTCGGGTGGCAGCCACTGATATGACGTTGCTTCCAAAGATTGATTAACAACATAAACATGTTTATTTAGGGGGGAGAATATATGAAACACATGGAAATTTGAACTTGTTGATTAGACTAAAGAGAAAGTTAATTACTAATTAGATTCAGATGCTTGCTCCTTCTTTTTTCTCTCTTTAAGAACTTTGACAAAGCTTTTATTCTTATCTTGACGACAGCATTCGTAATGGGTGGGTACAAATGCAATATAATGCCGCAATGTCTGACGCCTTGTTTGTTTCTTATTCTAAATAAATGTATTGCCAGAGTGCATGAGAATGACCTGACTATGCATGAGAATGACCTTGCTATGTTTTTTATTTTAATTATTCTATTTTGGTGTGACATAGAGTCTCCCCTATATATATATTTTTTATCAATAAATAAATTTTTATTAAAAAATAAGGTAAAAAAGGTCCTTCAACTCATCTTGCACTTTGGTGTGACATAAATCTAACCTCCCTTATTATTCTTATTTTTACTTTTTTATCGGCAAATCAAACCTCTCTCATGTTAACGATTCCTTTCAATGTTGAAACTTTAAACCTGAAAACTTGTTCTTTATTCTTTTTATCAAGCAAACTAACCCCACTCTATAAAAGTTTATGAAAGTCGGTTCCTCAGTACACCTGCCGATCATTTTTTTAATTTCACTTTGAAGAATACAAATTTATTGGTTATTATCACAACATGCATTTCATGCTTCTTAGCCCATTGTTTTATCTCTAAATTCAAAAGTATTTATAATAGCTTAGATAAGTTTCATTAGATATTTATATTTTAATTATTTTTTATTTTATTTATTATTATTATTGTTTGTTACGTAATAAAAAGTAACCATCTCTAATATTTTAATCCATCTATTCCATCTA
>BPVZ01000041.1:2111917-2127040 GCA_020521535.1 Rubroshorea leprosula
ATATTAATGTTACATGAAACAATTTAATTAAATAATTATTAAATTTAAAGTTAATTTTTATTTTTTTATATAAATTAATAATAAAAATATAATAATTATAAAAAATTCTTTCAATAATTTTTATTTTATAATTCAATATAATTTATATAGTAAAATAATAAAATTTTTTATTGAAAAATAGGTAGAAATGAAATTTAATTGGCTAATGATTGTAACCTTTTTTACTTTATATTAAATTTCATTTTTATAGTACTACATAAATTTTTTACCACTGAAAATGGACGAAGGTATTAACATTTACTGGTAAAATTTGAAATTATGGAAAAACCTTTACGAATATAGGATTGAGAATATGAACTTGAGTTATTTTAAAATAAGGACATCTCCATTGTATTAAAGAAAATAATGATATGATCTTTGTATTAATTGAAAATAATGATGATCTAAATGAAAAATTGACATGGACACAAGTGAAAATAGCTTCTTCTTTGTTTTTTTAGTGAATTATTTTCAATTGACAATTTATTTCCTTGACATGCTTACATAATATTTTTTTTGTCTAAATTATTCTTATTTTTAATTGATACAAACTTACAAAGAGCATTTTCTTATTTCAAAATAATTACTACTTCAAGTCCATTTTGTTTATCACATTTTTTCTTAGTATGGTTATAAAAAAAATTGCAAAATCTATAAAAACACCTTCTTATTAATTAAAATTTTATATTTACCAAGGTGTGTTCTTTTTAAAAATGGAGTAATAATTAGATAGCTAAATTAAAATAAAAAAAAAACTTTAATGTTACGTTAAAAATTAAAAATGATAAGCAAATTAAACCACCTCTTTTTAAAATATATAACAAGTAAAATGGGCTTCAAGGAGTAATATTAGTGTTTTTTTTTTTTCAAATTATGAATTTGATGAAAGTTTGTGCCCTCATTCTTGCTTTATGCATTTGCAATTTTGCATCCAACTATGAGGGAAGTGGAAAGCGGGAAGTCCCTTGGTTTTGTCCGAATACAGTTCCGTCTGTACTTATACTCAAGTGGTGGTAACAGTAACTAATACCTGTATCGGCGTTTTTGGATAAGGGGTGATATATTGATAATTTTTTATATAATTTTTATATATTATTAAATACATATATTTAATATCATTAATTTTTTTAAAAAAATTTAATATTATTAATTTTATTTAAATAAAAAAATTATTTATTTAAAATGATACATAAAATTATATAAAAATAATAATAACAAAAATTATTCTTAAATAATTTTTTTTAGGCAAACATCAAGTAGTTAATACAGTGAATATATTTATTTATTTAAAATGATTCATAAAATTATATAAAAAAATAATAACAAAAATTATTTTTAAATAATTTTCTTTGCACAAGCATCAAGTAGTTAATACGGCAAATATACGGTTACACATGGCGCCTGGCGATTGGTCCAATGGAGAGAACCGGGAATGCTGACGCGAGACGTCCGCACGTCGCTGTCTGAAAGGAGGTCTCCCCAAAAACCGAAAAGGGCACCGAAAAGCAGTGAGTAGTGATGGCCTAATCAGTTCGTGCCAAGCCTTGATTAAAGTGCCCTTACAAAAACACCACTCCTTTATCCCTTATTTACAACTCTGCCATTCTTTTTTTTTTTGTTCTCTAACCGCTCCTCCTTCCGTCGATCCAACCGCAATTGACAAAATTACCCTTTGCTTTTTTTTTTCTCCTCAATTATTTTTTATGTAAATATTATGGGTTAAATTTTAAATTTATAATTAATAGAGGATATGTTTTAACAATAAAAATGTTAAGAATGATGATAAAAAGACTAAAATATCTTTAATAAATCAATTAACAAAAAAAGATTAATTAAAACTATTTGAACAATTACATAAAAGGCTAAATATATAAATTATCCTCTAAAATTATAAGATTGAAGCAAATCACAATAAAAAAATTGTTAACGGAATTTTCCACCTCAAGTTTCCATTTTTGGGATATCAACTCAAATTTAACTGTTATAGTTAAATTTTGTTAAATTATTATTTTTTAAATCTAATAAAAAGTTAATAATAATTATAAAGTTTGAATCAATTTCTTAAAAATCAAAACTTAAGATAGCAAATTATATTAATATTTTTTTGTGATGATTTATTTTAATATAATAATTTTAAGAAGGAATCTACACCTTTTGCACTTTTCATGGAAAGTTTTTTTATGCAATGGTAAAAAAAAAACACACTTCTTTAAATTTAGAAAGATACAATTTCAATTCACCAATCGAATTGTAAGTATCTAACATATTCATATATAATGATTTTTCACAAAGCAGTGACTTAAAGGACAAATATTTTTAGTTTGCAATTCAATATGATCCATTAGTTCGTATGCCTATTTAATTACTGAATTGTAGACATTTTTGAAACACCTCTAATAGAGGGATAAGTAGTCAATTTGAAAAGAACTTATTGTCAACCACTTTCAAATACGAATTTATTTGATTAAGAGAAGAGGAACTTACATTAGTATCTCAATTTCAATTTAAATGGAAATACACAATGATTTTACTTTTTCCAATTAAAAATATTGAAAACTTTACTATTAAATTGTATGCTTTCTACTTAACTTTAATAAGTCTAGTTTTTTTTAATAAATAAAGATATAATAATTCATTAATAAATTTTATATTTATCTTTAATTAAATAACCTTTAAATAATATTACTATTTTAGATATGTCGTAATTATTTTTTTAAAATAAGAGTAAAATAAAAATAAACATATTAAATAATATCTTTAAAAAATAAATAATTAAACTTAAACATTATAAATTAAAAACTAAACCTGTCAAAGTTTAACAAAGGAAATATGCAGATAATATCAATATTATGTGTTCTGATAATACTGTACTCTTAATTACATGTTCATGATTCAGACCAACTGTTTTTTTCTCCCAGTCTATAATGAGTCCAAATAAGGTAGTTCCTTCTTGTAACTTGTTGGCTACACCAACTAAGTAAACAAATGATAAAAAGCTAAAAAAAAAGGGAGAAGAAAAGTTAGCTACCCTATTTGCCCTTTTTTCATAGGGAAGTTGGTTACAACTAAATTTCGCACCATAGAACTTTATTCTTTGATTGGTGGGGTTTTACCCATTACATGCACTTTGTTATCTTGAGATGAAGTATTGCGCATAATGTACAATCAATCATGTTAAAGAAACTGAGTTTTCCTTGAGGTTATTTGGATTTATGGTTTAAATGTAGTAAGTAATAAATACGTGATATTTAATAATTGATAATTATTATTATATTATTTATAATTTAAAATTTTTATTGTATTATTTACAGTTTAAAATTTTTATTTATTTGATTAGTTTAAATTTTTATACCAAATACTTCCTCATTAAAAGAATATTATTATTTTATAATATTTTATTAATTTATACTTTTTATTTTTAAATAACTAATTATGATATTTAAAAATATTTATTTATAAATTAGTTTTAATATATTAATTAATAAATATCAATTATTTTATTAATTATTCTTAATAATTAAATTAATAAAATACTAATTAATATTTTGTGATATTAATGAAAATTTATTACAAAATTTATACTTTTTTATGCAATACTTTTAACTATTTATACAATACTTTTTCTACCAATTTTGCCGTAAAGATTTTCCCAACAAATTGCCTTCTACTCCTCGCTAAAGGTTCTCTTTGCAATGATGGGAGGGAGAGAGGTAAAATAATATGGAAATAGAAGAGAAAGAATGATGGCGTTGTTGAAATTTAGTTTTCATGCAAGGGTACTTTTGTCAATGAAAATGCAGCCATATAAAGACATCATCTAGTTAACAACTTGGCGTGTATAAGTTGGCTACTAGGATGGAAATTGGATAGGGATGTAAACGCAAAGCAAAGTTGAGGAAAGTAAAAGCGTTGATTTGTGCTGAGTGGGGTGGAGGAAGCATACCTTTTTCTGCTCATATTAAATTTTCTTCCAATAATTTTCTCTTTTTGCAAGCGGAAATATGATAACAATTAAACATTTTCTAAGCATTATAGTAGTATTTTTTTGGGTGGATGGTATGGGATAGAGACAATGGCCTGTGCAAGACTGCAAGCAGACATTCTACCACCATATTCTTCTTCTTCCATCTTCTTTCTTACACTGATTTTTTCCTAGTTATTTCGTAATAGTGCTCAAGAATCATCCGCTTAATTAGCTTTCTGTTTATTCAACCACAACAAGAAATTGTAACAGGGTTAGTGTCAATTTTGTGTATAGAGATATCTTTGGTGAATTATTGTGGGGTCATAGTTCAAACTCAAGCCTTCCCCACCCACATGGTTGATGTGTGATTTAGGGAATTTAAACACCACTAAGAACTAGGGTTCCTCTCAGATTCTTTGTCTGGAGTTGGGTTTTGTGAGTTGATGTTAAATTTCGAATCTTTATGTCCGGGTAGTTTGGCCCATTTCTTGTTCTGGGCAGTGGTTGGTAGCTGAGAGGATAAATCAAATTCTGTTTAGTATTAGAAACTGGGAATCTTGGGATTCTTTGATTCTTTTTTGTGGCTGTGTGAATTTTCTTATCTTCCTCAATTCTTCTGGGTTTTCTTTTGCATTCTGTGTTTGTAGGTATAGTGTTGGATAAGGTAGCATCTTCTCCACATACACACAGCACCTGTTCCAACTTTTCAATTTGGAGGGCTTTTTTTCTTCTTTTCTGGTTCATCCTCTGCTTTTTTAATTCTTATTCCAAGTTTTGGTTTTGGTTTGGGGTTTTGTTAGACAGTGCCTGTAGATTTGACAGAATTGACAGTGAGTCTCTCTGTCTCTCTGTAGTTTTAGCTGGAATTAACTAGAAGTAATACCCAGTTAAACTGGGTGCTCTCTATTTAGCTGGAATTGGTTACTGTTTCGAATGAGTTCGATCCATGTATTAGGGTTTTGGTTAAAGGTGGGGCATCTGCTTTGGTTGGTATGTTGCTGGATGGTTTCTGTGATTTCCATGAACTGGTTCGTTAATGGTGGGATTCAGGACACCAAGGTTGCTCTCCTTGGTGATGGTGGAAAGATGTGGGTCAAATGGTGGGAGAAGATCTCAGGATACAGCCTCAAGATCCACCACAACTATTATCAGTATATTGGGTCCAAGAGAGTTACCAAAACATGGTGGAGAAAGCTCTTAGTCACTTGGGTAATTTTTTGGATCATGGTGTCTCTCTGGATCTTCTGGTATATGAGCTCACAAGCAACTGAAAAGAGGAAGGAGGCACTTGCAAGCATGTGTGACGAAAGAGCTAGGGTGTTGCAGGATCAATTTAATGTTAGCATGAATCATATCCAGGCGATGTCCATTTTGATCTCAATTTTCCACCATGGAAAGAACCCATCTGCTATTGATCAGGTAAGTTATCTAATTTTAACATTATGGCAATTCAGAATACAGGGGTAGTTGAGATTGATAATTATGTGCTTGTAGTTTTTCATTGCCTTGCTTTAGTGTTCTTCCTGTCAGTTGTAGTCAATTATTAGTGATGGGTATTCTGTCCCATCTTAAATCAGAACTAAATTTCACATATTTGGTCATTGAATTGCTTGATAGGGATCAACTTAGGGTTTTTGATGTTGTATTTTTGCTATAAATGTATGAAAAAGTTATTACATCAGGACTCCCAATGCATTGTATAGGTTTTCAAATGATAAAATTTGATGAATCCAGAACCACTTCTGAGTTATGTAATCTATGAATTTTTCTTGGTTCTTTCTAAACAACAAATGAAACTCATTTTAAGAACTTGTAGAGGACTTTTGCAAGGTACACAGAAAGAACTGCTTTTGAAAGACCCCTCACTAGTGGTGTGGCATATGCTGTAAGGGTTCTCCACTCTGAGAGAGAACAATTTGAGAAGCAACAAGGGTGGACCATTAAAAGGATGGATACACTTGAACAAAATCAAGTCCACGAGGATGAGTATGCTTCAGAAGCCTCGGAACGATCCCCAATTCAGGAAGAATATGCTCCTGTTATATTTGCACAGGATACCATTGCACATGTGGTTTCACTGGATATGCTGTCTGGAAAGGTAAGTTGTGGTACATGATGAAAATGTGGCTGATTCTGTGTTCTCTAATTTGGAAGACTTATTTAGATTGCAAAAACCATGTGGCTGGTTTCGTTCGGAAACTTGAGTTCTTGTATGTTATCTTTTGTCCTGAAGTTTTAGTTTCTTGTATACCAACAGGAAGACCGTGAAAATGTCTTACGTGCAAGAGAATCAGGAAAAGGAGTGCTAACTGCTCCATTCAGGTTAATCAAAACGAAACGTCTTGGAGTTATCTTGACATTTGCAGTCTATAAGAGAGATCTCCCCTCAAATGCAACTCCAAATGAGAGGATTCAAGCAACTGATGGGTATGTTTTGAACTTAACATAAATAAATGTTGTGCAGAGGAGATGAACAATCTCATCTGTTTGCATCATAAAGTCTATAATGTCATCCTTTAATTTAAGGCTCTATTAAGATGTTCTCATGGATATCACCAGGATAATCACAAGTAAATTCTCATGATATTTCCTTCCTTGTCAGGTACCTTGGTGGTGTCTTTGATATTGAATCACTTGTTGAGAAGTTAATTCAACAGCTTGCTAGCAAACAAACCATCCTTGTAAATGTGTTTGACACTACCAACTACTCTCATCCTATCAGCATGTATGGTTCAAATGTATTTATAGATGGGATGGAGCATGTTAGTCACCTCAACTTTGGAGATCCTTTCAGAAAGCATGAAATGCGATGCAGGTAGTTAATAACTGTTCCTTGCCTTCAGTTTTGGTTGTCAGCTTTATCTGGTGATTCAGGCTTCCTGTGTTCTTTTTTACCAATCACAGCAAAAAAAGTTCCATTGTTTCTATATAAAGACCATGATTAGATGGCCATGTCATATGGTTATCCAGTCCACCTTTTTATGGAGCCACAGTTTTACTGCTCTTGTTATGCAAAGAACTGGGTGATCTTTTACCAAGCACCAAATCCCTTTTTCCCTTCCTACTTTTAAAGAAAACACGTAATGAACTAATAAGAGATATGGACTAAGTTTGTTCTCAACACAGGTTTAATCATAAGCCGCCATGGCCATGGCTAGCAATGACAACTTCAATTGGCATCCTTGTGATTGCATTGCTCATTGGCCATATATTCCATGCAACCGTTAATCGAATTGCCAAAGTTGAAGACGATTGCCATAAGATGATGGAGCTCAAAAAACAAGCAGAGGCTGCTGATGTTGCAAAATCACAGGTATGTGATAATTCTAGTTTGTTCTTTAGAAATTTTGACCTCTTTCGGATATGGTCCTAATCAAGTTCCAACCTTCTGTAGTTCCTTGCCACTGTTTCCCATGAGATTCGAACCCCAATGAATGGTGTTCTAGGTGAGTTTTGGGACTCGTGTTTATTCCTCTGAGGTCATTTTATGTATTTCATGAGCTGGAAAAGGTAAAAATAGAATAAAAAAGCAATGCAAAGACATGACAATGAGAAATTCACTTTTCAGGAATGTTGCATATGCTTATGGACACAGATTTAGATGTAACACAACAAGAATACGTCCGAACTGCACAGGCTAGTGGTAAAGCTTTGGTCTCCCTTATAAATCAGGTTTTGGATCAGGCCAAAATTGAATCTGGTAAGCTTGAGCTTGAGGAAGTGCTGTTCGATCTCAGAGCAGTTCTGGATGAAGTGTTGTCACTTTTTTCTGGGAAGTCGCAGGAAAAAGGAGTAGAGGTAAGATATCTGTGTTTCTGTGCTCCATATCTCCTGTTTTTTTTCTTAATCCAACTGCAGATTGTCTGACATACTAAAATTTATGTAATCTATGTGCTGCTGAGAACAGCTAGCAGTTTACATTTCTGATCAAGTTCCTGAAACGCTAATTGGTGATCCTGGGAGATTTCGTCAAATCATCACCAATCTCATGGGGAACTCAATTAAAGTAAGTTTGTGGTGTGTCAACATTGAGTGCATATGCTGTAAATGTGAGAATTTTAGATCCTTTCTGATGTGTTCTGGCACTATTGAAGTGAACATGATCTACTTGATTATCAAACTTGAATATGTTACCAGATGTCCTAAAGCTTTTTTTCCACATTTTATCTGGGGAGAATGACTGAAACAACTAGAAGTTGATGGAAATTTAAAAGCTTAACTTGTTTGAAAGATTTGTTTTATAAGTTGTATAAAGGGCATGATAATTTTCATTGTCTATGAATTTTGTACTTACTTTATAGGATCATGGAATATTTTCTGGTTCCACCCTACTCCTCCTCCCACTTTTTCTTCTTAGAAAGCTAAAAGTTCTATCTATTACTTTATCCTTTTGCTTAGGCATTGATGTAACTTAATTTATATATTTGGCAGTTTACTCATAAGGGACACATTTTTGTTACTGTCCATCTTGTTGAGGAGGTAATTGACTCGATAGAAGTGGAGACAGAATCATCATCGAAAAACACTTTAAGTGGTTTGCCTGTTGGAGATAGACAGCACAGCTGGAAAGGTTTTAGAGCTTTCAGTCAAGATAGCTCCATTCCTTCAGTCACTTCATCAACCTGCAATAGTGTTAATATAATTGTATCAGTGGAGGACACGGGGGATGGAATTCCACTGGAAGCACAGCCTCGCATTTTTACGCCTTTTATGCAGGTTGGTCCATCCATTTCCCGATGTGGAGGCACAGGGATTGGGCTAAGCATAAGCAAATGTTTGGTTGGCCTCATGAAAGGGGAAATTGGATTTGTAAGCATACCAAAAACTGGTTCAACCTTTACATTCACTGCCATTTTCACTAATGGCTGCTCCAATTCAAATGAGTACAAAGGCCAGCAAGTCAAAAACCAGTCTAACTCTATGTCTTCTGAGTTTCAAGGCATGAGAGCAGTGGTTGTGGACAACCGATCTGTCCGTGCCAAGGTGTCAAGATATCATATCCAACGGCTTGGAATTAATGTTGAAATGGTTACTGATTTCAATAAAGGTTTATCCAGTATAGTGAGGGCAAATGCTGTTCCCCACATGGTTTTTATTGAACAGGAAGTTTGGGACAAGAATCTGAGTGCTTCAAATCACTTCAGTGATAGTTTACAAAAAATTGATCATGGAGTTCCTCCAAAACTGTTTCTTTTGGGTAACTCTATCAGCTCTTCCAGAGCAAATCCAACATCATCTGGTATTTATTGCCCAAGTGTAATTATGAAGCCTCTAAGGGCTAGTATGCTAGCTGCATCTTTACAACGAGCCATGGGTGTTGGGAACAAGGGGAATCTCCGTAATGGGGAGCTACCTAGCCTGCCACTCCGTAATCTTCTTCTTGGAAGAAAAATTCTAATTGTTGATGACAATGATGTGAACCGCAAAGTAGCTGCTGGTGCTTTGAGAAAATATGGAGCTGATGTGGTTACTGCTGAGAGTGGAGCAAGGGCTATTTCACTGCTTATGCCACCCCACCACTTTGATGCATGTTTCATGGATATCCAGATGCCAGAAATGGATGGGTAAGTGATGCTTCATTGCTCTCAAAACTTCCTCTGTTGTATTTCTATAGTGTGGGGGACTATGGGTTACTAACAATAATTTTCATTGCAGCAGCGTATTTCTCTGTTATATTATGGCTTTACTGATGCATATTTTATGCTGATATATTTATCTAGAATTATCTAATATTTGCTTCCGCAGGTTTGAAGCTACCAGGACAATTCGGGATATGGAACAAAATGTAAACAACCGCATTCAACATGGAGAACTGTCAATTGAAGTGTGCAACAATGTTTCAAGTTGGCATGTGCCTATTTTAGCCATGACAGCAGATGTAATACATGCCACAAATGAGGAATGTCTAAAATGTGGAATGGATGGATATGTGTCTAAGCCATTTGAAGCTGAGCAACTGTATAGGGAAGTTTCACGCTTTTTTTAATCAGCATCAAATAGGAATCAATAGAAATGACTCTGTTGAAGACATGCTGATAGCATGAGCAAGAGCACCTGCTTTTCAGGATTGCATTGGAAGATGCTTAAATAAATACAGATGTTTCCCAAGAGTGAGTTCCCCCCTGACCTCTACTTGTCCTTTTCCCAGTTGAAAGGTTTATGCATGTTCAAGTCTTGCAGAAAACCTTACTATTTTATACTAAACTATTAACATCTTGCTATGCTTCGCATGTGTGCAGGAAAACGTTTGTTCTGTGGCAGAGAGTACATAGAAGGATATGCTAATTCATCGGGATTTAGTTTTCTCATTTTTGTGAAGCAGATAGCAAAGCAAAGCTTCGTCATTTTTGCATGTAAACCTGAGCTCATGATTCGCATCTCCGTACCATGCCTTGCTTCAGGGTTGGTAAAATTAAAAATTCCTGTGCATATGGTAAAATTCTTTGGTACGACTTTGAATTCAGAATGACCCCTTGGAGATGGATGGACGGATGGAAGAAATTCTCTTTCTTTGCTGTATGATAGAATTTTGTCCTCCTAAGTAGTAATAAAAACTGCAAGAAACAGGAAGAGGGCTGAGCTTTCTCTTCCTTTGGATGTTGTTGATTGTATCAGAGGCTTGTTGAATAGCAGTAGTTGGGAACACCATGTATATTAAACATAAGAAAGATAATATATTTTGTATCTAGTACATACTCCCATTTTTCTTTTATTATTTTTTTACTTATACAATAAGAAATAACTTTCCTTCTCTTATATTCCTCTCCTTCTATTACAAGGATTCGAGGCGCTTATTGGTTATATAATACACACTCCTTTTCCTTTACCTTCGTTGATTTGTACTTGCACTATCCCTTTTAGTGCTATCAAGACTGCAAATGATTCACATCTCCTATCAGATTGGGTAGATATGAGCATTAAGCTTTTAAGATGGGACCACTACAGGTATTAAAGGAGATATTTGCCTAGAATTTTCTATCCTTGAGGAACTCTTTCCTATGTAACGTGAAATGAAATCTGCAGCAACGAACACATACAATAATAAGTATTACGTTAAATACCCTTAGCAACAATGTCGATATGTCCGAGTGGTTAAGGAGACAGACTTGAAATCTGTTGGGCTTCGCCCGCGCAGGTTCGAACCCTGCTGTCGACGTCTAATTTTTTAGTTCCATTCTTTTAGGTGTACGGCACGCAAAACGCAGATTTTAATGGTTTCACGTGTTTGGTCTCATGGGATGGGCCCAAGCTCTTTAAATGGATTCAATACCGTACTGGGCTTTCAAGTTTCACCTACCAATCCATTTCCCTCTTAAATTTCGAAAAGAATAATGTCCTTATTATTGCAGCAAAAAGGCGAGGCCGCGGGGGAACTGATGGAAAGTTTTCCCATTCTTTAGGAACCGAAGCCTGGACCTGGAAGTCTGAATTTGTTCTTTTTATTTAAATAATTATGTGAGTTGTTGTACACATTTAATCTTTTGATGCTACGTGTTCGGTATGTGTTCAAAATTGCTCAAAAATTATTAACTTTAAAATACACAAAAATTATTTTGAGGATACTTTGGCTATCAAAAAAAAAAAAAAAATCTGCATGTCGACTGTGGACTGTACATGGAAGGTCATCTCGTCTCGTGACAAAATACCAGTTACTGAAGATGGTGTATGTTGAAGCAAAAGCAATCCAACAAGTAGTTCCATTTGCTTCTCTGTTGATATTGGTATATTTGGTCTGGTATAATATTATTATTTTTACTATTTTAATGAGAAATATAATTTTATTGATATATTAAAATTATAAAAGTTATAGGAGCAATTTAGTTATACATGAGAGGAATTCTACTCATAAATTACGTGAAATTGTAAAATTAAATGATTTAATACCTATATAAATATTACAATCAAACTTGAACTTGAGATTTAATAGTTATGTAGCATTCTAGTATAATTCATCTAGACAAAAGAAAAATTAATTGGAGTAGAAAAATTTAGTTAGGAACCTTGTTCCCAACCATGCCTTGAATAACTGAACCAAATACAACAATTAATTTGAGTTCAACTAATATCGCATTCAAGTTACCATCCTTTCCCAACAAAAAAATGAATCCTAATAAAAAGTATTGGGCAAGTCTAGGCATAAACCTTTAAAAAAGAGGGAGATACCTCTACAAGAGAGGGAAAAACCTCACAAGAGAAAAAGAACTCTCAAAGTTAGCCATCTACTATAACTGAAGGGGGAGAGAGATAGCACCAGCTAGGGGAAGAAGAAAACAAGAGGAGAAAATTAGGGCAAGAGAAGGGAGGTGTGACTAGAGTTTTTGGGAATTTATTTGTGGGTTTGGCCAATTTTAGTATCAAATTATAAAAATCAGTTATTTAAAGTTAATTTAAAATATTGGTATTAAGGCTTGAAACTTTAGTCATTATTCAAATATGAATTCAAAATTACCAAGAAACACAATCATTCATAAAAAATAGACATATCTATTTATTTTTAAATGAATAGAGATAATTAGTCAATAAATAGTTATATTTTGTTAAAGTACATAACTCTTGGCTATGACTTTTAAGTTGCTATACAATGACAAGTGTTTTTTTTAATAGAAAATAGAGATTATATTGAATATAAAATAAAAATTACATATGAATCCCTTATTTAGACACTTAAAATTAAGAAAAATTCACCTACAATAATAGATACGGCAAAAATTATGCCCATGACAAATATGAATAACTAAGTTTAAAGAGCCAATATACATACATATTGCCATGCAATTGCCGTAGGGGTATAAATAGAGCTACAAAAATAGAAAGAATATCACAATGAGCACCCTAAGTTACTAAACATTCCCAATTGCTATACCAAACTTTAGGTAGAGCATGTGATTTGGTAAACAACAATTTGAATATTAAACAACGATATGCATTAGTTTAAAGGAGAGTTGGAGTCTTTTTTCATAACCACCCAAGCTATACTCAAATTTACCTAAAAGAGAGTCACCACCACATTGTCTTCTTCTTCAACATGAGTCAAAACCCAATGAAAACTATTGAGAGAGAGCCTATGAAAAACCCTTACAAAGGGGATAGACTCCCACATAGAAGAGAGAACCCTCAAAGAGGAAGAAACTCTCAATTTTATTCATCTTCTTTAGCCACCTTGAAAGAGAGAGAGGCAATGGTTAGAGAGAAAAGAAGAAAGGTAACAAATATAGGGAAAGAAGGAGAGAGGGTTACTAGGGTTTGTTGAAATATTATTGAGTGACAAGTGTTGAATGCTGGAGAATCACAAACTCACAACAATCTCTTAATTTTATATTTACAAAAATGTATGAGTTGAGTTCCTTAAAACTCAAGCTCAAACTTGATGTTACTAAAATGAGTCAAGTTGATCGTAAGTTTTCAATGAGTTCAAATATACTAAGCTTAAACTCGACTTGCGAACTTAATTGATTATTCAAATTTAATTTAAAATTGTAAAAACTAAAAATAAAATTTTAAATATTCAATATATAATTATTTCTAAATATAGTCAAGTTAAGTTGATAGTCTAATTTAAATTTGACTTAACTCGATTTTTGGATCTCAAATTTAACTTCAAACTTAAGATCGAGTTGAATTGAATTTAACTTAAATTTAAGTCGAGTAACTTGATTCATTTATATACAATCTTGTATAATTCATTTATATAGTTTGGTCTCCAAAACTACAAATTTCTATGCTTAAGATCACCAATGCACTACTTGGGAACATGAATTTGATAGGGTATATTTGAATTTGAACACTTCAAATTCAATATTATTGTTTATTTTTACTTAAATAAAATGTAATTAAATTTAAGTAAAATACATGTATTTTACCCAAGTGTTTGAAAGACTTAAAATCCACGTATTTCAAATTCATCCTTCCACCCATGAATTTCAATTTCAAACCCTGTATTTTCTCCGCACCTTGACGGCTATGAAGCCTCCATTGTGACTTCCGTTCATCGTTGACTCCGCCACTGCTCTCTCACCTTCTTGTCATCGCCTACAACTTGAGTCAATTTTCCTATCAATTCGCCAATTGGTATCATTTTGTACAAGAGATCTAAGCTCGGCGGTGAGCTTTGACAAGTGCTGGATTTTTCTAGGCGATTTGGGTTTGGTTTCTTGTAAATAAAGAACCGAAGATTTTTTTTTTCCGCCATTGTGATTGTAAGAAAGAGAAAGGAAAGCAGAAGGTTTGAAGAGTTTCAGTTGTGTCTTTCTTTCCTTTTTTATTCTTTCTTTTATCTCATATGCGTGGATGTAGGGATTGGACTTGTGTAATGTTGGAGTCAAATAACAACCTTTGTCTGAAATGGGTCTTCGTGAGTTCTTATATAGATTGCAAAGACTCAACTTTTGGCAGCGGCAACAGTGGTGGCGATGGTGGTGGTGGTGGCGGTGGCAGGTTAGCCAAGGGAGGAGCCCACAAATGGGAGTTGAGTCCTAGAGGAATGTTGGTTCAAAAACGAAACCCTGATTCCACAATGAAAGCTTTGGTTCATCTTCTTTTCTTTCTCTCTTCTGCATCGTTTTCTTTGGTAGGCGTTTAAATTTTTTCTTGCTTTTTGTTTACTCTTTTCATTTTTTTTTTGGTGCTTAGATTCTCTGTTTTCTTGAATTTGATTTGGCACATAGCGAGGGTCTTGTTTATGTGTTGATTTTGCTCAAATCTTTTTTAATTTAACCTTTTCTTTTGAGTATTTGAGAGATCCTTATGGTTGTTAATTTTTTTTTTTTTGGATAATTTTTATTTTAAGGCGAGATCTCAAGTATGAGAGTTTTGTATTATTAACGTCTTATATTTGTTTCTCGAGAAAGTTGAGGAAAATTTGAGGGAAGAAAATATATGGATAGGTTAGATTTCCTTAGTAATCTCTCTCTCTGTTTTTTTTCTTTTTTATTTATTTTTAGAGGGACATGAAAGAAAATTTGGTTGTAAATTGTCCTACATCTCCTTTGCTATGCCATATTTTTAATCAATTCTAATGTTTTAATTGAAGGGGATACTAGATATTATGATGACTTTTTTTAATTTTAAAAATTATAAATATTGGAATAATCACATGAATTGATTATTGAAAACTTATCTCA
>BPVZ01000041.1:2174610-2189547 GCA_020521535.1 Rubroshorea leprosula
TTTGTATATATATATATATATATTTTTTGAAATATCTACTATTCTCTATAAAAAAAAATATTATTAATTTGGATAATTCAGTTAATTTGATTAATCAAAATTTAACTAAACCAACAAAATTTGAATAGGAAATTTAAAATTATTCTTATGAACAATCTTTGCAAGGATCTGAAGAAGGAATTGTTTTCTATTTTCAGTACATTTTATTCTTTTTTTTTTTTTAATTAGGGAAGAGGTTCAGGGAAGGAATCAAACTTTTGTCATGATAAAGAAGATTTATAGTAAGTTACTAGACAACTAGATCGGTAGGTCTTTTTTTACATTTTATTCCTTTTATAACTCAAATATCAATACTAAATCAGCCAAATTGATGGCAGAAAAAAATTTAACCAGATTTAATCGTTGCCTAAAAAAAACAAATTTAATCAAAATTTCAATTAGGGGCACCTGATCTGGTTAAGCATTCTATCTAGGGATCACACGTGGCGACGTCACAACCTTCACTTGAGCTCACCAGCTTGAGTCAAACCGCCGTTTGCTCAAGAGCAATGAACAGGCAGAGTGCGAACTTCATCTTTCTCCCTCAAAATCTCTTCACAAAATGAGCTTATCGTCGCCAACCAGGTAAGTTTTTCATCAGTTTCCAAATACCCATAATTTTTTACCCACAAATTTCGATTCTTTTGTTGGAAAATTTCTTCTCATTGAGCTCCAATTCGCACTTTATATAACCAGTTGTTTTACTCCATGCATGCAGTTTCTTAAGACTCAAATCCCGGAGCTTGAATCTTCATTTGTACTCTAATAATGGTAGCTTCAATGGAGCTTTTGTGCTGTTTCCTAAAAGAGCGAGCTTTAATTGCAAGAAATTTTCTGTATCCTGCTCTTCTTCCATCTTCTCCTGGTAATATTTACAAATTAATCTCATGAAGATTTTTTCTTCCATTTTTTGTTTAGTTTAAGTAATTGCGTTTTGTTAAATGAATCTGATAATAGGGTGTTTTTTGTTTCTTCTTTCTGGTTTTGGTCGATTTTGTTTGTTGTTTATGTGGTTACTGTAATTTTTTAGTTCTCAAATTAAAGAGTCATTTGATTTCTTTGACTCATTAAAGGAACCTAGTGAGGAAAAGACCGAGAGTGAGTCTCTTATTTGGTGCTTGGTGAATTGTGTTGTATAGTTTGGCAATGATGATACATGTAGAAGGGATTTAATTTGGAAGTGAATGCTTTAGTGGGAAACTGAATTCTGTGATTTGTGGTCACTTGAAATTATTCTGTCATGTTACGAAAGATTGTTGACATGAGACAAGCAATCCTATGTTGAACAATTGAAAACCCCACCAACAAGAGCTTAGCAGAGTTTGTACCACTAATTACAAAGCTTTGATTTTGAGTCAAGTTTAGGGGTTAAACCTATGCGATACTAACTGCTAAGGGGCTAACATCCAATGTGCCATAAAATATTGAAAATCCAAATGGGTGAAAGGTGGGCCAGAATCAAGTTTTGCAGGTTGAAATAGGTTTGGTTTATGTTAAACTTTTGTGTTTCTAGTAATGTTTAAAGCATCAATGGTGCCTTGTTTAGGAATGAAAATTGTTTGCAAACCCTAACATCGAATTGCCTAATATTTTAGGTTGAATGTCTTCTCCGAGTCACAATTTGCAAAAGCTGCATTTGTTTATCACTTCAATGACTTTGAAGGATCACAATTTATTCTTAATGTGATGGGTTAGATTATTGATCTTATGGTCTTTGATGGTTTTGTTTAGAAGAAAAGTTGAATAAAAAGCCTATCATTGGAAGAGGGTTACATATTCTCTTTATTGTCATTTGTATGGTATTCAGACCCACTGTTAGTTAAGGCTGCAAGAGGGGAACCCATAATTCAGCCTCCAGCATGGATGATGCACCAAGCAGGAAGGTATATGGCTGTTTACAGAAAGCTTGCAGAGAAGTACCCATCCTTCGGAGAAAGGTCAGAGACAACTGATCTTATTGTGAAAAATTCTTTGCAGCCTTGGGAAGCCTTCTCTCCGGATGGAGTAATAATTTTTTTGGACATACTTACACCGCTTCCTGCTTTTGGTGTCCCGTTTGACATTGAACAAGTGAGAGGCCCTGTCATTCAGATACCTATTATTTCAGAGGAGTGCTTGAAGGCATTGCATCCAATTGACCTGGAAAACTTCATTTCATTGGGGAGTCCCTAAAGATTTTAAGTGGCACCATTACAGCCAACATGCTTTCAAAACTTGTAGACCTTTGGGATCTGGATCTTTCCAATAATAGTTTGCTGTCTTTGAGCATTAATGGCACTGGTGTCAACTATTCCTTTCTGAAACTTTTGTCTTTAAGATTCTCTTCTTGCAACATTCACAAGTTCCCAAGTTTTTTAAGGAAGGCAGAGAGTTTGCTAATATTGGATATTTCCAAGAACAAGGTTTCTGGTCAAATTCACAAATGGGAAATAGAAGGGATGTCATTGTTCAGATTAAACCTTTCTTATAACTTCTTGCAGTTGGCTTTCTTTCTTCCTTCAAGAAGATCTAACAAAATAATGTGTGCATGAACTTAATTAGTTGGCAGCAGAAGCTGCAGGCAGTTGCCCTTTCTTTCTGTGATTGTTATGTCTTTTTATGTGAATTATTATTTCATGTTCAATGTTTGTTGAAAATTTTGACTAAAAACATAATGTTTTTTTATTTTATCACTTTTCTAAGTTATCTTCCATTCCTCTCCTATTAACGGTGCGTTTTAATGAAATAAATGATTTTTTTTTTTTTAATTTTAATATGTGGACTGCACAGTGCACACGTTATCTTCTTTCTTTTACTGTCCTTCTCTCTGAGAGTTGAAATTGAAATTCCAGTCAATGCCAAGATGGACGCATCCGACGGATGTGAGTTGCAATTGCATAGCCTGCAAGGGGCTCAGCGACGTCAGATCTGGTCGGGAAGGCTGACGGACGACACCACTGTCCTTTGCGCTCTGGACACCCGCTCTTTTGTCTTGACAGCGCCAACTGAAATCTTTTTCTCGTCCTTGGGTGGTCTGATCGACTGATCCTGATGAACGCAGGGTTAAGATTTGACCCGACCTGTCTTCAAGTTGCTTGTTTTTGATGAAATTAGGGTAGTGGCTGTCAGGCACAGAGAAAGGGTAGCTGTCGGTTTAATCTTTGTCGGCTGATCTGATTCATAGACAGGTAAGAAGCGGTAAATTTTATTTTTATTTTTATGTTTTGTGTGTGTTCTCATTTTTGCTTTTGGATTTTAAACTCTTGTATCATGCTGTCATTACTCATTAGGATTACTGTGTAATGTTGTGACAATGAATTTTTTATATTATCACAAAATAGAAAATTATTATACAGTATGTACTGTATTAAGTTGTATAATTAAAATAGTTAGATAATAAGTTGGTCCTTGATTTTAGGGGCTTATCATCTTTAATGGTGGGTCATCTTTTGCAGTTTGGTATTGAACTGCAAGATATGATTCTCTATCACAAAAACTGTGTTAAAATGTGATTATTTTTTTGAAAAAATTGTGTGTATATATAAAATTACTAAAAATATAATAAAAAATATTAATTTAAAGTAAAAGCAATTCTGAATGCAGGCTTAGTGGGTGATTAAGTGTTGGATAAATTGATGACTTTTATTAATTACTTAGCTGGACGGTATATTGTGTTTGTAAGCA
The DNA here is from genome assembly GCA_020521535.1 of Rubroshorea leprosula. Classification (NCBI taxonomy): domain Eukaryota; kingdom Viridiplantae; phylum Streptophyta; class Magnoliopsida; order Malvales; family Dipterocarpaceae; genus Rubroshorea; species Rubroshorea leprosula. Next base: position 2,178,313 of record BPVZ01000041.1, read on the forward strand.
CAGAAATCATATGAATTTTTTTCTGCTTGCTAAGATTGAAATAAAATGTTTGTTCCCAATGAAATTAGAATCTCTGAAACAAAATATGTACATTAGCATTTACATTTTGTACGTTTCTGAGTTGTATATACTGAAGGATGGTATTAATGAGCTTATATATCAGAGTCTTATTCATAAACTTTTATTTAAACTCTGAATTGTATATACTGTATTAATATATATATATATATATATTTGCTTATTTATGGTATTTTCTACAAGCATCCTACAATTAAGAGTCCATGAAAGGTGGAACTAAAGATGACCCAAAGACACATCCTCAGAGGAGGTTTCTCTTATCATGGCTGAAGTAATTGGATCATTATGTATCTGCTTGGTTCTTATTTTTCCTTCTCCTATTCAAGGTGAACTTTTTAATCCCCATCTTTGTGATTATATTTGTATCAGTTTAAAACAAACTACCTCTGATATTTTGCATCATCATGTTAACTGTGTTCAGAGGACACTCCAAGACAATGAAGAGAAAGAAATCCGAAGAAAATAAAGGTGTGCTGATGGTTATCCTTTTCTCCTTGCTTCTTTTTTAAGGGGAATTTTTGTTTTCTCTTTTTAATCCTCTCCTCTTTTCCAATATTACTCATCAATGTTATTTTTCTTGTGTAAAGGATATTTCTTTGAGTTTCCAATATCCATTTTCCTGAGAAGGAAATCTTATTGCTCTTAATTTTCTGTGTTTATTCTTAGTTGTCGACACCTAATGAGAAAGCTGAGTTTGAAAGAGGCCTTTCAGTGTCTAATATTTGGAAAGTATAAGGTATGATGCATGCATGTTGCACTAATGTATTCTGTGCATTAGCATAGTCAAATGAGATTCTTTTCTTGTAACATTCAAAGAATTTGCTCTCTTTATCTGTTTTTGATGCTGCATTGCTACCAAAATGGAAAGCATTCCAGACAATGACATACCTTGAGAGGGTGAGTTTCCAGTTTTATAGGATTAAAATGAAAAGTAAAAATGATCAGCTTGACTGCTTCCCTAATATTGGAAAGACATTGTTTTTAATAACTGCTCTAGCATATTTTGATTTTTCTTGATTAGCCATTATTCTTTGGGTAATTAGCATTATCTGCATTATTTGTTCTTATTTGGTGGTATATAAATGATTGCAATAGTGCCCCCAAACTTTTCATAGATGTGAAATTGAGTTTTGGCCCCTGAAATTTTATATGGTTCAGTGTAGTCTTAAAATTTATTCTGGTTCCATTGATTCTAACTTTGGATTAAAACCCTAGTTTTCAATGTATTTCTTTTCAGAACTTGGAAAAATAGTGTTTCCCTCTTCAGCTTTTCCTACTCAACAATTTTCAAGGTTTGCTTTTATTCTATTGTTATTGGTTTCTATTAGGGCCTCCGATTGGTTTAAATTTTTTTTTTTTTAGTTTTTAATTTTTAATTTATTTGTACACCTAAGCACCAACAAGTAATTTAATTGATGTTACAGTTTTAATTCATAATAATTGGGCTCAGTGACACCAAAACAGAAGTATAAGGAATTCATTAAAATAAGAAAGTGGATGGAATCGCATATTCCATACAAGTTTGAGGGCCATGTTTGGCAGTATGACCATCTGATCTGATGTTCTTGCCTTAAGTTTTCCAACATACACTTGGTGGCTTGGAGTACTTGAGACATTCTTCTATTGATTAGTTTGATCGTTTTGCAGGATGATGCTCTCCAAGATTCAGAGAAATTGCAGCATTTGATTTTTTGATGGTTGTCTGGCTAAAACATCTGTTAAAAGGTATGTTAACTGATGTTTGTCAATCACCATTGTATGAAAATGTATAGTTCTGACATGCATTGCTGGCTGCCCACTAGATGAATGAACAAGGAAGTTCACAATTTCTCTCTTGATGGATTAACTTTACATCTCTGTGTTTTTCTGTTAAGTCCTTACATCTCTGATGATATCACAGGTATTAATCTATTATGCCAATGCTTGAATTGAAGGGTTAATCTGAAGTTCTTAGGTAAGTGGACTACAATGCAGTACATTGGTTGTAATTTTAAGTTTTTAACAAAAATTGAATTGAAGGTGGGATGTTTGATTTGATGGTTAAAAAATTCCTTAGCATGATAATTTAGCTTAGTAATTCATCAAGATGGAAAACCTAAAGATGAGGTTAGCAGTAATATTGGTAGTTTCCCAGAGATATATGTAATTCTAAGTTTTCCACCAAGTTGTAAGGGAAGTTTCTGTAAATTAGTTATAAAACCAACTATAGTTTAGGGAACTGAGTAGTAAGAGAGCTTAATCACTGGATGACTTAGCTGAAATCAGAATGTTTAGATTAATATTTGGTCATAAAAGAGAAGGTAAGGTAAAAAGTGAAGATAATCTTTAGAACGTTGGGTGGTGGGGTACAAATAGTTAAGTAGAACAAGGGAGAAGAATAATGATTTGACCTTGTGGAACTTAGACCTGGTTCATGAGATGGATAGAAAAAATTAAAACGATGTAGTAATTGGCCAAAGATTATATGAATTGTAGTACCCAAGGACTTTATCTTTTTTAGATTTTTTTTCTTGTGAGAACAGGTTTTATGATCAAATGGAGTAAACAGGAAAAAAAAAATTCAAGTAAACAACCCCTAAAAGATAAAAGGGCTTAGTCGGGTTCACTGTAAATTATGAGCATGACCTGCCAATGACATTTTTCTTATTTTGTTAGTTTGTTACTTGAGATTAATGCAAATAAATGTTGACACAGTCTACCGTCTTCAGTGAAATGTTTATGGACTTGCTCTTGGAAATGATTTAGCAAGTTAAAATTAAATTAATGAAATTAATCTACTTTTGAGATTTGATTCTACTAACTCTATACCAAATGGCTAAGTCTAAAAAGAAACCTATATTCTATCTGAAATTCAATTTTACTAATTTTTTCCCAATATTTAACTCCTCAAGCACCTCCAAATTTTGAGTTATATTTATTATTTTATCCCTTTTTGCCTTCTCTAATAGGTTTTCAAGAGGTTTTAATTATTGGGAAAAAGTGTCAAGATACAATAAGCAGTAAATTAGCTGGTATTACACATCATTACCACAGACACTGCAGACTCTATATAATGATGGATAGAAGCTGGTTTTTGTTTCTTTTCCTTCCGAATGTCCCACTTTATTTTCTGAGTTTTCATTCACCTGCCCTTACTTATTGACTATTCTTTTTAACCGGAAATTGAAACTCAGTTTCTACCATTAGCAGTTAATCTTTACCAATGAGTAGAGTACAATATTGAACGCTGGAAGAATAAGTAAACAGATAACCGTGCACTCCAAAACTGGACGTCTCAACAATTTCATCAATTGAAGGTCCCAATCCAGGTTATTTCATTTGCATTTCTCTGACTAATGACAATCTCCATGTGGTTTCTCTACTTTTTAACATAAGAACAATGATATGGCAAAACTTATCTTTTCCTGCATTGTGGATCCATTATGTTGGTGATGCTGTGGCGAGACCAAATGATCAGTGATGCCAATATAAAATTTGCAGAGGTATGTTTCAAAAATCTGTTTTAAATCATTATTTTTATTTGTCGTATATTCTTTAAATTTTTATTTTTCTATTTGATAAGATGGCTTCCCTTTCATTATTGTGTCAAGACTGTAATACAAAATGGTCCATCTTAGCCATTACGCTGATTTGCCTTATAAAAGCTATATAGTGATTAACACAACTTATTAGAGTACATTCAATTTCTTTTTCTTGTTCAATTGGATGGAATGACTATTCCTTGTTCAATATGTGAAAATAAGGCGAAATAAAGAAGGGTATTTCAAAGTCTAGAAGATAAGAATACGGTTGGATATTTTCTTATAAATTTGTGAATGAGATAGGAATTATTAAAACATGTGGAGAAGGTAGTAATAATGGCTATTCCTATCACACTCCAAAATCTAAAAAGGAAAATGAGCAACATTTCCTAGCTTTTTCCGGGAGTGTTAAGCACTTCATTTTATCTTGTTTCATTCATTGACCAACAAATAGTAATTTCATTGAACCAAACATAGCCTAAAGTTCCTTAGGCACCCATTGGTTGAAATTGTGCCATGTTTTATTGTAGACATCATTGATAGGTACCTTAAGACTCTAATGGGGGGTTAGTATTGAACTATGCTGAACTGTAGGCAGATACCTTAATACTCTCAATAAATGCGGTTAGGATTAGTCATTGAGTCTACAATGAAGTGTTGCTCAAGGAAAGATGGTGCGTCAATCCTCATTAAGTAGTTTTTTGGCATAGAGAACTGCATTAAACAATAGAGTCGTCCAGATGGCAAACTGAATCTAATTGCCAAAGTAATCATATCTAACATAGAATTCGTTACAGGATATTTTAGTGATGTGAAAAGTGCTTCAAGTAGTTGGATATGCTCCGGACTTGATTTGTTGTTATGTCAACCTACTTTAGTAGTACATCATGCAAAAAATTTACTAAATTCTAATTAGTACTTCGATCCAGGTACCTATTTTCTTTCACTGACATAACTTTCCTATGGTTGCAGGCAGTAGGATTGAAATTTTATGTTCCCGGAGAATATTTTAGTGCGTAGAGTTGTTACAAGTTGCAATTCCTAGTGCATAATATATCATATGTGTGTCACTTACCTTTTCTTAGACAATGCTTTTTATCATTCTCCCATATTGATCCTTCCTGGGCAATTAAGGAAATTCTTAATTAGTCCAAAATTCAAGCAAATAAATGCACTAAAACATTCTAAAGGAGGAAAAGCAAATGATAGAAAAGGAAATAAAATTATTATAATTATAATGCCATGTTACATTATAAATTTATAAGTTTATAGATGTATCATTATATAATTGGTTGTTTTAATTTAAAAATTTATCTATGATATTATATGTATTTATTTGTTTAATGTCACTACATCATATTTATTTAATGTCATGTCATGATTATAAAGTTGGACTTATACAAGTCATTATAACTATAGCATTGTTGGAAAGGAAAGGAGAAAATCCTACTTGTTCTTGAAAAGAATAATGATAAATGGTAGACATTATAAGTTTATAAGTTTATAGATATCATTATATAACTGGCTCTTTTAATTTAGGAATTTACTTGTGATATTATACATATCTATTTGTTTAAAATCTATTAATGGCATGGTAATGGCATGGTAGGACAATAGAGAAGATACACTTCACAAGTTATGATTTGGGCAATGAAAAGGGCTGAACGAAAAACAATTCATTAAAAAAATAAAGTCAAGAGTTCTTACGCTATTTGATTTAGCTATTTCAACAAAATTCACAATTAATAGTTGATATGTGATAATTAATAGTTGTTTATAATCCAGTCTTTTGTAGAAACCATAATTAACAAGAACTAACATGAGAAACCTTTAATGAATGTGATGGAAAGAGAATCTTATGACTTATAAACATTTTATTGGTTAGAATACTATTGATGTAGTATTCCATTATTGTAATGAAGAATTTTTCAACTGGAAGACGTGGAATAAGTTAAGGTTTTTGGAGTATTGGATTATATATTAATGTGTGGAAAGTGTAGAGGAAAGTTTTGTGTGAAACTATAATTAACGTATAGAAAGTGTAGAGAAGAAAGTGAAACATTAATTGCTCTAATACTTGATGAAAAGGAATAAAAGTGATAAAAGTGATGAGCTAAATTTATATACATATTAATAGGGAATTTTTACTTTGATATTATTGATATTTGGATGAGTTTTATGAAATTTTGTTTGATTTTACATGATTTTCATTCTTTGTGTAGGAAATGATTTAATTGGAAGAAATCTTATTTTTTAGAAGTAAATTGAAGAGATCAGAGACTTGAGGATCAACTTGTGCAGAATCCAGAAGTTAAGAACCAAATCTGCTATTTTACCATTGAAGAAATCGCAAAAGTGGACAAAAACCCGACACGGGTGTAGTGTCGACACATGATCGGGGTGTCGACACCATGCGCTAAACGTCCAGAATCAGATTCTGTTTTCTATTTTGTGTCAACACGTAATCTGAAGTGTCAGCACCACGCGATCAGTATCTAAAATTTAGTTTTCTATTTCTATTTCAAGTCCTACTTCTATTTCAATTAAGGTTTTTAAAATCCTATAAATACCCATTCAAATTCAGAATGAAGAGCTCTGGGAGACTTATGGCAGTTCTCTTTTGGGTACTCTTGGAGGTCAAAATAGAGGATCCATCGACAAGAAGATCAAAGATTTCAATTACTTCAAGTTAGGTTTTGTTTTTCCTTAGATATTCTTATATTCATAATTGTGATTTCAGATTTTATTATTTTTATTATGAATTGATTTATTCTACTAGGGTTACGATGTAGCCTAATTAATTCAATATGAATTTTGTGATTTTATTCTTTCAATTAAAGTTATTCGCGTGAGGAGTTTATATTATTGAACTTAATGCATTGGAAGTCTGATCATTTTTCAATTGATTTAGTGATTTATGCATAAACTTGAGAAAGAATTGCGTAAATTAGACTAATAATAATATAAATTGTGTGCTAGACTATGAGATCGAGAGGTAATTCACATGTGGTAGTGGAGGGAGAGAAGAGAGTTAGTAGCTCCTCTTTCTTAAACTAGAGGTTTTCATAAAATTTAATACTCATTAGTTTGTTTAAAATTACATAGAGATATGATTAATTTAACAAATCAGTGAATGATTAATTTGACTTGAGAAAGCTAGTTAATTAATTTAAGAAAATCCGTCATCACATGCAATAACATTTAACAATTTGATAATTCAGAATTTATATTGATTGATTATGGTGAAGTCAATGCCTTAGTACCTCATATCTTGGTTAGGTTTAATTTAATTGTTATTTTCTTTTTATTATCTTTTTAGTTAAACTTTCTTCCCATTTGGTTGTTCAAATAAATTTGGATTAATTATTTTGGTACTTAGTTAGACACAATTCTCGTAGGTTCGACACTCTTCTCATCATTATATTACTTGGAGCGACTAGTACACTTGTTAAGGTGATTTTAGTGCATCAAGTTTTTGGCGCCATTGCCAAGGATTGTTGATTTAATTAATATCAGAGTTGGTTAATTCTAGATTTAATTTGAGCGTTTTTTTTTTATTTCTTTACTTTGCTTTTTCTTTTTTCTGTTTTCTTTGTTTTTATTTTGGTTTAAGTACCATTTTAGTCCCTCAACTTTTCACTTTGGTACCAAAATTATCTCTCAGCTTTAAAAAGTACCAAAATTATCCTAAACTTTCATTTTTGGTACCAAAATGGTATTTCTATCAGTTAAATGACAGGTGTCACGTTAAAATGCCAACAAATCACATTTTTATAAAAATAATAATTACGTGGAATAACACACCATGCAAAAGGTGATGAGATGGCTTTTTTTTTTTCCATGTGTTTTTTTTTCTATTTAAATAAAAATCCACATCATTTATTATTGCATTATTCTTCTTCTTCTTCCTCCCTTCTTCTCTCTCATCCCACCGCCCCTTCCTCTTCCCCAGCCTTCTTCCTCCTCTTCCCCCTTCCTCCTACCTTTTTCTTCTTCTTTCTCTCCCCCCTTTCTTCTTCCTCCACTTTTTCCTTCCAGATCTGTGTGGGTTCTCCCTTGGTAACTCAAATTAGAGGTACCCATGAATATTTGGATCTATGGTGAATCGACCTTGGCGGTGACCTCCACGTCACTAACCTTGGGTTTGATTTATTCGGCTTCAACTTCTTAACTTCTTCTGCATTTTCGTTCTCCTTCGAATCTTTAAGACTGCCATCCTCATCCTTGTCATCATCACCACTTGAACTGCATCTCCCACATTTGCATTCGGCTTGGGCTTCCGCTGCCTCTTGGCGTAGGTGACCTTTTGCCAGCCATGGTCAATGGTGTGGGTGTTGGTTTCGTGGGTTTTGTTGAGGTGTAGTAGTGTGGCGGTGATAGCAAAATTAGAAGTCTGAGATGGGAGAAAGGTTGAATGGCGGAGAGGATGAAGGTTTGTGCCAATAAGGAAAAATGGGTTTGGTGATGATGAATTTGTAGAGGGGCGAAAGAGTAGTTTGATGAAGAGAGTTTGACAATTGGTAGGTAAAAATGTCGAGACGGACCCAGATCTGGGTTTGAGAGGGAGAAGGGAGAAGAGAGAGAGAGAAAGAATAAGAAGAAAGAAAAAGGATGAGCAGGGAAAGGAAGGAAGGTTGATAGAGAATGAGGAGGCAAAACTATCGAGGAGGAAAAGAGGAAGAAGATGAAGTTTGTGAGAGAAAACCCAGATCTGTAATTGGAAAACAACCTTTTGCTTTATGCAAACACCTCGTCCATGAATCCTTGGCTGATTCCATGATTTACTACGTAGAAAAATCCACAATTCAAACACACTTAAACCAAACTAAATAGAAACACAAATTCAAAATTCCAGAAAGAAAAAAAAAAAAGGTTAAAGCTGAAAGATTTTCCACCATAATCACAACAAATATAGCAGGTATTGAAAATAACTACAAATTTTCAACACATCTTTAATGTATTATGACCCAAACCAGACTCGATGATGCTAAGCTTCGAGCTTTAGGGTTTGCAGAGGCAAGGGAAAAAGAAAGGTAAAGGAGAGAGAAAGTGAAAGAAGAAGAAGAGATGACGTGGATGGAAAAAAAAGACATAAAAAATTTTAAATTAAATAAAAATGCCAACTCATTAAAAAAGATAGCCAACTGTGTTTTTTTTTTCCATGTCATTAGTCAAGCAAAAAAAAGAAATGATTTTGTGGCATTTTAACGTGCCACCTGTCATTTAACTGACGAAAGGACCATTTTAATACCAAAAATGAAAGTTTGAGAATAATTTTGGTATCAAAGTGAAAAGTTGAGGGACCAAAATGGTACTTAAACCTTTTATTTTTACAGGTCTAACTATGAATTGAGTAGCCATAGGTACTTATGTGAGTTATCATTGGCTTGCGCCAGAGATAAGAGCACAAGTTGAAGCAATAACTATCAATTGGGATGCAGAACTTGACAATGATGAACTTGAACAACTTCAAGCAGCCATTGAAAGGATCGAATTAAGGAAAGCTCGAATAGAATGATCAAATATCACTTGTGAATGGTGTGGATTAAACCATTTTAGTTCTGATTGCTTATTTAAACGATATAACAAGTGTGTTGATTTTTCTTGTGAGTTTTATAGTCAGCAGTATAATTTTTATCCCAATACATGCCAGTTTGATCCAAACACCTCATGGAATAATGAAGATATATTGGACCACAATCAAGGTTTCAAGCTCCAGAAGAGGAGACATGTTTGAATAAAAATCTGGAGGTCCAATCAAGTAATTTGCTCAACTTAGTTGCTGAAGAGATACAAGGTGAGTTACCTAGTGCAACAATGAAAAATCAAGAAGAAGAGGTAAACACCTTACCCTTAGAGATTGAAGGACAACTTGGAGAAGTAGAAATTATGCCTGCAAAAACTAAACAAGAGGATGTCCCTATGGAGGAAGAGGAAAAAGCTCAGGTGTCATTTGAAGTGTTCAATGGGGAGTCTTCTTTAACCAAATCTGATTTTAATGATTATTTTGTTATTGATATGGTTGATGAGATTTTGCAGAAAAACACTTATGAGTATTCATTTGAGATTTACCTTATTCAAGCAAAAGACTCAATCAAAGAATACATAAATTGCTTGAACACATCATCTTCCTTGGAATCAAAGGGGGCACTCCTAGAAGAATTGGGAAGGCACATTTGCTGGCCTAAACCCAAACCACCTCAAAATAATCATTGGAGAAAATCTTATGGTGGATTCAACTTAAGGGCAAAAAAGCCAAGATTCAAGAAAACGAGAGGACATGCCCTACGACCTGATCCAAAACCACCTTGGAGTGGTAGAAAGTCTAGCTAATGACTATAAATTAAGCGCTTCTTGTGAGGCAACCCAAGCATAAAATTTTTCTTTTCTTTAATTTATTTTTCTTTTATAGTTCAGATTTTCTTTTAATTTTTTTTTTCTTTTTCTCTTTATGGCCTAGGTTGACGCACAATTGTGGAGAAATTCACATCTCACAAAAAGGTGAATTTATTTGATTAGTTGAGTATTTTAGCTTATAAATTGTTATTCTTTGATTTTGGCCAGGTCATTGAACAAGTTTGGGGGACAAGATTACGGAAATTCATATGTTAGAAGTCTCCTCTAAATGAAGGCAACTCAACTTCAAAACTTCAATTTTAAGTTTTCAAGTGCAAAACCTGGGAAGTTTCTCTTTTCTCTTACTTTTATTTTACATTGAGGACAATGTTTGATTTAAGTTTGGGGAAGAGATACACTTTTAGGCATCCATTAGTTGCATTCATATTTGTATAACATACATTTTTTTAAAAAAAATTAGGATATTTTTTTTTAGGAGTTGGTTCAATTAGTGTCAAGGAATTGAATATTCTTGAGTTAGAGCTTTTAAAATCTTTTAATCTTAGAGGAGATACAAATCTGAAAAATAACACCATTGTGATAAAGTTTAAGTTCATGAGTATTATATTCTACTTGAGCACAAGTTTATAGTGAGAAGTTTAGAGAGAAGACTTAGTAGCATCTAAATAGCACATAAAAAGAAAAGAAAAAAAAAAAGCCAATACAAAAGAGTTTATTAATTCCTACTTCAATGTTTTTTGTTGTTTAGTAATTGGGGGTTAGGCATGAGACCCATGTCAATTTTCACGTCAAACGGCGACTTGAAATATGAGTATGCAAAGCACTTTGAGTTTATGACTTGTTGAGTAACCGGGTCCTTTCATCACAAATGTTAGTATTCGCATCAAAAAACAAGTGATGGCTTAGGGAAGAATGTGTTGTATGGCTAAAAAAAAAAAAGAAAGTGGGAGAAAATAATAATAAAAATAATAATAAGTGTTAAGGTGTGAAGGTCTAAACTTGAGACTTCTTACTATGAATTTCCACACACACACTAAGTGCTCATGGGCTAAATCTTTTAACAAGTGGTGTGAACAATAAGATGGAGTATTTAACTCTAAGTGAGTATATGAAAACTCTTGAATATTTGAGACTTTGTATCTAATTGAACTTTAATTCCTAAATTTTCTTTGCATGCATATCATGTAGTTACATTCTTGCATTGGGATTTTGTGGGTAGATCCACTACAAACCCTCACGAGACACAACTCGTCCACTAGGGTGACCTAGGGGTTTAAAG
>BPVZ01000041.1:2217154-2228378 GCA_020521535.1 Rubroshorea leprosula
CTCAGATATAAAAACCTGGAAGGAAAAAAAAAAATGAAAAAAAGGAAGGCTACTAAGATGTCACTTATGAATAAAACAATACCCATCTACAGATCTTGTCGTCCATGACGACTATAGACTATAGTGGAAGAAGAGGAACTGCTGACCTACATATCATTAGGAAAGAGAAATTTGTAGAAAATTAAATTTCTACTATTTCAAATTTCATCCATACACGCAGGTATGTGAGAGATTTGGAACTGCGTGTATGCATGAAATTTGGAATAGTTTTCTGAAATACCTTAAGATTCAGATGTAAGAAATGCCTACTTTTGAAGCAACCTTAATTAAAATTTTCCTGTTTTTAAAATTTCCCGTCATCAGCTTTCACTTAGAGAGCATCCGTCCTTACTTATTGAATATTCTTTGAGTTTTCATTAAACCGCCCTTACTTATTGAATATTCTTTTTTCAACTGGAAATTGAAATTTGTTTAGCAAGTAATCTTTGCCAATGAATCCAATATTGAACGCTGGAAAAATAAGAGACAGGCAGCTATGGACTCAAAAATGGACGTCTCAACAATTTTATCAAGCCAGTGAAGGTCCTAATTAGGGAAAAGACACAAATAAAAATGTTAATTTTGTATTTTTTATTTAAAGATATTCAATTTATTATTTTTTAAATAAAAATTTTAATTTTTTAATTTTTATTTAAAAATATCAATTTTTAACTTCATTTATTTAAAAATATTAATTTTTTATTTTTTATTTAAAAATTAATTAAATAATAATACTGATATGATAAATAAATTTTTTAATTAAAATATTAAAAATTAATATTTGTTAAATAAAAAAATTAAAATTAAAATTTTTATTTAAAAATTAATAAAATTAATATTTTTAAATAAAAAATATAAAATAGACACGTTAATTATCTGTTGCCTACATTGTAGATACTAGATCCTTTTATGTCAGTGATGCTGTGTGGGGACCCCTAATGATCATATTGATATCGATCTACAATTTGCAGAGGTAGAATTTTTTTTTTTTTTTTTTTTGGGTAAATGGGGGTGATATCATTAAATCAGCACAAAACAAAATACACTAGTTGTTCCTGGGAAATTCATATCCCATAATATCTAAAATACATAAAAGTTTGACATTAACGGGACAGTGAGGAAGAACAACAAAATCCTGCTGCAGTGAATGTCCCATTCTAGCAATTTGATCAGCAGCCATATTCGATTGACGCTTGATATGAAATATCTGAACATAGGAGATGAGTCTGAGGAGATCCCTGCAATCCAAGATCAGAGAACTGAGGGGATGAGAAACACAAGCAGTATTCATCATGAAATTAAAAGCAGTACTGGAATCCGTTTCAACAATTAGGTGAGAATAGGAATAAGTAACAGCAAGGGCAAGGCCATCTCTCAAAGCCCAAAGCTCAGCAGCAAGGCTGCTAGTGATTCCAATTTTTCTGGCAAATCCAAGAATCCAACTACCATTATGATCTCGAAACAAACCTCCCGAAGCGGCTCCACCTGGGTTCCCAAGGACAGAGCCATCTGTGTTAAGTTTAATAAAGGGAGAGAGGGGTTTGGACCATTTAAAGAAAGAGGATCCACGAGAAGGAGGGGTTGGTAGGGACTGCCCTGCCCAGAATTTAGAGGCTTTCTCAAGGATCAGCCTTTTTGAAATGGCAGTACCATACGGATTCGATCTATGAATGAGTTGGTTCCGATGGAGCCAGATTCCCCACACAGCAAAACAAAAAACCACTGCCCAGGGGATATTGAGGACAACATTAGTGTTCATCCGGGAGCAATTTGTTTTAAGCCAAGATAAAAAAATCCAAGTTCAGCTGGTCTTGAGACAAAACACCAGGGAGAACATCAGAAAGAATAACAACAGAAATAGGGCAAGAGCGAATGAGATGCTCAACTGTTTCATCTTCCAAATGACATAACGGGCATAGAGGAGAGGAGATAATACCGAGTCTATGTAAATAGGAGAAGCATTTTAGACGATCATGGGCAAGCAACCAAAGGAAGTATTGAATTTTTGGGTAAGTATAAGATTTCCACACCCATCTCCAATCCTCCAAAGGCTTAAGAGGGAGATGCTTTGTAATACAATAAGCAGAGGCAGATGAGAAAGACCCATTAGAGCTACCAACCCAAGCAAAAGTGTCTTCTCTTAAAGCAAAAAGAGATATAGGAACAGCATGGATAAAGGGTTCAATGTCGATAGGAATGGGATAAGCAATAAGATCAGCAGCGGATGCACCAACATTGAAAAATTCAGCAACAGTGATGAGCTCGAAGCCAGGAGTATGAGGACCATATATCCAAGAAATAAGTGGGATATCACAACACCAACAATCAGTCCAGAATCTCACATTCCCACCAGATTGTGGAATCCACTTAATTCCAGCCTTAAAAATATCATATCCCTTAATAATGGCTTTCCAAATGGGAGAGCCAGATGCAGGGAGGGGGGAATGACAATCAGAGAGATTATACTTGCTGCGAAAAATATTACACCACAGTTTATCCTTCTCCGTGTACAATCTCCAGTTGAGTTTACTCATTGCTGCTACGTTAGCTTCCTTGGAACTTTTGAGTCCCAGCCCTCCAAGATCCTTAGGTTGGGTGACAGACTGCCACCCAACTAGATGAATCTTCTTTTGGTTATCTTCTGATCCCCAAATGAAATTTCGAGATATTTGGTCTAACTCAGTATGAACTGAAGCAGGTAAAAGCATGGTTTGCATATAGTAATTAGGGATAGCCGCTAAGACCGAAGAAGTGAGGGTGACACGACCTGCCAAAGAAAGGAATCTGGACTTCCATCCAGCAAGTTTAGCTCTCACTCTATCAATAATAAATTGACACTTACCTTTAGAAATCTTTTTTGCCGAGATGGGAATACCTAGATAGGTACCAAGGTCCTCTGTGCAAGGAAAGCCCAAGATAGCAGAAAGGGACTCCCTATTGTTAATAGACACATTTTTGGAGAAGAAAATCCTTGATTTAGCAGGATTCACCCGCTGGCCAGATCTACTGCAAAAAAAATCCAAGAGGTTTTTCAAGTAAACACAATTTTGAGGGGTAGCCTTACCAATGAATATAATATCATCTGCAAAGAACAAGTGAGAGAGCAAAGGCCCTCTCCTACCCGCCTTAGAACCTTTCCAGTGCCCAGCCTCCATATCAGCAGATATTTTAAGAGATAAAAACTCCATGCAAATAATGAACAAATATGGAGAAAGGGGGTCACCTTGACGGATGCCTCTAGTTGGGAGAAAAGATTCAGTTTTGTCTCCATTCACAAGAACAGAAATAGATGAAGAACAAACCATTGACATAATAAGATTAATGATCTCCATTGGGAACTTGAAGAAAAGCAAAGCCTCCCGAATAAAGCTCCACTCGAGCCTATCATAAGCTTTCTCTAAATCTAGTTTGCATATCATATCCCCAACTTTACCTGTCTTCTTCTTGAAAGAATAAACTAATTCTTGAAGAATAAGAACATTATCCATACCTTGTCTACCTGGGATAAAACTTGATTGACAGGGGGAGATAAGTTTATCCATCCAAGGCTTCAATCTATGAACAAGAATCTTGGAAATAATTTTGTAAGAGGTATTACACAGCCCAATAGGTCTATATTGTTGAATAGTTTCAGGGGATTTAACTTTAGGAATAAGGACCAACAGGCACTCATTCCACTTTTCTGGAATAGAACTCTCCTGAAATATCTGTTTGATATCATTGCAAACTTTATCCTTAACCACAGCCCAAAGTTTTTGATAAAAGAAAGGGTGGGTACCATCCGGGCCAGGAGCTTTATAAGGCTTCATAGAGTTAACTGCTCTCAAAATTTCAACTTCGGAGGGAATTCCACTGAGAGAGTCCAAACTAAGGGACTCGTCAATAGAAAGTTGAACAGTTCGAAAAGAGTCCATAAAGGAATGATCAAGTGTGGTGGAGAAAAGATCCTAGAAGAAATCAGTAGCAATTTTGGAAATGGACAAGCTATCCTGAATCCAGTCCCCAACAAGGTTCTTAAGCCCAAGGATCCTGTTCTTTGATCGGTGTTTAATAGTGGATAGATGGAAAAATTTGGTATTCCTATCCCCCTCGACAATCCAATTGGTTCTAGATTTCATGAACCATAAATCCTCCTCTAATTTAAGCACACGCTCAAATTCTTGAATAAGCTCCTTTTCAAGATTCCAAAGGAAGTGAGAAAAATTATAGGAAGTAGACTTTTGAATACCAGCAAGTCGTGAAAGGAGCTTTTGCTTTCTTTTGAAAATATTCCCAAAAGTATTTCGACTCCAAATCCTTGCTTGCTTCATAGAGGTATCCAAACAATCAGATGTGTTGGAGTTATTAGATGACCAAATTTGTTGAATAAGAGCTTGAAATTCAGGATGATCAAGCCAGAATTTTTCCATACGAAAAGGTCTAGAACCTGTGCGATGAGTAAATGGCTTAAGATCAAGCAAGATTGGACAATGATCAGAACTAGTCCGTGGAAGATGAAAGAGAGTAGCTTCGGGAAATAGCAATTTCCACTCAGGATTTGCCCAAGCCCGATCAAGCCTTTCTCGAATAAGATGGTGCGAAAATCTCATGTTAACCCAAGTAAATCTATTACCCACAAACCCCAGATCAATCATGTTGCAATTGTTCATGCACTCCAAGTAAGCCCGGACACGGGCTTGACATATTCTATTACCACCAAATTTCTCACTTTGGTCTAAAACATCATTGAAATCCCCAATCATCATCCAAGGCATAGATATGTTTTCAGCAATAGTAGATAGTTCATTCCATAAAAGAGTTCTAGTAGCTATTTGGGGCCTACCATAAATACCAGAAAGAAACCAATCAATAGGAAAAGAAGGGTTATTACATACCTTAATAATTGCATGAATGGCTTGATCGCTATAAGAGACAATGTCCACCACAACTGCAGCATCATCCCATAAAAGCCATAGCCCTCCAGCAAGCCCATTAGAGTTCACCACAAAGGATTTAGCAAATCCAAGAGAAGCGGCTTGGCTTCGAGCATCTTCTCCAGATAATTTAGTTTCAACAACCAGCATAATAGCAGGATTATGAGTGCGTTTCAAATCCATGGCACTGCTATGAAAATTATGTTTTGCTGCCCCACGGCAGTTCCATGAAATGATCTTCACCATCCAATCACTCTGATTTGAGATTCCCAGTAGGATCTGGGCTAGTGTCGAGTCCAAGATTGGCACTGGAAGCCTCTGGTCCTTGAACAGGAACCTCGCTTGGGGGAAGTGGAAGGGGATTAAGAGAGTCTCGTAATCCATTTCTATCTTCGTAAATAACGAGGGGAGCAGAGGTAGATTTTAATAATCTGTTATAAAGCATTATTTTTTTTTGAAAATATATAAAGCATTATTTTGATTGGTAGTATATTCTTTCAATTTTTATCTTTTCATTTGATAAGATGGCTTCCCTTTCATTCGTCTGTTAATTGTTAAGACATTGGTTGATCAAAAAAAAAAAAAAAAAAAAAAAAAAAAAAAAAAAAAAAGAGAAAGAAAGAGGGAGAGACTATAACATGATACATTCTTTAGGCATTACACTGATTTAGCCAAGAACAGCTATATGGTAATTAACACAATTTATTGGAGTATAATAAATTTTTCTTTTTCTTCCGTATAATGTTTCAGAAACTAAGGTTATGTTCAATTGGATGGAGTGGACTATTCCTAGTTTTTCACAGCTACAATTTCCTTGTCTTTCACTTTCTTTTTTTTTTACACTCTGTTCTTAACTACCTCCAATTTCAAAGTTTCTCTTCAAACGATTTGAACTCTTAAAATTAACTAACTCATTTTTAAAAAGATTAAAATTTCATTATTTATCCTTTCAATTAGATCCCTAAAACCAAGTCTTACCCATACCAATTTCCCAATATTTACCTAATAATTTATCTAAATTTTGCTTCCAAATCCAATACACCATCCAACTAGGCCCTGACAAAGCAATTTTAAAAGAGAATCTACGCAAATCTTTCTTAATTCATAGCAAGAGAGGAAGGTTAAGTGAGGATTGAGGGTTTGATTAAATTTGGATGCCATAGGAGAAGAAAGAGGAATTCATATATTTTAATCTACTAGTCCTCCTCTCCCAAAAAAAAAAAAAACAATTGTTAGTCCTTTGGGGATAATCTTAGCAGTGAAAATTTTGAGTCTTTACATTAGATATTTTAAATGTAATCTTGAGATAAGTAAGAAGAGGTTTGAAAAGAGAAGAATTTTAAAAAGAGAAAAATTATCTTCTATTATATAATTTATTATTTAATATATTAAAAAAAATGGAACAATGCACATTAATTCTTCAATTGGATTTGCATTTTTTTTGTCCGCCAGCCCTTAATCTTTCATTTGTGCTGCAATTTGGTATTTTATATTTCAATTTTTTATCCACTTTATTCATTTTACTTAACTAGTGTATTGTGGTGATCTGCAAAGGTGAAACAGTGTTAACACATAAAAAAAAAAAAAATCAAGTTTAGGTATAACAAACAAGAAGGCTCGACCTACGGCGAAATTATGGTACCATCAGTTATTATGTTATATTTATTTAATATTATATTATAATTATAAATTTAAAATTTTATAAAAATTATAAGTAATTATAGCATTATTGAAAAAGAAAAAGAGTTTTCGGATTTTTAAGATGTCCTAATATGCAAGGACATTCACCATGTGGACTCCAAACTAAGATCTACCGTCTACCGTGATTGATGGCTTAATTCATCATGTGGAATCCAGACTAAGACCCACGTGATTAATGGCGCAATGGAGGTCCTCGCACTTGATTTTCTGTTTTGCCAAAATTAAAAAAAAAGAAAAAGAAAAAAAAAGAGTAGAGTGTCCTCGCTCTTAGAAATTGTTTGGGTGATGGATTGACCCGCCCTATTATTTACTCCAGAGATCACGCAATCAAACGTGTGAAATGAAGAAGACTAAACAATCAGAAATTATAAAAAGTCAAAAAATGAAGAAAATCATTGTACAGAATAGAATAGTACAGCACTGCATGTGTAATGTAACCTCTGCAAAGAATACAGTCACCTTTCATTCATTTCCCTATCTATTCTTTCTAACGCCTATAATACGTTTTACTATTTTCAACATTTTACACGTTGGTTTGCACAAAAAAACAAAAAATTTACAGGCTGGTGTTGGTTAACATATGAAAAGTAAAATATTTACAATTCTGGGTAAATGTTTGTCTTTATTGCATATAAGACTAATTATTTTAAATATTAGTTTCATGTGGCAAACTTGATGAAAACGTTTACCATCATCATTATAACAAGAGCAATGCTAGGGGCACTCGGCTCCTGCACTCTCCGGCCAACACTTTCTCTTTTATTGGGCCACGTTATTTTGGTTTACGAGAGGTTGTGCTGAAAGCTTTAAAGAAGCTTACGTGGCCCAATGAAAGGGGACGTGTTGGCCGGCGAGTGCAAAAAGCGAGTGCCCGTAGCACCGCTCTTATAACAATATAACAAAAAGACCAAGATGGATAAGACAAGTGCTTGGTTGTAGTCTTGTGCGGTTGTTCAAGATCACCTTTCTCCCGATGAAGTCCGTCTCCAAAAAAACAGATAACGATAATATATATTACATTATAAATTTATAATATAATATATTATTATATAATTAATTTTTATTTAAATATTTATTTATAATATTATATATATTTACATATTTTATATTATATTATAATTTTAATCTTAAAAATTTTATATAATATTATAATTATAATAATATTAATATATATACACACACAAAAAAGATATTTTTAAATTTAATAATAACTAATAATAATTCTTTCATGTCTTTAATATTCTTTTTTAATTAACCATTGTACTTACAATTTACTTTTGTTTTATTAATGATCAAATAATAACCACCTCATCTAGACGAACATGACCAAATGTTTGTATCTAAAAATGAAGAAGATTATGAAAAGTAACGTTTTTGCATTATTTTTAAGCACAAGGTGCTCATGTAGTTATGATTATTATTAATTTTATTAAAGTTATAAAATTTTTTAATTTTTTAATTTTTTAATTTAATTGTTAAAAATAATTAATTATTAATAAAATAATTATTATATATTATTTTATTAACTAAAATTAATTCATAAACATATATTTTTAAATATTATAATTAATCATTAAAAAAATATAAATTAATAAATTATAAGTAAAATTGATAATTATAACAAAAACTTTTGTTTTGAACATGAATATTTATGAGAAAAACAATTTAAAATAATTAGTGAAAATAAAACTTTTCGTGCTAACCCAACTCAAACGTTAGCATATGGCGACAAACTATTAGATTAATAAACTGGTTCAATAAGGATTAAGAAAAGATTTTAAGAGATAACAATAGGCTGAATCCTCTATTTACATTTTATATATTTTTTCTCTTTGTAGTCAGCATCTTAAATCAATTTTTATTTCGATCAACACTTTTAATAATTTAAAACTTATGAAAATCCCAAATTAACAACAAAATCATGGTGTAAATAGATGATTTGACCATAAATTTTTTAGTTTTCATGGGTTTTGAATAGTAGAAGGGGTTGATCAAAATGAAAAATAATTTAGAATATTAATTGACTGTTAAAAGAAAAAATGTGTAGTGTGTAAATAGGAGTTTTGATAGATGATAATAAGTATAAAATAAGAAAAAAAATATTTATCCTCTATCAAAATTAAAAGATGATAATTAATTGAAAATAAATTTTTAGTAAATGACTACTACTATTTTGTGGATAATTATAAAATTTTATAATAATTTTAATAAAATTACATTGTGATTGAATTAGTTTTGTCTATATCCTTAAAGGGGGGAACTGGATTGGTTAAAAACTTAATATTTCAAATTAAAAATTTTAAATTTAAATATTGAGCCAAGTTTTTTTTTTTTTAATAGCAAATCTTAAGTTTGGTTAAAAAAATATTTGAATAAAAGAAATAACTGTTCTCTCTTATATAATCTTTTTTCATATTAAAAGAAAAAAAGCTTTGTTTGCCTTTTCAATTAGTTTTAGTGGCTTTTATCTCTCTATCTTAACAAAAAATCTATTTTTGATTCTTTTATTTTTAATAAAATTTCCTTGGTGCAATCCAGATTGTAGCAGATTGCATAACTAAATTCATTGGATGTGGCGAGTCTGAATCCCATCTAAGGGTTTATGTTTTACAGTCCTGATTGCAAAACATCATTCTTGTCACAAAAACTGTGTTAAAATATGATAATTTCTTTGAAAAAATTATGTGTATAGGTAAAATTACGAAACATATAGAAAATATTAATTACTTGGTGGGTGAATAAGTGTTGGGTAAATTGATGATTTTTGCTTAATTACCTAACTAGATGGTATGTTGTGTTTTGTGTAAACTCAAAAATTAGATAATTGTTCTCTGCTTGCGCAGATATAAATAAAATGTTTGTTCCTAATTAAAACAGAATCTCTGAAATGAAATATATACATTAGCATTTACATATTGTATGTTTCCGAGTTGCATAGTTTGAAGGAAGGTATTAATAAGCTTATATATCATATGCTCTTCTTCATAAACTTTTATTTAGACTCTGAATTGTATAAATTGTATTAATATATATTTTTGCTTATTGATGGTATTTTCTACAAGCATCCTACAATTAAAAGTCCATGAAAGGTGGAACTAAAGATGACCCAAAGACACATCCTCAGAGGAGGTTTCTCTTATCATGGCTGAAGTACTTGCTTGTTCTGTTGACTCTGATGTTCAGGTACCTAAATAGGTGCCAAAGCCAAAGAGTTATTGTTGAAACGTGAAAAACTTCTTCACCTGTGTCATTAATATAGTATTATTTTGACGAATTATTTTTTTACATCCCTTCTGGTGATGTAGAGTTTGTTTCAATGAACTTCTCAAGAAACTCATCTCACTTTTGGGACCAGAAACGCAACAAGAGAAGCTGAAGACAATCTGGAAAATTCTTATGGTAGATTTCCACATTATAGAATGTTTACAAGCATGGAGCATGTATTGATGCAGCAATCACCGGCATAAATGCCTCCTCCCTTGATGTAACTCTAGGTGATTCCTTTTGTAAGTTGCTGTAATTAGTTCACAAATGTTTTGTATGGGAGTCCTTTTAATGGTCTAAGGTTCTGAGTAGCAATTGGCTATACATGCTTTCTACAATACAGATTAAACATATAAAAGATTTCTTTTCCTTGTTTCATTTTAGATTTCTCCCAACTCATTTGTGGTTCATTTCTGGTAATGCTGCTTGCTCTTTGTCAACTAATGAATAATGGAAACTGTCTGAAGTTATTCTGCTGTTTGAATCCAGCTTGCTTTTATTGTTGGCAGTCAAATGTTGACAGTCACTATTGCAAATGATGCAGTAATCTCAGCTTTCAGCCTTTTAAGTCAGTTTGCAATACGACGTGCAGCTCATTTCATAATAGATTGTGACAATTATTGATTCTTTTGTGGATCTTCCACTCTCATTTAGTCATTTTCTTTTGTGGTGGTGTCTCATTTACTATTTTTTTATTGGCAAAGATCTCATTAACTTTGTCTTTCTCATTTTGCTTTGTGCACTCACCAACACTTCTGTTACTCTAGGCCTGCAGTAATCATAGAGACTCCTTTATTGTTAAGAGATTCATGAGTTAAAGTGTAATGGAAATTGGGAAAGTAGTTAATGTAGGCCTTATGTGTTTCTGTTATATTCACAAATCCAAGGTAATATCGTGTGATATTGTGTGTTGCTGTCTATTCCTCCTGGATGTTATATATTGCTTTCTGAAATTTATTTTCCATTTAGCCTACATAGGATTAGCACTCTTCTTTTAGTCGTCGTAATTCTTATTTGTTCTTTTTGAAAGCCTCTCAAGTGTTTTATTGATTTCATCTCCTTTGACGTTTTTGAAGGATCATTGCAGAAATGGGGGAAACTCACCTTATCACTAAGTGGCATATAGTTTGGTTGCCATAAACAGTTTACCTAGTTGTTTATTGCTTTTAGGCACTCAGGCACTTGTGGTACTACTGCAGAAGGTTTGTTCAGTGCCAGTCATTTGAACATCTTTAAAAGATGGAGCTCTCTTAACTGAATAATGGATTTCACTTATTCTTTCAGAGATATCAAGATGCCAGCTGCTT
>BPVZ01000041.1:2228478-2239229 GCA_020521535.1 Rubroshorea leprosula
GGGTTTCAAGAGAGGGAGAATGCACCTCAAACTGATAGGATGCCAATTGATTCGAAGAGCCAGGTACAACTATTTTGTATATTTTAAATTTTAAGAAAATAATGATATGAATAATATTGTAAGATATATGAAGTAATTTCTTCCCAATTTAGGTTGAACCTAACTCATAGTGTTAAACAGTAAACCTATAAACCTAGTGGCCTGCAAGCCGAGGTGCAAATGTTTTCTAATTTCTAATTTTTTTTTTTTTGAACAATGAAAATTTTCTTCAGGGATGGGAAAGGAGACCTGAGATTAAACCCAAATTCAACTAGTTCTAAGCACGTCCTACCTTGCAGGGAGCCGAATTGACCTCCAAGTGCTGGCCTCTAATTTCTAACTTTTAAAAGGTGAAAGAGATAAATATTAATATATTCCCAACAGCATTAAGGCAGCCGTTCATTGTTCTTAGGTTTTCCTAGTTAGTTAGTCTTCCATTTATTCTTACTCTTTCTGTTTTAAAACAGTGGCCACTTTTTTTTTTTCAAATTAAAAATTTAAAGAAAATTTGTGTGTATCTATATTTTTTTTTTTTTTTTGACAGGGAGAAATTTGTTAGAGTGTTAGTATCTGTGTTAGTGGTGGGATTTGAACTGAGGAAGCTGCACTCCACCGGCTGCCCAGTGGGCAGCAGTGGCCATTGGGCCACAGCAGGGGAGTGCGTGTGTATCTATATTACTTGTTTAAAAAAAAATAAAACATAAACATTTGTAATAAGATGAATAATTAAAGTAAATGAATAATTATAGAATTAAAGCAAAAAATATATATATTTGTTTACTTTAAAAAATAAAAAAATAACAATTAATTTAAAACAACTTCAAAATAAAGAACACTATTATAGATACACTCCAATTCAATATACTCCATAATACAATCATCAAAAATCAAAAATATTTTTTGATATGGAATTAAAAGCAAAAAAACTTAAAAATTTAGTCATCCATATAATATAGAGAAACTAGTTGAATAAGTTGTATCTATATTATATTTTAGTAAGTGAATTAACTAAGTGTTGGTGATGTGCCAAATTAGAGGATATTCGAATTATTTTTTCAAAATAAAAAAATATAATTATTTTGGGAATAATGAAAGAGGTGATTAAAGAAAAATAATAGAGAAGGAAGGATAGAAAAAAGGGAATATAACAAATAAATTATTAATATAGAAAGGGAAAGTGAGTGCAAAATTATAAATATAATAACAAAAATTGAGGAGATTTAAAAGATGGTGCCACATGAAAAAATAATGAGAGGTGGTGTAATGGCGCCAATGAAATAAGAGAAATAATTGGTATAATTTTTAATTTATCATATTTGTCAATACTCATTGATTTAGTTATTAATTAATCAAACTACTCACAATTTTAGAGCCTAGTATATATGGAAAAAAGTATTTGTTCGACTAGGCTTATAAAAATTAAGAAAAAAAAATAAAAATACTAATTTCAATTAATTTTTATTAAAAGAATACTAAAATAAGCTATTTTTAAATCAATACCCAGTTAGTCAATCTTCCACTTATTCGTAATTAGTTTTCCATGTATTATTCCTAGTGCTTTCCTTGACTAGTTATCCTCTTTCTTTCTTTCTCAACTAAAATGAGGAAAGTTGCAAGACTGCATTATAGCATATTGTTGGTGCTGTCTACACGTTTTACGTTTTCTAGAAAGGCATTTCTACTTTCTCAGTAGTCAATAGAAAATGCAGAACAGCGATTACTTGACCCCACTGGCCGTGTTCCATACAAGGAATAGCCATTCCAAGAAAATGTGGTAGTTTTGCCCTTTAGTTATTTTTTCGGGGCTGAAGTTACTTTGCATTTCGTTAGGACAAGGGAATCGGCTGCTTAGGGAAACTAAGTTATGTGAATCAAAGAAAACAGGCACCTAATTAAATAGAAGTAGTTGTTAGGATTTAAGGTCCGTTTGGTAATTCATTCGAAATTGATTTCCAAAAATTATTTTTCATGTTTTATTGTGTTTAGTTATCATTTAAAAAATAACTCAAAAAAATTTATTTCCGTCAACAAAAAATGCATTTATAGTTTTCTGAAAAATTAATTTCAGTCCTGACAACCAAACGGAAAATCATTACCTTCACCCCAAATTGAAAATAAGAAAAAAAATAAAGGAAAATGCTTGACCTAACAAGCAAGGAAAGGTGAGAGATGAAGCTCATTTTCTTTTAAATTTGGGATTGCGATCAGAATAACCATCACTTCCTTCTCCCATAGATTTTTAATTATTCCTACTCATTCCATAATTTAAGAGAAAATGAGCAACATTTCCCAGCTTTCCTTGCTTGTCAGCGTTGTGGATAAATTCCCATCTCTAATTTCTGATACCATTGTTGAAATTTGATTACCATTAAGGCTAATCAATGAAAAACCTAATTACAAAAATTATGTGAGTAGATTAAATAATTAAGCAAAATAATATGAAAGAGAAGCACCTAATTTAATGTGGAAAACTCTTCTAAATAAGGAAATAACCATAGATATAAAGAGAAAAATTCACTATTAAAAAAGAATTACAATATTAAGAACACAATTTCAATCTTTTTTAAACACTCTTAATCTTTCTTAAGAAGTCTCACTTAAACTGTTATAAAGAATTTTTCTCTCATATACTTAAAAATTTTCAATAACCTCTAAAAATCTCTCATAATCATTTATGATTAAAAATTCTTTTTTAACACTTTAATTGGATAAAAATTTTCATTATCTCGATATGCAAAGAGAGCAAAGGCATCATCTCTCACCACCCTATAAAAATAAGTTATAATTGCACTACACTCTTAATGTGTTTTTCTCTCTCACCTCTCTTTTTGGATTCAATTATAAAATTACTAGTAATATATATTTATAATAAATTATAAATATTAAAGTTAAATTCTCATTAAAATACAAATTTAAGTCGTACGTACTTTCCATATTTGTCACATGATCTTCAAGATTCCTCCCCTTTCAATTCGAATTCCGACATTAACTTGAATTCTAAATTAGGAAACAAAGAAGAAATCACGGAGTGCTCAATTTCCCCCAAGGTATGTGAACACCTCTCCTCATTGTGTCGACACCGTATCATCTCAAACAAACCCCCACATGTAGTGTTAGCAACTTGGTCAGAAGTGTCAACACCTTTGTTTGTTTAAGACAAACTCCAATTACAAGAAATCTAGATATTCCAACAGTCAGGTGAAGCACTTTCCTTTTCTTTTTTTTCATTTTTTTTTTCTCATTTTCAATCTAGGGAGAAGTTAGTGATTTTCCGTTTGGTTGTCAGGTTTCGGAAGTGATTTTCCGAAAAGATAGAAATGCATTTTTCGATGAAGAAAATAAATTTTCTTTTAGCTTACTTTTTAAGTTAAATACTTAATTTGATCCCTCAACTTTAAGAAATGAACATTTTTGATCCCTCAACAATTTTTTGCACTTTTTTGATCCCTCAACTATACGAAATGCACTCCGTTAGTCCTTTTGTTAATTTCGACCGTTAACTCGCTCACGTGGCATTTTTTATTATTTTTTTTATGATGTGGCAAAAGCAAATTGAAAACATATTGACTTGGAATTTTTTTTAATGCCAACTCACATTATTATTATTATTTATATTTTAAAAAAATAAATTAATATAATTTCGTTCATCTTTTTCCTTTCTCTTTTTCTTTTTTTTTTCTTCCTCTTCTTTCTTCCTCGCGGGTCATTGAACCCTCTGCTGGGTTCGGTGGAACCCAGGCGGGGTTCCGTCGAACCCAGCAACTGGGTTCCACCGAACCCAGTTGCTGGGTTCGACGGAACCCAGTGCTGGGTTCCCCCGAACCCAGTTGCTGCCTTGGTTCCATCGAACCCAGATCTGCTGGGTTCGGTGGAACCCAGCAACTGGGTTCCACCGAACCCAGAACCCAGCTCCACTTTTTTTTTGGTTTATATGATTGTTTGCCGTGAGGAATTTTTGGGTAACTAGTTTCTTTTTCTGTTATATGATTGTTTGCCAAGAGATTTCCAAATTGCAGGTTGTTGGGAGAGATTTTTGGACAATTGAGTTCAATGAATCAATTGGGTTCTGTCGAACTTCAATCTTGAAAATGGAAAGAAATGAATCGAGCTGGATTCTGTCGATGTTGAAAATGGAAAGAATACCCTATCGAACTTCAAATGAAAATGGAAAAAACATCGGAAAATCTTGAAAATGGAAAAAACACCAGAAAGAACAGAAACAGTAATCGATGGCCAAAGGAGCAATTGTTAGTGGTGATGTGGGACCCATTGGATGGATTTGGTGCGTTTTTGCCAGGTAGCATGTGACATGGCAAAAGTTTTTTGGCATGTCATCACTTTTTTAAGTTTTGCTCTCCACGTCATCAAAAAAAATATAAAAAATGTCACCTAAGCAGGGTTAACGGCTCAAATTAACAGAAGGACTAACGGAGTGCATTTCGTATAGTTGAGGGATCAAAAAAGTGCAAAAAATTATTGAGGGATCAAAAATATTCATTTCTTAAAGTTGAGGGACCAAATTAAGCATTTAACCTACTTTTTAAATGGTATCTAAACATAAAAAAATATAAAAAATGTTTTCTAGAAATCCATTTCTGATTAACCAAACAGGCGCTAAATCCTAATCACTACTTCTATTTAGGTGCCTATTTTATTTCATTCAAATAACTTTCCTATGGTTTGCAGGCGATAGGAGTGAAATTTTATGTCTCCAAATTAAGAATATTTTAGATTAAAATTTCATTTTGATTCTTCTATTTTAATAAAAAAAAATAATTCCTCTATTTAGTTTTATTTTAATTTGTAAAATTTATTATCCAATCCTTTTTAATGTTTTTGTTGTCCTTTTGAATACGTAACACATGACAAAAGTTTTAAATTAGAGGTAAAAAAAAAAAAAAAAAAAAAGCCTATCTTGTGGGTAAGATTCCTTAAGGGAAGCAATTCAATACTTTCTCAAATGAATCCGACATTGGGAACTCAGGGTTGTGTGGATTACCGTTGACAAAGAAATGCCACAACGAGGAAGAACCAGGAGCACCACCATCAAAATTTGATGAAGAAGAAGATGACTCTGCCACACTCTTTGAATGGAAGTTTGCATTGGCGGGTTATGGGTGTGGTCTGTGGACTAGTGTTGGGACTTAGTCTGGCATACATTGCGTTCACTACAGGAAAACCATGGTGGGTGGTGAAGTAGGTGGAGAAATATCAGCAGAATTTGTTGGAAGATGCAACAGTAGGCATAAGAAGAGAAAAACCGAAAAACCCAACCAACGCTCTTAGTTGAGTAAGTTTCTACAACTCTCTCTATATTATTTGTGATTTAGTGTGTTGTTTCTAAGTTCTATACAATATAACCATAACAAACAAGGCATATTATTATATAATAGTGAAAGTTAATTTTTCTAATTTTGTTTTATTTTATATAGGTGCAAGCAGGTGCAGTTGATTTTCAATCCTGGGAAGATCTGACAACAAATAATGTGTTGCATATATAAGCTTTGTTCCGTGTTGCTCTCGAGTTTGTTTTCGTCTTTTACATGTTCATTGTTGATATGTAGTTGAAGCATCCGGTCTACTTTTGAGTACTATATGAATTTGTGTTGATTTCTATCTGCTCTGCACACAGTTCTATGTATTTTCTTCCTGTAATGTGTTGATCTATCTCTTCATATCATATTTTTCTCTTCCCATAGTTTGGTTGCCTCTGAACGGTGCGTTTTACTGAATAAAAATGAAAATGTCTTAATATGGGACCCCCAAACTTCTCCTTACAGGCTTACACCATATTTCGCCGATCAATGTGGAAGCGGACGAATCTGATGGATGTGTTGTTGGATGCAAGCTGAGCGATTTCGGGGAGGATTAGTACTTAGGAGGGCTGGGTGAGGGACGAACCCAACATCCTCTGCTCTCTAGCCTTCGCCAAACTCAAGTCTTAATTCTTTGGTCAGTGATCTGATTCATGGGCAAGTAATTTTCTTTCTGTCTTAACATATTAATATCTGTCTTACATGGGAAAGTTGTAATTTTTTCTGTGGGGAATAAATTAATGTGTTATCCTTTACTATAACTTAAAAATTTTAGATATTTCTATGCTGCATATGCCTAGGTAGAAATTTAATCTCATTTTGCCCACACAATTTAGAGTTAAGTTTGTTGTTTTTCTGTGAACTTATCAGTGGATATTTCTCTTACAAATGGTACATCTAGCAAGCATCCTAAGATTGAGAGTTTGTGGAGCTAAGTGAATAATGACCCAAGATTATATCCTCAGGAAAGGCTTCTCTATTGTCATGGCTGAAGTAATTGCTTGATGGCTTTGATATTCAGGTAATTGTTTTACTGTTTCAAAGGCTGAGAGTTATTGTTGAAACATGAAAAATGTCTATACCTGTTATTGTCATTGATATTGCGTTGTCTTATGAATTATTTCTTGTATCTGATGAGAAGCTAAAATAAAGAAAGTTGTATTTGATGGCTATTTTTCTTGTCGTGTTTTCCTTTTGTTTTCTTAAGATATTCTATTATTGTTGCCAGGTCACATTTCTCAAGGGAAGCGATTTCGTGTTTTACTTTCTAATTCTATTAATTGAATTCAGCTGCTTTGATTGTTGGGTGGTCAGTGCTGCTTCTGTGCGCTCACTATTATTGAAGATAATGACGCTATAATCTCAATTTTCAGCCTTTAAGGTCAGTTAGTTTCTTGGGTTTGCAGTATAATGTGTAGCTCATTTCATGATAAATTGTGACAAATAATTATATGCATTTTTAGATTTGCATGCCACTGTCTATTCTCATTGTTTTTTATGTTAGTATCTCATTGTCCATTTTTTTTACCAGTAAAGATCTCTTTGAGTAAACCTAGTCTCATGTGTTGGCTTTTCAGAAGATAGAAGTGGGAGTCATTTTGTCAAAACTTGTGCCTGCAACATTTTCATCTATTGCTTCTTTTTCTAAAATGACATGGCCGAGTGAACCAACTACAAATTAAAAATAAGAATAAATGCCTCAACAATTTGCTCAAGTTTAAGTTTGTTTAATTTGTCCATCTGGTTTCTTTTCTGATTTGTCCTAGTATGATGTAAGCCTACCACTTAAAATCATGCATTAATGGCTGTGATTTTCAAGCTTACTTCTGCATCTATGTATTTCTTTGCAATTGTTTGCTTTAAGTAAAATTTTCTGATAATTTAATCTTTTTTTTGGCAGTCTTGATAACTTAATCATGATTTGACATTATAAGGCAATTCATTTATCAAGAATGTGAACTGTTCCATTAAGAAATTGTGTAACAACCTTAATTTATTGTAAGGTTTATTTGTTTAACACCTAGAAACTGTTTCAGTAAGGTCAAACACTTGAATTTGTTTAGCAACCTCAATTTATTGTAAGTTCTATTTGTGGCATTTCTCCTTTTTTTGCTAGCTGCTAATGCAGTTTCCCACTTTTTCTTTCTCATTTTGCTCTATGTACTCACCTAAACTTTGTGTTGCTCTGGGCCTGCATTAACTAAGAGAAATTCCTTATTGTTATGTGATTCAGTTAATTAAAGTGTAATGGAAATTGGGAAAGTAGTTAATATAGGTCTTATGTGTTTTTGTTATATTCAGTCATCAAAGGTGATACTATGTGTTGCTGCTGTCTCCTCATCTTGGATGCTTTTGCTTTTTGAATTTTATTTGCCATTTAGCCTTTATGGGATTAGCACTCTTCTTCATCTTAATTCTTATTTGTTCTTTTTGAAAACCTCTCAAATGTTTTATTGATTTCATCACAGTTTCTCCTTTGACGTTTTTGGTGGATCAATACAGAAATCAGGAAAACTCACCTTGTCACAGAGTGATACATTGTCTACGTTCCTTAACCAGTTCACTTGGCTGTATATAGCATCCTAAAATTAAGTCTGTGGAACTATGAGAGATATATAGGACCCAAGACTTCAGATCCTCAATCAGGAGAGGTTTTCTATTGTCATGGCTGAATTAACTGCTTGTTTTGATGGCTCTGATATTCAGGTACTTATTTGGCAGTCAAAAGCTGAGAATTATTCTTGAATTGAAACATGAAAAATGTCTTTACAAATAAGATCAGTCAACTCGATCTTATTTTGCTGAGATAAATTAGAGTTAAAAGTTGTTGTTCTAGTGGTAAACTCATCAATGAATATTTTTGCTAACTGATGGTATATCCTGCAGGCATCCTAAAATTAAGAATCCATTGAACAAAGAGAGACCAAGAAACATCTTCAGAGGAGGATTCTATTGTCATGGTAGTGTAATTGCTCGTTTTGATGGCTCTGATATTTTCAGGTGTTTTATGTTACTTCTAGAGCCTCAAAGTAGTTGTTGAAACATGACAAAGTTCGGTTATCTTGTGCAGTTGTTTGCTGAGTAATATTATCTCATAACTAAAACGAAGGATTATTGAAAATTGAAAGGTATAATTCATTTATCAAGAATCTAAATTATTTCAGAAGATGTTAAGATCATGTAGCTGATCTAGTGTTCTTTCTTTCTCTTTGTACTTCAGTAACATCATAATCACTGTGGTGTTTTTCATTTTTCAGTTGCCTACATTTCCTGTTCAGGTGTGTCCCAATTTCCTGCTTTTTCTTTCTGATTTTTCTCTGTGAACACTGACCAATGCTTTTATAATTGTGGTCCTGTATTAAGTAAAGAGTCCTCACGTATAAGATACAGTTAAAGTGTAATAGAAATAGACAAAGTTGCTTAGGCAAGCCTTAACTATTTCCATTGTATTAAAGCATCCAAGGTATTATTATGTGTTTGTTGTGCATTCGTTGTGGTAGCTGTTACATTTTGAACTTTATATGCAATTTAGCATATGAGATTAGCATTCTTCTCTTTGTCCTTTGATGAATTATTATTTGTTTGTTTCTAAAGCCTCTTGAATGTCATATTGATGTCATCGCAACCTCACCTTTGACATTTTTGAAGGATCACCCTGGAAAGGGTGAAAAACTCACCCTCTCAATGAGTGACAACATTGGCTGCAATAACTTATTCACTTGGTTCTATATTGCTCTTAGACACTTTGGCACTTGCAGTGGTGCAAATGTGGAAGGTTTGTGCTGTCCTAGATGTTTTGATTTTTTTTTTTCTCTAAAGCTAGAGCCCTCTTTTATGAACAATGGACTTCACTTACTTTTCCAGTGATATTGTAATGGAAGCTGCTTGTTCATGGAGATGCTAGTCAACAGAGATCACCCATGATCAAGTGCCTCGTACTATACATGAACCAACAAAGAGTCGCCTGTGTCTAGCCTTTCATGTACCTAGGAAAGGAATTGTTGAGGTATATGCTTAAATCTTTAATATATGTTTAGATTGGAGAGTGAAGTCTACACATTGAAATCAATTTTCTTTTAAATATAATGTTTTACATTATCTTTAATAAATGTTTACCATCCATCTTCTATTCTACACATCAAAAACCTGACCATTTTTGTTGAACACACCAAATGCAGGTTCGGTAGATGAGAACTAGATTAATTGTTCCTTCTTCCCCTTCAGTTCACTGAGTTAAAGATAACAGATTAGCAGAAACTACTCTTTACACCAAAAATAGCACAAGCCTGATAGAATGGTGGTTGTGATCTTGCCACATTGTCAGCAGATGAAATGGTGGTAAAAGGCGTTGATATGGTGCATAAAGCTCCATGGGAAGGTTTAAGTGAGGAAAAGCAACTTAAGCGCAACAAGGGTTTGGAAGAAGTAGTTAGTGGATGGACTTCGGCCTGTTATAAATGGAATTTGGATAGCCATTGGGCTACAAAAGTACAAATGGATAAGAACTAGGCTTAAGTGCACTCCTTGTGACTATCCATGTGATGGACTTAAATGGAGTCTTTGTTTAGTTGCCCATGTTGGATTGGAATTAAATTTAATGAAGTTATTTCCTTCTTTGTTAAATATATCCATGTACATTCACTTCTTTATCCTTCCTTCTTTCGCTAAAGTTACTTTGTTGAGCATTAATGACTTAATGTTGCTCTTGTAATCTTCCTTCTACGAATATAAAATTAAATTGTCTGTTTCCAAACTCAAAAATACTTTTGCCAGGAACTTAAGGAATCACAGCATGTGGATTATCCACTTCTGGTAGTAAAATGGACGACTCTTTTTTCCGCAAACCTGAACTTGGGATTGTGACCCATCATGGAAAAACACTTCAATTATGCATTTGCAATTAATTTAATTATTATATGGACAAGTTATTTCATCTCCCTTCTCTTATTTTTTGTTCTTCTAAGCTTTTATCGTACTAATAACAATCTTCTTGTGGTCTCGCTATGCTTTTAACATGAGAGACAATGATGTTGATAGAAAGAAAAGAAAAAAAAAAAAGAAAAAAAAATTATTTTAGCAGGTGGAGTTGTCTCAAGTAGCTGGTCCTACGCCATCCCAGTGGTCGCCATCAGTCTGTTCATAACTAACCTTTTCTTAGTCAGTATTTTACAGCACTGTTTTGAAATTTGGTCTAATTTGGTCAGTTTAATCGGCTAAACTGAATTCGATTTTAAAAGCCGGTTGGGTAATAATATTTATTTGTTTAAAGTCAAATTTGGTTGATGTAACCAATTCCTTTCTTTTTTTTACATTTTTACATTTTTAAAATTTTAAAAATTATTCTTATTAGATGGATATTAAGTATAATAACTATTTATAAAATTTTAATTATACAAG
>BPVZ01000041.1:2313728-2328905 GCA_020521535.1 Rubroshorea leprosula
TTTTTTTTGTATAATTTTAAGTATTATTTAATAATTTATTCTTTTCATTTAGTAGTCTATATGTAATATATATATATAGTATAAAAAGGTTGTATAATATAGTATAGTTTGTTGTATAATATGTATCTATTTATTTAATAACATATAGAAATTATTTAAAAAATATGTGTTCACATAGTACCTAAGAACTATATGATTTATTAGAAAAAAAAAAAGGAAAAAATTGCTCGAGATCTTCTCCCGCCTTGTAATTGTAAGCCCTCTCCTTGAACCCATACCCAACGGTGATGACAATAACATTGTGAGGTGCATTTAGAATTATTGTGAGGTGCTAGGACTATAATTGTAGTTGTGGCTATGTTGAATTGCACTGTGCTGTAACTATAGTTGAAAGTTGTTTTAGTGTTTGGTTATTTATTTTTTAAAAATATTATTTTAGGTTTTCTATGGTGGATGTTTTTTGGATTTTGTCAAAGAGCAACTCATAAGGAGGGAATGAGCTTTTTAATTTTTTTTAATAAAATCTTCAAATAAACAATAGGTTAAGTTTAAATAAAATATTATAAATTATGATGTAATTGAATCAAACAAAATTTGGTTTTAATGAATAATTTTACAATTATATTAAATATTAATTGTTGTTCATGAAAGGCATAGTTGAAAAACTCAAAAATAATGTTTCTGATTTTATATACAAAATTACTGTAAATCTGTTGTGGCCTTATATAATTTTTAGAAAAAAAATCTTAAAAAAAAATTACCGAACACATTTATTTAAAAACATTGTACGATTATAAAAAAAAAAAAAAAACTCTTAATCACAATCCCAACCGCACCCTAAAGTTTTTTTGCAAACTTATTGACTTTTACCGTGTTAAATAAAGTTGCCGCAAAGGAATTTGAAAGGCTATAAATATTGGTGTCCTGCGTCTCAGCTTTCAATCTACCTACTTTCTATTGTTTGGCCGATTGAATTTCTTTTCCTCCTTCTAAGAAAGATGGGAAGGTTAATATGGTTTTCCCAAATCCTTTGCCTTTGCTTCATTTTGTTACATTTTCATGCCCAATGCTCATCACTTTCTCCCAATTCACCAGCACATTTGTGCCGTCCACAAGAGCACTTTGCGTTGCTTGATTTCAAGACCACTATTTTTGTGAGAAACTGTACTGGATATGTTCGTTATACAATACAAAGTTGGAACGAAAGTATAGACTGCTGCTTGTGGGAGGGCATCACATGCAACAAGATGACAGGTCATGTGGTTGGCCTTAATCTTAGTGAGAATTGTATTGCTGCCAATATAACTTCAAATAGCAGTCTTTTCCTCCTCAAGAAACTGCAGAGTCTCAACCTTGGTGGAAACTATTTTAGTTACCCCAACATTTCATTTGGGTTTCAAAGTTGGAAGAGTTTGATATATCTTAACCTCACAGGTGCGAATACAGTGACTTTATTTGATTGAAAAATCTCCTTTTTAATAGAATTGGTCTTCCTTACTCTAATTTAACATGTCTTAATCTTGCAGACACAGGATTAATCCATAGCTCCCTCCTGTTTGAGATCTCCTTGCTATCAAAATTGGTTTCACTCGATCTCTCAAATAATCATGATTTGCTTCTTGACAACACAAAGTTTCAATTGCTTGTGCATAACTTGACAGAATTAAGATTTCTTTTCCTTGATTTTGTGAATATGTCTTTGGTTGTGCCTTCTTCTCTGCTGAACTTGACTTCCTCTTTGGAGCAATTGAGCCTTGGAGATTGTAGTTTGCAAGGAAACTTGCCAAGAGAAGTTTTTCAACTTCCATCTCTCCAGCTTCTTGATTTAAGACAAAACTCTGATTTAGGAGGTAATTTGCCTGAGTCAAATTGGAGTAGTCCTCTCAAGTATTTGTCTCTCAGAAACACAAGCTTCTCAGGAGAGTTGCCTCATTCAATCGGAAATCTTAAACTCTTGGAGGAATTAGACATTTTTTGTTGCCAATTTTATGGATCAATTCCTAGATCTCTTCCAAATCTTACATACATAACCTCCCTAGATTTTTCTTTCAACCATTTGCAAGGGCAGATTCCAGATGTTTTTGAAAAAATGCACAAGCTAACTAATTTGAGGTTTAGTGCAAACAATTTTGGTGGTGAAATGCCTGCATCAATCTTCAACCTCACCCATCTTACTTTTTTGTCATTGTCATCAAATAAGCTAATAGGGCCTCTTCCTCACAATATTAGTGGACTCTCATCTCTACCTCATTTTTATATGGATAATAATCTTATCACAGGTCAAGTACCATCTTGGTTGTTTTCATTGCCTTCTTTATACTATTTAGATCTCAGAAACAACAAACTTACAGGTCCTATTGCTCATATTGAGATGCCTAATCTCATTTTAGAAGAAGTCTATTTGTCTAACAATGAGATAAGTGGTTCAATCCCTAGCTCATTCTTTGATCTTGTGAGTCTTAGAAAAATCGACCTTTCTTCAAATAATTTAAGTGGCACCATTACCCCTAACATGCTTGCAAAGCTTGTAAACCTTGTGAACCTTGATGTTTCCAAAAATAGTTTGCTATCTTTGACCAATAATGACACTGTTGTCAACTATACCCTCCCTGCCTTCTCTAACCTTGTGTCTTTAAGATTCTCCTCTTGCAACATACACAAGTTCCCAAGTTTCTTAAGGAAGGTAGCATTTTTGCCATTATTGGATCTTTCCAAGAACAAGATTTTTGGTCAAATTCACAAATGGGAAATAGAGGGGATGTCAGTGGTCAATTTAGACCTTTCTTATAACTTCTTGACTGGCATAGATTTATTTGCTTTTGAATATCTTTGCGTAGTTGATCTTAGTTCCAACTTACTGCAAGGATCACTTCCCATTCTATCAACAGCTTGGTATTTGCAAATTCTCTTCATTTCAGGGAATAATTTGACTGGTGAAATCCCATCTTCTTATTGCAATTTCACTTCTTTTATAGTTCTGGACTTGGCTACTAATAGTTTGGGAGGTAAAATTCCAAAATGTTTTGGAGACTTTAAAGATCTCTCTGTCTTGGATCTGCGGTTCAATCAGTTTCATGGTAGAATCCCAAATTTATTTGTCAATAATAGTTGGTTGAGAACCCTTAACCTAAATGGAAACCAGTTGGAAAGGGGATTGCCATCATCTTTGGTTAATTGTAGTTCCTTGGAAGTTCTAGATGTGGGGAACAACTACTTGTATGACACCTTTCCACATTGGTTAGGTGTTCTTCCAAGACTACAAGTTCTCATCCTTCAATCTAATCAATTTCATGGTGCCATTAGCAATTCTATGCCAGCATTTTACTTCCCTGAGTTGAGAATCATTGATGTCTCGCAAAATGATTTCATGGGTCTCCTACCCAGTAACTATTTCAAAATTTTGAAAGGTAGTACAAATGTACATGGAGATGAAGCCAAATTGGAATATATTGGTGATTCTTTAATTTATTATGAGGATTCTGTGAAGGTAGTTTTGAAGGGTTTAGAGGTGGAGCTTGTAAGGATCTTGACAATGTTCACGACTTTTGATTTCTCAAGCAATCAATTTCATGGACTGATTCCTGAAGAGCTAGGAGAACTAAATTCACTTTTATCACTAAACTTGTCTCACAACCGTCTCATTGGTCATATTCCATCATCCTTGGGGAAAATGGCAGGACTTGAATCACTAGATCTCTCATCAAACAAGCTTGATGGTAGGATTCCTGAGCAATTGACAAATTTGACATTCCTTTCAATTTTGAATCTCTCGCACAATGAACTTGTGGGCAATATTCCTCAAGGGAGGCAGTTCAATACTTTCTCAAATGATTCCTACATTGGGAACCCTGGGTTGTGTGGATTACCATTGACAAAGAAATGCCACAACAAGGAAGAACCAAGAGCACCCCCATCAAAATTTGATAAAGAAGATGACTCCCCCATACTCTTTAATTGGAAGTTTGCATTGGCAGGCTATGGGTGTGGACTAGTGTTGGGACTTACTATGGGATACATTGCATTCACAACAGCAAAACCATGGTGGGTGGTGAAGAAGGTGGAGAAATATCAAGAGAAATTTGTTGGAAGGTGCAACTGTAGGTGTAAGAAGAGAAAAACCCAAATACCCATCCAACGCTCTTAGGTGGGTAAGTTTCTAAAACTCTCTATATATTATTTTTACATAATATTGAGACATAATTTTTCTAATTTTGTTTTGTTTTATATAGGTGCAAGCAAGTGTATCTGACTTCCTACTTCCAGAAGTTCGGGCAACAAATAATGTGTGCAAATATAAACTTTGTTTCGCATTGTTTCTTGAGTTTGTTTGTTTACATCTTTCATATGTTTGTTGTTGATATATAGTTGCAACATCCATCTACTTTGAGTATTGTATGAATTTGTGTTGTTTTCTTTTGAATTTGATCTATCTGCTTTGCCCACAGTTCTCATGTATTTTCTTACTGTAATTTCTGTTGATTTGTCTCTTCATATCATATTTCTCTCTTCCTTTGGTTTGGTTTGGAACGGTGCCTTCTATTGAATAAAAATGAAAATTTCTTAATATGAGACCCCAAACTTCTCCTTTCACCATATTTCTCCGATTAGTATGGAAGTGTTAGAGATTGTCATCTGCACAAATTGCACCCAACGGTCATATTGCGCAAAATCTTCATTTAGCTGTTAGGATGCCTTGACTTTCCTTATTTTATTTGGCCATTATTGTATCATCGTTTAGTTTTAGACTTCCGTAGGTTGTCTTATTCGGTCACTATTGAACTTGTATATATTCTATAGAAATTCTTCATGAATAGATAGATGGGATCATTACTTTTCACATGTTATCAGAGTGAATTTTATCCTCATTTTTTTTCATTGCCCAAGTATCTTCGGCACCATCTCTGTAGATAAATCAGCTAGAATTTCTAGCAGCTTCACTGAAAGCATGCGTCAATCCAATTTTTCTATTGCTCAAGCTAGTCAAGATTCCAGTAAGAAATTCTTCAATTTGTATTCATCTCGTCTCTTGATGATATCTCTAGTAAGAAATTAATGAACTTGACTGATTGGATTTTAGATAGTGGCGCTTCCGATCATGTTACTAGTGATAAAAACAAGCTTAAAGGATTTCACAATTATGCAAATATTCCAAATGCGAACTTGTCCCTATACATGGCATTGGACAAGTTTCTTTAGCGTCTAAAATCACTATTGATAATGTTTTATTCATACTTGAGTTTAGATGCAATTTAATATCTATGAGCAAGTTAACTAGAAACTTCAATTGTACCATAATATTCTTACCAACATTTTGTGTCTTATAGGATCTCACTACTAAGAAGTTACTGGAATGCGCATGAAATGAATAATGGGCTTTGTTACTTCAAGCTGATAAAGAGGACACAAATTTTTAATACTACTGTCTCACCTTCAATCGAACTTTGGCATCAATGGATAGGTTGTCTCTTTCATCGTCTTTCTTTATTATCTAAAAGTATTTCCTTTGATCTTACATCTTTTCTTGAATGTCGGGATGCTTGCCATCAAGCTAAACAAACAAGAAACACTTTTGCTCTTACTAAAGAAAGAGCAGAATCATATTTTATTTTAATTCATTGTGATATTTGGGGAAGGCATCAAACTTCATCCCATTTTAGGGTACATTATTTTCTCACTATAGTTGATGAGTATACTCATGCCACATCTGTGTTTCTTTTGAAATACAAATTTGAAACTTATAAATTTTTAATTATGTTTAATAAAATGATCAAGACCTAATTTGGTTTTTGCGTTAAACAAATAAGGTCCGATAATGTACAAGAATTTCTTTCTAATCTTTAATGAGCATGGAACAGTACATCAAACATCTTCTGTTAGAACACCACAATAAAATAGAGTCATAGAATGAAAGCATCGCACCTTTTGAATGTTGCAAAAGCTTTACATTTTCAAGCTAACTTACCAATTTCATTTTGGGGAGAATGCATAATCCTCACCACCGCCTACCTCATCAACTACGTACCAACACCACTACTTGATGGTAAAACACCTTTTGAGCTTCTTTTTGGTAAGACACCACCAAATAATTATCTTAAAGTTTTTGGTTGTCCTTGTTATGCAAAAGATTTTTTTGCAAACTACAAGTAAGTTTTATCTTCAGTCTATAAAAATGCATATTTATTTGTTACCCTCATGGTAAGAAAGGTTATCGACTCTTTGATCTTGAAACTAAAAATTTTTGTTTCACGTGATGTAATCTTTTACGAAGATGTTTCCCATTACAAGAGCCCATTACTTAAAAACAAGCAAAACCAATTGGCATTGATCCAATTAATTGTAAAATGGAGGATGACCCATTATTGCAAGGACCCCAAAATGGTAGCCACGTGAAATCACCTAATCTTGCAACAAATAGCAATGTTGCACCAAATGGTGCACATATGCCATCACCTCATGTTGCACATGACGACGCTGCACTTAGCAATAGCTTTCCAACAGACACTGCTGGACCAAGCAACAATGATACTGTTGATGCTACACTAAATAATGAAACGGATATCAGAAACAACAATGAAAATGGCCAAGAAAAATATTCGGACCACATCGCGAGAAGAAAATCCCACAATATTTGAATGATTACATTCTTAATGGAGTACAAGTGACAAGAGATCAAGGTCTAAAATGTTGGCAGAAATTTCCAACCCATGTGAACACATGGACTTTTCCATGTGGTAAATTTCTCACCCTATAGTTAAAAGGCTGCACCTATGGCAGCTCTTGTTGAATGTTTGCATGGTAAATTCAACTATTGCAAGCTTACACATTTAATGAGGGAAGAAAATCATGCATGGGTGGTTGGGTTTTTACCTTATAAATACCCATGCAATGGCAAGGCAATTGCAAACAAGAAAGAAGCAAGAGCAATACCAAAGTAAGTGAGAGTGTTCCAAAGAGAGAGCTCTAGGTGAAAGAAAAAAAAGAGGTGAGAGCTAGGCGTTAAGTTTCGATGTGAGTGTACTCCATAAAAAGAGTACATTGAGTGATAAAATTGTGAGTTTATCATGATTGTGATCATATCCTAGGGGAGTGGGAAAACACTAAGAGAGAAAAATATTTGAGTGTATACTTAGTATGATTTAATCACATAGTGGAATACCCTTCAGAGTTTGTCCCGTGGTTTTTCCCTCAATAGTTTTGGGGGTTTTTACACATAAAATTTGGTCTTGTCTTTCTATTTATTTTTCCTTTTTTTCTTTTTCTGAAGTGGCTAGTTAAACCACCCATTTCATTTTATATTTTATTTTCTTCTTAAGTGGCTGGTTAAACCACCCATTTTATTTTGCTTGGCTAGCTATGTTGCCTTTTTCACTAACTGTTAATATTGGTTGGTTAAGCCACCTGTTTCACCATTATTTGTTATTGTTCACATGTTTTGTTCACAGGAATTAGTTTACTCTGTTACGCCATTTTTTCCTAACAATTGGTATTAGAACTAGGAGCTGCTAATATTTACGTAAACAATGGAGGTGAATCAGAGCAAAATGATTACACTAAATAGTACAAACTATCAACTATGGAAGGCAAAATGGAAGACCTTCTTTATGTGAAGGAATTTCATGAGCTTGTCTTTTTAGAGCGAAAGCTAGATAGCATGAAGAATGAAGAATGGAGATTGCTCCATAGGCGAGTGTGCAGATTTATTCGGTGGTAGATTGATGATAGTGTGCTAAAACATATCAATGATGAAACTAATGCACGCACACTATGGACAAAGCTAGAATAGCTTTTCTGGGCGAAGACTGGGCAGAATAAATTGTGCTATATAAAGCAATTAATGTACTCAAGGTACAAAGATGGCACTCTCACAGTAGACCATGTTAATGATTTTCTTGGCATCATCAAGGAGCTAGCAAATTTGGGTATAGAATTTGATGATGAGGTGAATGGTTTGATTCTTCTCAATACCTTGCCGGAATCATGGGAGAGTTTTAGATCAACAACAATCAATTCATCTCTCGATGGTAAAGTCACACTGGAAATCACCAAAAATAGGATCTTTGAAGAGGAAAAAAGGATGAGGGCATTGGGAATCTTCTCATAGCTAGATACTCAAGCTCCTGTCACAGAGAACAGAGGTAGGAGCAAAACTAGAGAACCCAGAGGACAAGGAGGCAGATCCAGATCAAAGTCCAAAAGTAGAGTAAAGTGCGATCATTGTGGCCAGCCAGGTCACATGAAAAGGAATTGCAACTTGCTAAAAGGAAAAAACAAGAAAGAAGTTGATGATAGCAATACTATCGCTATAGCATCGACCAGTGGCGATGATGTCACTCTAGTTTGTGATCGTGGAGAGTGTTGCCAAGTAGAAAACTCAGATGCTGAGTGGATAATTGATTCTGGTGCCTCTTAGCACTATGTTCCCAGAAGGGAATATTTTTCAACATACAAAGTAGGAGACTTTGGCACCATAAAAATGGGAAACAAGAGTGTTTCTCATATTATGGGAGTTGGTGATATTTATGTCCAAACAAATGTTGGGTGCACATTGACACTAAAAAATGTGCAACATATTGTCGATATGCATATGAACTTGTTATCTACAAAAGCACTAGATGAAGAAGGATACGCACACTACTTCGGGAATGGCAATTGGAAACTTATCAAAGGATCAATGGTGGTGGCAAAAGGGAGAGCATGCTGCTCATTATACAAGACACACATGAAAATGTGTGGAGGTCAACTAAACATAGTTGAAGATGATGCTTCTCCAAATTTATGGCATAAAAGATTAACTCGCATGAGCGAGAAAGGATCGCAACTTTTGGCTAAGGAGTCTTTTATTCCCATTGCCAAAGGTGAACATGTGAATCCTTGTTATGTTTGCCTATTTGGAAAGCAACATCAAGTTTCTTTTCAAAAGAATTTGATTCAGAAGGAGAATAAGCTAGACTTGATCTACTTTGACGTTTGTGGTCCTCTGGAGGTGGAGTCATTTAGTGGCAATAAATATTTTATTACCTTTATTGATGATGCAACTCCAAAGACTTGGGTATACTTGTTGTAGAATAAAAGCCAAGTTTTCAAATATTTTTAGTATTACTATGCTATGTTGGAAAGGGAGACAAGTTTGAAGCTGAAATGTCTTCGTACAGATAATAGAGGGGAATACACCTCTAAAGAATTCAAAGACTACTATTCCAAGCATGGCATAAGGCATGAGAAGATAGTTCCTGACACTCCACAACACAATGGCGTTGCAAAACGGATGAATCATACCATTGTGGAGTAAGTCCGATGCCTGTTAAAAATGACAACTCTACCTAAGCCATTATGGGGTGAAGCAATCAACACAACAGTGTATTTGATCAATCAGTTGCCTTTAGTTCCTTTGACTTTGAAATCCTAGAGAAAGCTTGGACATAAAGGAAGTTGGATACTCTTATTTGAGCATGTTAAAGTGTAAAGCATTTACACACGTGCCAAAGGAATAGAGATCAAAGCTAGATGATGAAGCCATTCCATTCATTTTTGTTGGATATGGTGATGAGGAGTTGGCTACAGATTATGGGACCTAGAAAGGAAGAAAATTGTCAAAAATACAGATGTCATGTTTCATGAACACGAGAAAATTAATGATTTGAAGGAAAAAAAAGCTACAATAAGCTCTAAAGAGGGTGTAAAAGATCTAACATCGACAAAAAGTCCTTGAAGAAAAATTATAAGTGGAGAAGAGGTGCAAGTATCGAAAGATGAGACAGAGGAGCCAACAATTGAAGAAGATGAAGTAAGTGTAAATAGAGGAAGTAATAAACAGGGGGAGCAACCCCTACCACAGGAGGAAGGACCTCAATTGAGAAGGTCCACCAGAAAGCACAAATCATCTGCAAGATACATCAGTTCTGATTATATCTTGATCACCAAAGAAGGGGAGCCAAAGAACTTCCAGGAGGTCCAATCTTACAAAGACAAAAATGGTTGGATGAAAGCCATGCAAGAAGAAATGAACTCCCTACATAAGAACAATACTTATGAGCTTGTGACACTTCCCAAAGGAAGAAAACCCCTGAAGAACAAGTGGGTCTTCAAGCTTAAGAAAGATGGTGACAAAATAGTTAGATATAAGGCTCGGCTAGTGGTAAAGGGCTTCAGTAAA
The DNA here is from genome assembly GCA_020521535.1 of Rubroshorea leprosula. NCBI lineage: Eukaryota > Viridiplantae > Streptophyta > Magnoliopsida > Malvales > Dipterocarpaceae > Rubroshorea > Rubroshorea leprosula. Next base: position 2,323,882 of record BPVZ01000041.1, read on the forward strand.
AAAAAGGGGATAGATTTTGATGAAATTTTTCCCCAATGGTGAAGATGAGCTTGATTCAAGTTGTTCTCGGCCTAGTAGGAAGCAGGAATCTTGAGCTAGAGTAGTTAGATGTGAAAATTGCATTTCTCCATGGTGACTTGCATGAGGAAATTTATATGGATCAACCAAAAGGTTTTGAAGAAAAAGGGAAGGAGCATCTAGTTTGCAAGTTGAAGAAAAGCTTGTGTGGACTAAAGCAAGCTCCAAGACAATGGTACAAGAAGTTTAACTTTTTTATGACATGTCATGGCTATAAAAGAACAAATGTAGATCCATGTGTTTACATCAAATCATTCCTTGATGGCAACTTCATTATCCTTCTGTTATATGTTGGTAATATGATGAAAAAAGTTCTTCCCAAGGAAAAGTTTGAATATTGCATTGAGTTGGTCGGGATGGACACCAAGTAAAGGAGTCGAGATTTGCGTCTCCTCCCATGTGGTTGGAAGGGGAGATTGTTGGCAGTAATTTCCGGCCCATGTGAACACATGGACTTTTCCACGTGGCAAAATTCTCACCCCATAGTTAAAAGGCTGCACCTATGGCAACTCTTGTTGAATGTTTGCATGGTAAATTCAATTATTGCAAGCTTTCTCATTTAATGAGGGAAGAAAATCATGCATTGGTGGTTGGGTTTTTACCCTATAAATGCCCATGCAATTGCAAGGCAATTGCAAGCAGGAAAGAAGCAAGAGCAATACCAAAGTGAGTGAGAGAGTTCCAAAGAGAGAGCTTTGGGTGAAAGAAAAAAAGGGGTGAGAGCTAGGCATTAAGTTTAGGTGTGAGTGTGCTACATAGAGAGAGTACATTGAGTGATAAAATTGTGAGTTTATCATAATTGTGATCATATCCTGGGGGAGTGGGAAACATCAAGAGAGAAAATACTTGAGTGTATACTCTGTACAATTTTATCATATAATAGAATACCCTTCAGAGTTTGTCCCGTTGTTTTTTTCCTCAATAGCTTTTGGGGTTTTTCCATGTAAAATTTGGTGTTGTCTTTTTATTTATTATTCCTTTTTTTCTTAAGTGGCTAGTTAAACCACCCATTTTATTTTGCTTGGCGGCTACATTGCCTTTTTCACTAATCGTTAATATTAGTCAGCTAAGCCGCCTATTTCACTACTATTTGCAATTGTTCACGTGTTTTGTTTACAGGAATTAGTTTATTCCGTTGTGTCATTTTTTCCCAACATAAAACAGTCAAGTGCACCATATTCAATTTCACATTTTATTTCTTATCATAAATTTAACCTATCTCATCATATTTTCTTAGTGACCATCTCCACTGAAGATGAGCCAAAATCTTATTCATAAGCGCTTCAAGACTCAAGATGGAGAAAGACAATGAAAGATGAGATCGATGCCCTTGAAAACAACAACACTTGGACCTTTGAGATTTTGCCTCCTAAAAAATGACCCATAGGTTGGTAATGGGTCTATAAAATAAAATATAAAGTAGATGACACCATTGAACAATACAAAGCCCATCTTGCCACAAAAGGATTCACCCAGGTTGTAGGACTAGATTACCATGACACTTTTCCCCTGTTTGTTAAACTTGTTAATGTTCGTTGCCTACTTTCCATTTACATCAATTGGATGTCCATAATGCCTTCCTTCTTGGTGGCCTTGATGAAGAAGTATACACACAATTACCACTTGGCTATGGGAATCAAGGAGAAAAATGAGTTTGTTGCTTAAGAAAATCCCTTTATGGACTAAAACAAGCTTCATGCAATTGGTTTGCCAAATTTTCTTCTACTTTAAGACTTTTTGGATTCAAGCAGCCTACATTTGACTATTCCCCTTTCACTTATTATCATAAGAATAATTTCCTTGCCGTACTAGTATATGTTGACAATCTAATTGTTATAGGAAATAATTCATCTCTTCATCAACAATTGAAGGATTTTCTCAATGCCCAATTTCACATCAAAGACCTTGGCAAATTCAAATATTTTCTTGGTATTGAAGTCACTTGACACCCCACAAGAATTTTCCTTTGCCAACAAAAATGCACACTTGATATCTTGCATGACTTTGGAATGCTTGGTGCCAAGCCATGTTCATTTCCCATGGACCAAAAGCCTAAACTCACCTCTGGTGTTGGGCCTCCCTTTCAGACCACACACAGTATAGACAACTAGTTAGACACCTTATATACTTGATTATAACACATCCTAAAATCTCTTAGGCGGTTCACACTCTAAGTCAATTCATGTAAGCTCCTCAACAACCACATCTCAATGTGGCAACACGTATCTAAAGATACTTAAAATCTTCACCAAGGCAAGGTATCTTTCTTCCTTCCTCAAGCCATTTACAGCTATCAAAATATTGTGATTCAAATTAAGCCAGCTGTTTGATGACTTGAAGATCAACTATAGGATACATTACCATGCTTGGCCCCTCACCTATTTCATGGAAAACTAAAAAGTAATACATTGTTTCAAAATCATCAACTGAAGCTAAATATTGAGCTATGGCTTCTACTATTAGTGAACTTCTATGGCTTAAATCCCTATTTTGAATATTGGGAGTTCACCACCCTCAACCCATGCAACTACATGGTGATAATCAAGCTACAATTCACATCGCCACTAACCCAATCTTCCATGAACAAAAAAAGGATATTGAAGTGGGCTTTCATTTATTCGAGATTGGATTCAACCAAGTGTAATTAACAATTCCTACATCTGTTCTAAACTTCAACTAGCTGATATCTTCACAAAAGCACTAGGAGGAGATTGATTCCAATTTTTATTCCACAAGTTGGGCATTACAAATTTACATGCTCCAACTTGAGGAGGATGTTAGAGACTGTCACCAATGCAAATTGCACCCAACGGTAATATTGTGCAAAATCTTCATTTAGCTATTAGGATGCCTTGACTTTCCTTATTTTATTTGGCCATTATTGCATTTTACTGTCTAGTTTTAGACTTCCATAGGTTGCCTTATTCAGGCACTATCGAACTTATATACATTGTATAGAAATTCTTCATGAATAGAAGGATGAAATCATCATTTTTCACAAAGCGAACACATCTAATGGATGTGCTAGACAAACCCAAAATCCTCTACTCTTTGGAGGCCCGCTCTCCAGCCATCGTCAAATTCGAGTTTTATTGTTTGGTTAGTGATATGATTCATAGCCATCACCAAAATTTTAGATATTTATTTGCTGTATATGACAAGGTTGAAATCAGAATCTCTATAAACAAAATATGTAGGTTAGCATTAACATACGTAAGTTCTTAGTTGGGTATATTGAAGGGGGTTAATAGTGAATCATATATGTCTCATTCGTGAACTTTTTTGAGGTGTATGTAATGTATGCATGGCTAGTCAGTTTAGGTCATACAATAGAGAGTAGATATCATTCAATTTGATCTTTTTTTGCCAAGATGAATTGGAGTTAAATTTGTTGTTCTTTCTGTAAGCTCATCAATGGGTATTTTTCTTCCAAATGGTATATCCTACAAGCATCCTAAAATTGAGAGTCTATGAAGCTAAGAGAGCGATGACCTCATATTAATTACATCCTCAGCAAAGGTTTCTATTGTTGTAGCTAAAGTAATTGCTTGTTTTGATGGCTCTGATATTCGGGTACTTCTTTTGTAGTCAAAGGGTGAGAGTTATTATTGAGTTGAAACATGAAAAATGTCTTTAACTATTATTGTCATTGATATTGCATTTTCTTATGAATTATTTCTTATATCTGATGAGAAGCTAAGAAAAAGAAAGTTGTGCCTGATGGAAAATTTTCTTTTCATGTTTTCATTAGATATTCTATTATTGTTTTCAGGTCACATTCCTCGAGGACAGGCAATTCATTTATCAAGAATGTAAACTATTCCATTAAGAAAATTGTGTAACAACCTAAATTTATTGTAAGTTCTATTTATCTAACAGTCTATTTCAATAAGGTCAAGCACTTGAATTTGTTTAGCAATCTCAATTTACTATAAGTTCTATTTGTGTTAGTTCTCATTTTTCTACTAGTTGCATCATATAACGTCCCAAACCAAGTTTCCCATTTTTTCTCTCTCCTTTCTCTGTGCACTCACCAAGACCTTGTGTTAGTCTGGGCTTGCAATAAATAATATAGATTCCTTATTGTTATGAGATTCAGTTAAATAAAGTGTAATAGCAATTGGGAAAGTAGTTAATGCAAGTTTTATGTGTTTCTGTTATATTCAAGTGTCCATGGTGATACTGTGTGTCAAACTAGCCCATCAGGTCTAATGATTCATCCCCAAGCCTAAGTGCTTGGGTTCCATTGGTCAAGAGTTCTACTCTTACCAATGACTTGAAAAGTTCCCCCATTCCCCCAATTTCCCTGTGTTCCAAAAAAAAAAAAAGGTGATATTTTGTGTTGCTGCTATTCATCCTGGATGCTATTGGTTTTGAATTTTATTTACCATTTAGCCTTTAAGGGCTTGTTTGGAATGTGGCTTAGGATAGGATTGGACCGAATAAAATTAATAGGATAGGATTGAATTGGATTAGAGAAGATAATAATAGTCATATCTCATGTTTGACACTTTATATGTCACACCCCAAAACCCAAATTTGAGGCGCGACAGACGTCGTGCACTCTTGAGAAGGTCCCACAAATGCATAAGGCTCGGAACTTATCCAATTCACATCTGACAATCCAATAACTTAAATCAAACATCTCAATTTATTTCTATGTCCAAAATGACTTAAATCCAAGTAATTGATCTAATGACCGAAATTTGTTTTGATCTCATAAATTCAAGGTAAAATCTATCTTACAAAAGCATGATTTATTTCTAAAATCTATATCAATCTCGAAATGGCTAGCTTTCTAACTCGTCACTTCTCGTGGTTTCCCCGTCCTCGGTTTCGCTTCCTGAAATGGTGGACAAGGAAAAACTATGAGATAACTCAGTAAGTAAAATATGGATTGCCCTTAATTAAACGTATAGCATGCCAACAAGTATGATCAGAAAAAC
>BPVZ01000042.1:38959-52945 GCA_020521535.1 Rubroshorea leprosula
TTAATTATTTTGACTATAAAATGAAAAATGTCTAGGTGTCCTGGGTGCTAGGTGGTTGGGTGAAACTCAGCCACCGCCGCCTAGCGCTTTTTGCAACGCCGAATTGGCTGTGTACTTGGTTCACTTCTATAAAAAACTTAAGTAAAAGCATTATTGCATGATTAACAGTGTTCCCTTTTTGAAACTATTAGCACTGTCTAAAATTCCAAGATCAATTTCTTGATAGTGGTTTTTTCGTATTTCTTGTAGAGAACTTGATTGGAAAGGGTGGTTTTGCTGAAGTATACAGGGGCCGTTTAAAAGATGGGAAGCTGGTAGCAATCAAGCGGCTGACTAAAGGAACACCAGATGAGAGGATAACTGGGTTTCTATCTGAGCTTGGTGTCATAGCTCATGTGAATCATCCGAACACTGCTAAGTTAGTTGGGTGCGGCATTGAGGGAGGAATGCACCTTGTATTCCAGTTGTCGCCACTAGGGAGTTTGGGATCAATTCTTCATGGTTTTATTCCTAATTTGAATGAGTTTTGTTTTAGTTATGGTTACCTTTTGACTAACAGGACCCTTAAGTGTTCTTTGATTATACATTTTAGGTTCAAAATGTATGCTCGATTGGAGCAAAAGATATAACATTGCCTTGGGGACAGCAGATGGTCTCACATATCTGCACGAGAATTGTCAAAGGCGGATCATTCATAGAGATATCAAGGCTGATAATATTCTGCTCACTGAAGATTTTGTGCCTCAGGTATCTTTCAAGTTTTTGAATTTAAACAAGAAACATTAAAACTTGATATATTTCTTAAATTTGTCTATCTTTATGGTTATTGTTCCTCGACAGTTTCCTAATGTGCAGTGCAGGTAAATAAAACATTCTGAGCTGTAAGTTTTGTAGGTGAGCCTTGACATCTATTCCGCTAATAAAAACCCTTGGTATCTGACTTGCTAATATTTTATGGTGAAAGTTCATAAAAATTTCCAAAAAGACTCTTACTATCCTTTCGCATGACTGTCAACTGGTCCTCAGGCCTCAACGCATTTGTATCCTTTTTGCTTTTCTTTTCTTATTTATTGATTCTTTCAACAAAATTGTCATCCAGATTTGTGATTTTGGCCTTGCCAAGTGGCTTCCTGAACAGTGGACACACCGTAATGTATCAAAATTTGAAGGCACCTTTGGGTTTGTAGGCCTAAAACATAATTGATGTAGAGTTAATGAAGTGTTTCAAAATTAATGATGCTAATCTTTTCTTGTTTCTTGAATTGTAGTTACTTCGCTCCTGAATATTTTATGCACGGCATAGTTGATGAGAAAACCGACGTTTATGCATTTGGAGTTTTACTTTTGGAGCTCATTACAGGACGCCGAGCTTTGGATCAACAGCAAAGCCTTGTGATATGGGTAAATCTTCTGCAAAATTTGTCCCCAACACACAAGTCTGCATAATTTTCTACCCCTTACTTGTTCGGCTTACAATCCCGTGTAGGCAAAGCCTTTGCTTGATAACAATGATATCAATGAGCTTGTAGATCCTTCACTTGACCAAAAGTATAATGCAGAGGAGATGGATCGCATGGTTTTGACTGCCTCTCTATGCATTGAACAATCTCCTATTCTCCGTCCTCGGATGAGTCAGGCAAGTTTAGGTCTAGAAAATTGTAGATTTAATCATACCACTAGAGAAAATATTTCATTTTAAGCAATAAGTTTTATGATGCACCACGAACAATGGAAACCAAGCAGCAGAGGGAAAATCAGGAAGAAGAAATTTCCACTAAAATATTAGTGAATATAATACTATTTCGCTATTGCTAGATCCTCAGCTAACAGCTTAAGCATTTAGGTGAATCAATTCTTGGCATGTTATGAGACCATTTTAACCTAAATGTTCCAACATAAAAATCACAGCAGCACTCTTCTTGATTCATTTAAGATTGAATTTCAACACTATCAGATATCTTAGCTTAATGACAGAACAATCTTGGGAGACTTGTGCTTTAGTCCACCTTTTCAATCCCATTGGGAACTGCTATTCTTGAACCCTCAGTTATGGTAGGTCCACTGGCCTTTTTTCTATGGTGCAGGTTGTGATACTACTCAGAGGTGACAAATCTGCAGAAGAGGGTGCATTGACAGGCCCAAGGCGGTCTCTCCAGAGAACTTACTCGGAAGAACTGATGGATGTGCAAGAATACAACTCAACCAAGTACTTGAACGACATTAACCGGCTTCAGGATATTGCTTTGGGATCTTAGAAGCAACAGTGAACACCTTTAAGCAGCAGTACTAACTCTAGTAGCCCCGTCTTCCGTAGAGGGTGAAAGCATGAAATGCTGTTTTCCATGGCATTTGAAAAGCAATGATTCATTTCATTCAAAATGTCAAAAGAATCAAGTCAAATTCCATGTAAAACATTATGAAGTGGATTCATCTCCAATGGAAGGCCCCAAAACCCTCTCAATTTATTCTGCTGGAATGTATTTATAATGTTTTGAATCAAAGTTTTTAGGGATCTAAACATTGTAAGGAAGACTAAAGAACATGTTTATAGAACAAAAGAATGGACTGTTTATCATGTCTTTTGTTATGCTTGATTTAGATGATTGTGATGTTGATGGCTGACAATTTATAGAACTCATGTTAGTAGCTTGTAGTTCAGTCACTAAAGTGCATACTTTCAACTTAAAAAGTTGGTTAAGAAAAAGAAAAATTGGATGTTTTAGCATTCAAAATATTTTTATTTTTCAATTGTTTTTAGAGTATTTTATATTTATAATTTATAATTTATTTAAATCATAAAAAATTATAAATCTTAAACAAACCACCTTGCTTGAAAGAAAATTTTTTATAATCTATAATTGTGCTCTTTCTACCCTTAAATCATGGCTATGGTACTAGTATTGCAGCTTCCAATTGTAATGGAAAGCCATTTAGGAAGCATTCCTAGATTTGGTTCCATGATAGAATCTATTTTTGTTTAAAGGTGAATTTGCATATACTTTATGTTCCATCCAACCACTTTGAAAAGGTTTTTATAAAGGAGCAAGAGGTAACATATAGATGTTTTAATACTATTTATAATGGTTTATAAATTGTTGTAGATATTATTTGCCTTGATTTATTAAATTTTAACAAAAAAATTATTTTATAGTTAAATTAATTTAACTTGTAAAACATCAAGTAGTTGATTGTAAAACATTAAGATTTGATAAAGGTTGAATGTTTTGATATTGTAAGCCTTTCTCTCACGAGATCATTCTTGTTTTATAATTTAAATTAATTTAAACTGAAAAATAAAATTTTAAAATTTTAAAGTTTTTAACTAAAATTAGTTTTTATAAGTCATTTCAAGAATTTTTCTTTTTACATAATATTAGAGAATTATTAAGTTTTTTTTTTGAATAAATTAATAGGGAGTCAGATTCAAATAGTTACCCAATAGAGGAAAATACATTTTAAACGTGACATAACGTCATTATACTAAAGGCCCAAATACTAGAGAATTATTAATTAATTATTTTTAGTAATTAAATTAAAATGAAAATTTTAAAATTTTTATAATCTTAACAAAATTATGGATAAGAATAACAATCTCATAATTTCCACCGAACAAACCTATGACATATAGGGATCAGTTGACACAACAACTCCAACCAACGATATAGGGACCAAACTGAAATAACCAAAAACCTAGCTGGATATTCTTTGACATTTCCCTAATTTCTAGCTTCCACTTCTCCAACCAACGATATAGGGACCAAACTGAAATAACCAAAAACCTAGCTGGATATTCCTTGACATTTCCCTAATTTCTCGATTCCACTTCAATCAAACAGCAACTCTCTTTCTTAAACCAAAAAACGAAGAAAAAACACAAAAACACAACGCAAAGCAAAGAACCATCTGCTTCTTCGTCTCCGTTAACGGTCAAACCTGCGAACCAGAAAAATCCGACCGCCGCCAAGGACGCTGCTGACGTATTCAATTCACTCATATGCTATTGCGGATCATTTTCCTCCGCTTCCCGGTAACTCCCCGGTGGCCGGTTAAAGAGACGGTTGGAGGATTGTATGACTATGAAGAGTAGCGTCAATAACAACCTTAGCAACAGCAGCAACAAAGACAAGAGGAATAATAATAATAATGGTTTTTTGCCCACTTATTTGAAATTCGTTTCCACTTGCTTAAAAACTGCATCTTCTGGAGTTCGGTCGGCTGGCGCCTCCATTGCCACTTCCATATCCGGCGGTGCCCAAGACCAACGCAAAGACCAGGTCCCTTTAATTGTAGTTTTAATCTTGATTAATTAGTTCTTTTTATTATTTGGGGTTTTTTTTTTTTTTTAAATCTAGGAATGTTCTTCTGATTATATGGATTTTGCCTGGTTGAAGTCAGAATTTGAGGGAGAGGAAATGGATTCTTGGAATTTGTTTTTCTGTTTGATTGCTGAGAAAAGAAAAACGAAAATGGAGTGAAAAATGAAATGTCAAGGAAATTTAATGCATTCTTTCATCTTTTATTAGTTGTTTAATATGAGTTGTTTCGTTGCTGGCAAAGTGAGGGAAGTAAAACTGAAAATTTAGTGGAATTAGATGTAGTCAATTTGGTCTTATAGAGATGGTATAATGTGGACTGGTTGCCGATATATATTAGAGTTTTTCGTCTTTCCATGTAGTACTTTATTAAAACTGGGTGGCGTATAGGGATAACCTTTTTATACCACCTTTTTATACAACTTTCACATGTTATTAAATGAGTGAATGCACTCAGTATCACAGTTCTCACATGAATTAAAAGAACCAATAATTTAAATGACAAAAAGGTTGTACAAAAAGGTGGGACAAAAAGGTTGTACAAAAATCATTTCCCATTAAAACAAAATAGTTTTGGAGTAATTTTCCTTCTAATCTTTAGAAGGTAAGGCGGATAAGCACTAATTCCATATATGTATATTATATTTGTTAAGTTGTGTCAAGATATGAGTTTGGTTCTGAGAAATGCAAAGGAAATAAATGGAAATGTGGACAGTGAATGTTGAAATTGATGGTTTTTAAATTGGATACCTATGGGAGCATTTATTTCCTTATGCTGTTTTTCTATCTGGATAGTGAATTGCATTGTGTTTTTGGAAAATGATGGTTTGTGATCTTAATGGAGGATGAGAAATCAATGAAATCTCAAATGAATACTTAATGAGACAAATGAATGATGATTAACTATATGGTAAGCTATTTATGATCGAGCTCAATATTAGATACCATTAAAGTTCAGATTTTTTTAACAGATTTTTAGCAACCAGATTTAGGGAAAACATTTGAGTTATTCAGTGTCAGTGTCAAGTAACTAATTATGCCAGAAACAAAATTTAGTTCTTTGTTGCAGGGTTATTGACTGGAAAATTCATATCAGTTGTCCAAGTTGCTAAATAGAAATGTGATTTGTAAATAGGTGGAGTGCAGGAGTGCAAGCATACTTTTATCATCTAAATTTGCTCCATTTGGTGCATCTATAGGTCAAGCAGGATACCCTTTTTTCTTTTTTTTCTTTTTTTTCTTTTTTTGCAGTTTTTTTTATTTATCTTATCATTTCTTTATATGCATGCTTTGCAATTTAGCTGTTATTCTACCACCTTGATTTGATTTTTTGGTGAAACAGGTGCACTGGGCATCCTTTGACAGATTAGAGCTTGGTTCATTGTCATTTAAATGTGTTCTCTTGGTTGGATACTTCAATGGCTTTCAAGTCCTCGATGTTGAGGATGCTTCTAATGTCAGTGAAATTGTTTCAAGGCGTGATGATCCTGTTACATTTTTACAGATGCAGCCTTGCCCTGAAGGGTCTCAGGGTAATGAAGGATTCAAGGCATCACATCCTTTACTTTTGGTTGTTGCATGTGATGAATCAAAGAACTCTGCTTTGGTTCTTGGCAGAAGAGATGCTATTGATGAGCCCCAAACAGGAAATATTCTCACCTCTCCTATGGCTGTTCGGTTCTATTCACTGAGGTCTCATAATTATGTTCATGTTTTGAGATTCCGATCACCTGTCTATATGGTTAGATGTAGTCCTCGGATAGTTGCTGTTGGTCTGTTAACACAAGTAAGCTTTAGCTACTTTTGGTTGTCTTTTCAAACATACTATTAGAACACATCTATGTTTATCATTTTTAAGCATTTGCCCCAGAAAAATTGGAATGGTTTAGGTGATTTTCTTATCCTGTGTATTTATGTTTAGTTTGTTTCAGTTGTATCTGAAATTGAAACAATCCTTTGGATATCTAGATGGCAAGTTGTAATTTATCTTGATGTTAATTTATAAATGATGGCAAGGAATTTGAACATGGCTGCTTTCCATTGATTTTATTGCAGATATACTGCTTCAACGCTCTCACCCTTGAAAATAAATTCAGTGTCCTTACCTATCCTGTCCCTCAAATGGGAAGCCAAGGAATGATTGGTCTTAATATTGGCTATGGTCCAATGGCTGTGGGACCTAGATGGTTAGCTTATGCTTCCAAGAATCCTTTGCAGTCAAATACAGGTCGCCTCAGCCCACAGAGCCTTACTCCTCCTGGTGTCAGCCCATCAACTTCACCCAGCAATGGTAGTCTTGTGGCTCGATATGCCATGGAATCTAGCAAGCAATTAGCCACTGGTTTAATCAATCTGGGTGACATGGGCTATAAAACTTTTTCAAAATACTATCCAGATCTCAACCCTGATGGTTCTGGTTCTCCCATGTCTTCACCTTCAGGCTGGAAAGTTGGTCGGGGTGCTTCTCATGCAACAGAGACGGATATTGCTGGGATGGTCAGTGTTGTTCATATAAGAAAACTTTTAGGTTTACATGAAAATGATTGTTGCACATTAGTTCCAGCAGCATATGAATGCCAATCATTCTTATCTCTGCTTGTCTGGTATTCTTGGTATATGAGGTCATGTACTTCACTTTACTCAGAAGAACTACTGTGATGATTAATATTGCTCAGAAGTTCTTACTTCTTTGATTTTCTAATGTCAGAACTGTCAGATTTAATCCCAATTTTTTTAGTTAGTAGCATTTATGCGTAATCCTAGGTTTTCTTTGTTATATGGCTTTGCAGGTTGTTGTCAAAGATTTTGTTTCCAGAGCTGTCATATCTCAGTTCAAAGCTCATTCTAGCCCAATTTCTGCTCTATGTTTTGATCCAAGTGGGACTCTTCTGGTTACAGCCTCAATACATGGCAACAATATAAATATATTTCGCATCATGCCATCCTACTCAAAAAATGGATCAGGCAGTCAAACCTATGATTTGAGCTCTTCTAATGTGCACCTTTACAAGCTTCATCGTGGGATGACATCAGCGGTATGTCCTTCACCATCTTGCATCTCAATGTTTAACTTCTCATCAGCTTCATGATATTTTTTGTCAACCTTTGTTTTGCAGGTGATACAAGACATATGTTTTAGCGATTATAGTCAGTGGATTTCAATTGTCTCATCCAGGGGAACTTGTCATATTTTCATTCTTTCTCCATTTGGTGGTGAGAATGTTCTCCAAGTCAAGAATTCTCATGTAGATGGGCCAACCCTATTACCGGCTCTGTCTATACCTTGGTGGTCTTATGACTCTTATCATCAATCCTTTTCTTCACCACCAGCACCTGTTACTCTCTCTGTAGTTAGCAGAATTAAAAATGGTAACTCTGGTTGGCTTAATACTGTTACCAATCCTGCATCTTCTGTATCTGGAAAGGCTTCCATCCCATCCGGTGCTCTTGCTGCTGCTTTCCATAACTCTTTACCTCATGATTTCAATCCAGCTCATTTTAAAGCTAATGTTTTGGAGCATCTACTGGTTTACACTCCTTCTGGACATGTTGTTCAATATAAGTTACTACCTACAACAGGGGAAGAGTTTGATGAAAATGCTTCTAGAACTGGACCAGGATATGCCTCACAAGGCCAAGAAGAGGAGTTGCGGGTCAAAGTTGAAGCTCTTCAATCATGGGATGTTTGCCGACGAGCAGATTGGCCAGAAAGAGTGGAATGCCTTTCTGGAATTACTCATAGACGACAAGAAGCTGCAGAAATAGTCACAGATCTTTCTGATCCTGAAGATGATGATCTTGGGCATAAGGAGGCATGGGAGAAACCCCAAGATCAATCTCACTTCTATATTTCCAATGCAGAGGTGCAGATAAGCTCTGGAAGGATGCCAATCTGGCAAAATTATAAGGTAGTTATTTATAATTTACTTGTGACATGCTACTGTGCCTTCACCATAACTAATGTTATCTTTGGTTTTGGTTTTTAAGGTTTCTTTCTATATAATGAACCCTTTGGCAAGTAATGACCACACATTCACTACAAAAAGTGCTGGTGGAGAAATTAAAATAGAGCAGATGCCTGTTAATGAGGTTAAAATTAGGGGGAGGGATTTATTAGCCGTTTTTGACCATTTTCACTGGATTCAGTCTGATTGGAATGGCAGGTGATGCCACACTTTCTCTCTTGTCCTTACAATTCTTTGAAATCTTATATATAATAGTAGTCCTTTGGATATCTTTTTGAACAGCCAATCTAAAACCAATTAAATCGACATTGTGTTTAAGTCTAAATGTTTCCCCTTAAAACTAAGCCTTTCAATATCCAGTTGTTCATTCAAGAAGTGAGCATTTTGGAGCTTCTTGAACTTGCTTCAAGTTCGCATTATTGATCAACATCTTATGCAGTGTCTTAAAAGAAATTTATGACAATCTTAGGCATGAGCCATTTATATGATAGCACCAAAAATCATTTTTCTTGTCTTTCACATACTTATTTTATTTGTTGTATTGTGTAGGAGCTCTGGTGGGGGAAAGTATACTATTACAGCGTCAAGTTTGCGGGGTGCTAAGGAGAAATTCCCTGAATATTCTATTATTCCTCACTCTAAATTGATGTCACCTATCTCTGTTGATAACTCAGAGAGTGGTATGAAAAATTTCTTGATTTTCAAATATCATATCATCTTTCTAGATTGAGATCCTTCTCAATTAATGGAACTAAATAATGCTTGAATCAGGATCGCCAAACAGTTCTTATCCATCTACTGTTCAATTTGGAAATGATGACAGTGGGGTGGGTGGAGGGAGTCCTGTTTTGGCATCTCCTTTGATGATTCAGAGCTCTCTCTGTAAATGTGATAGTTCAGTTTCGTTCAATCAATCTAAAATCCAAAATTTTCAAGTTGAAGACGGTAAGGCTGTTAATAACCTGTCGTCATTGACAACTGGCCATCTCTCTGGTGGAAGAACTGTGAAAGAAGTAAACTTTTCAAATAGTGGTGGGACCAGTAAAGTTTCAAACCCAAGTTATAACCATTCTGATTCGAGTATGAAGATTGTAGATGAGGCGACAGTAAATGACTCCCTGGACTTTAAACAGTTTTTTCAAGAAGAATACTGTAAGGCATTGCCCTTGAGTGCTGGCTGTGAATCAACAGAAGTTATTACTGATGTAGACAGCGGCAGCAATCCTTGTGATAGAGAAAAATCTGAAGAAGGTGACAATATTGAAATGCTTGGTGGTGTTTTTGCCTTCTCGGAAGAGGGTAAGTAACACAATTATTCAGTATAATCAGTTATCATATATTATACCTTAAGCTCAGTTGTAGCATTTTTTATCTCTTCTGATTCAAAACTGTTAAAGAAGAAACCCTGTTATTTATTTCTACCTTAAAGAAGTAAATGAGATACTATATCATTAAATGTATATTTTCAAACAAAGTTTTTTCTGATTTACCAGATATCCTCAGAGAGTGGTACTGAATAAATATTTCTATCAAATAATTTTCCAGTTGATTTATTTATGTCTAAATGAGGAAGGAATCTGCCTGTCTATTAAGGTTCACCTTTCTTCGACTAAGATGATTTGTTTAGCTTTAGTTTTTATTTAGTTATTTGCATCTGTATATCTTTCCACTACCTGTGAATGATGTGTGGAACGATGAAAAGGGGAGAAATGGTGTAAATTTGTCTTATTTTGTAGGGGAAAAGCACAAACTAGGAAAAGTAATTTGGGGGATTAATAAAATAACAGTTGGTGCAATGGAGAGATGGTACTTTTCATTTAAATTTCATTGCAATCTTGCATGTCATCTGTTTGAGTTAAGTCCTTATTGAAGATTTTTTCTTGCAGGTTGATGCGTAAGTTATTTTGTTTGTTCCGTGATGAACACATCATATTCATTTTCTTTTGGGTCAGCCATATGGGTGTTAATATACTAATATAAAGCATGGCACAGTCTCCTCTAAATGATGGGAAAAGTTTCTGACCTGATTGATTCAAATTCAAGTAAGTTATATTTTGCTTATTGTGCCTTCTGGGTAAATTCCTGGTTCTTTTCTCCTAGTGTACATACTGTAAATTGGTTTTCATAATACAAATGATTTGTGGGGACAGGTTATCTCTGTGCTGTATTACATTATTGATTCTTCAAAAGAAAAAGCAGAAGAATAAGAAAGGAAAATGGGTTAATTTAACAAATTATTTATTAACTTTTATATTCTTTTCAGTTTCATCTATTGTCTTTGAATTGTTTCAATCCTGTTTATTAACTTTCACATTTATTTCAATTTCATCTATTCTTTTATATTTAACCAAAATATCAGTTAAAGATAACAGAATCTTCTTATTCTTTAACAAAATATTTAGTCCTCTAACTATATTTCTTTTGATCTTTTAGTCCTTAAATTTATATTCACTATAAAAATAGTTTTTAATAGTATTTTGTTAAATGTGTTCTTCAAAAAACTGTTTAACAAAGTAGACTGTATGTAGTTTGTTCTATAAAATTATTTAAATGCCATTAATTTTATTTTTATATTATTTTTTAAGAATATTTAAATAATTTTTTAGGACAGATTGCATACAATCTGTCATGTAAAACAGACTAGTTGCTCACGTTTATTACAAATTTTAACTAATCTATCGTTATAAAATATGTCTTGAGTCATCATATTTTATTATGTCTTGAGTCATCATATTTTATTAGGATTATAATGTCACTTTTTTAAAATTTAAAGAACTACTCTTTTAGTTAAATCTAAACAAAATTTTGTACTGGTAGACTATTTTGAAATATTTCTAAAGTTTATAGACCATTTAGAAAGAAACTAAACTTTCTAGACTAAAATGAAATCAAACTGATAGTTAATAGACTAAAAATTGAATTAAGCCAAAGGAAAATAGATTACTGTACAGTCTGCTTTTGTTCTCTTTTCAAGTCAAGTTTCTAGGATACATGAACAATCTACTTTATTGCATGTATAATTTAGTTCCCACATAATTAATCTCCTCTCTAGGTAATGCAGAAATTCTATACTGCAAAGTGGCTTGATCATGAGACTTCTAATCTAGAGGTGTTGTTGTTCAAATCCTTGCTCCTTGGGATGGTGGGAGGAATGTGGAACAGAGAAGGGTTCTCAATCGTATTTACCAAATAAAACCATGGGATAGAATGTGAAGAGAATGAGCTCCTTTAATTAGTCCTTGCCACTAGGATTAGGGCATTAGTGTAACCACAGAAATAATCTTTTACATTCATGTATTGAACCTACAGCAGCCATCCTATAAGAAGTCGTTCATGTACTTTGCTGATTGCCGCCACTAGGATCTGGGTGTCTCATTCCAACTCCAAAATCTTTAGGGCTCCTTTGGTTAGGAGTAATGTGTTATTCCTTGGTCAAATCATGAAAATAAGAACTGTTTAGAAATACTTATTCCTAACTTCAACAACAGCTAGCTTATACCTGGAAAGAAGTATTCATGAAAGAAGTGAAAGCAGAGGTTGCAATATAAACTTACAACAGGATGAGAATAAATAGTAGCAAAAGCGTGTCCCTCCTGCAAGATCTTTGGGAAGAGGAAGGAGTTGCTTTTCTGCAAACCCCAAATAAAAATGCACAAGACGTTCATGGTTGTCCATTGTTTTAGCGAACACAATTCAGGAAGTGCCAAACATTCAGCAACACCAGCTCCCTTGAGATTGCATTGACCATGTTACTAGCACCATGTCGAAGGGCAACCTTTGCTAGTCTCACATTCTGCAGTAATATGCAAACAAGGCAACGACCAAGTAGATGAGGCTTGATGATTTACCATCCTCAGAAGATGGATATTGCTCAAGCATGCGGATTGATGCCTGCTCAGATTTTATGCTCAGAACACTCCCAAAGAATTGTTTCGTCCATCGCCAGTTGACAGGAGTTCTGCAACTTCCCGTGAGCATTTTCCAAGAACCATAGTTGGTGAGAGTCTTCTCACAGCTTTGAATAACGTCAGAATTTCCACAAGTAAACGACTATCTTCAATTTCTTTCAGCAGACTCTGAGATGTGAAAATTTTCCACCACGACAAATTATCCTTGGCGAATGATTTAGACTCCCTTTAACACGATTGTAATTCTGACTTCATAGTTTTAGTTTTTAAAAATTTAGAAATTTTAGAATAAAATTAAGTAATTTTATAAATTAATTAAGTTTGCCATGCTTCTATGAGGTGCGGTTCTCAGCAATTAATGGATCATGTTCTGTAATTCTCAAAAGTGAGTTTATTACATAGTAAGGGTGCATTTGAAATTGTGATTGTGAATCTTTTTATATAGTCATACAGTACTTTTAGATATACGTGTATTTGATAATTTTTTTTTAAATTACTTTTTTTAAAAGTTACAGAAAGTTATAGCAGATATACAGTAATTATATATATAAAATCAAAAATCTCATTTTAAAACTTTCTAACTGTGACTTTACGGAGAACATTTAATATTTAATATAATTATAATTACCTATTAAAACTCAATTTCATATAATTTAATTATGCCATAATTTATAATATTTTAATAATTAAACAATTTAAAAAACCTAAATTATTAAAAAATAATAAATATTATATATTTTAATAATAATATATCTTACAATATTTTTTAAATTTTAATTAATAATAAATAAAATTTATGATATTTCATCTATAATATTTTTAAAAAATAAATAATTAAATATCAAAATAATTTTCAACCACGGTTACAGTACAGTATATCTACAATCAAAGACAATTACAGCCACAATACTTCATAACAACTCCAACCGCATCCTATGTCAATTCTCCAAAGTCATAAGGATTTCCACCCATGGAAGAAGGAAAACTTGTCGAAATTTGCATCAAATACCATCTGACATCTAATATAGATTCCACAACAAAAGTGAGTGTGTATACATCTTGAGAAGATATAGATGAATCATATTTTGGAGACCGAGACTGAGAAAAGGCAGATCAAAGATATGATTATGAGGATGGTTGACATGGAATCTGTCCATCCTAGGTGAAAAAAAGCTGTATTCAATAGCCATATTCCCTGCTTCTGGTATATATGCTGAGAACTGTCAAGGCTCAAGAATGTACAATTAACTTTTGTGTGTGTTAAACTTTACACACATCAGCATTAGGCAATCTCACCTGTATTTTGCTTTCCCTTGTGTGCTTAGCCTGCGTTGGGCCATCTGTAACATGATACTTCATCATGGAATTGTTTTTTGGCAATGGTAATCCATGTAACATTCATGGATGAAATGCTAGATTCGAAGGTTGCATGAACCATGGCACCCCAGGCTTACTTTCAGGTTTCATTGGAGCAAATATTGATTTGTCCATAAGAAAGGAATAATCCTGCTTTTCCTGCTTTTTTCTTTTTGGACCTTTTTCACTGTGGAAAGTAAAGACATTCCTTTTTGAAGAATTTGGTTTCCCCAAAGTAGAAGGAACTAGTGGAATGGGGAAGAAAGTTTCAAATATTTTATTTGTATGATAAGAGATTGAGGTAATCTAGGATTCCTAGCAAACATTCAACCTTAAAGTATAAGTAAACACCAATTCTTTTATCTAGTCTTCTTTCCCCTCTTTGCTTTACCCCAACAATCTTGAGTCCCAAACTGTAGAAATGGGAAAGGGAAGAGATAAAAG
>BPVZ01000042.1:53045-78613 GCA_020521535.1 Rubroshorea leprosula
ATAAAATTATATTGTTTAAATAAAATATTATGAGAAAAGATGAAAATATTTTTATTTTTATTTTTATTTTAAAAATATATTATTTTAACCTCTTTTAATGAAAATTTATTTAATTGATATATTTTGAAATATTTTTTCTTTTAATTTTTTTAAAAATTTAGCTTATAAACACTTTTTTTAAAAAAATTTACTCAAGTTAAATGCATTAATTGAATTTAAAAACCTTGATTTGAATTAAAAGTTAAAAATTCAAATTTACATAATATCAAGTAACTAACCCTTTAATATACAATAAAAAAAAAAACCTAAACTTAGAGTTAGTGTAGTAACATTGCAATTATTTATTTTTGCTTTCATTGCAAAAATTTGAAGGATCAAAATTGATAATTAAAAGTTAAAATTGAAAACTAAAATCAATGACATGTTAAGTATAAAATTTCAAAACTAATACCTAAAATTAAAATTTTTTTAGTTATTTTATTTTTTAATTTTAATGTACTATTATTCAAATTTTAGGAGACACCAATAATGTTATTAAATAACTTTAATTTAGTAGTAGTTAAGCTAATTAAGGTAAAGCAATACAAACTAGCTCTTCATTGCCTTTAATTGAACTCGCAAAAAATTTTTGAGCTAGTCAATCTTTAAATAAATAATTAAAAAATTAAGACTACTAAAATACTTAAAAAATTTTCAATTTTAGCACCTTAAAACCTAATATCTTAAAAATCCAAATCCTTAGAGGCCAAAAAGTATATTAAGCCCAAGTAATTAATTAGCTCTCTTAAGCTCAACTCTTTAAAAACTTAAAAGTCCTTAAAATCCAATAGTTACATTAAGTTCAAGGAATTAAATAGATATAAATATCCTAATTATATATATATATATCTTTTATCTTTATCTTGGATTATCAATTTATGAGAATGATGGTTTCAATATATTATATTAACAATATTAATTAAGTCACGCAACGTGTTATGTGTAACCTTGTATCATTTGAAAATGATGTTTTGTGGTTCAATTTGTTCATTTAAATTGTTCCATTGTAATTTTTGAAAAGGTAAAACTTAATATTATTCTTATTCATTTCAATGACTTATATTTTGCAATCTATCTAAGTTAGATTACAAATGCATTATTTTTAGACAAATTTTAAAACTTTTAATAAAAAATAGATACTTTATTAAAATCAAAGTTGCGATTGCATAAAAATCTCTATGCCAAAGTAGTTATAACTTAATCAGAAGCATAACTGACAATATTAGATTCAAACTCTAAACTATACCTATGATGATATATAAAGTTACTTGTACCTAAAAATTACTTATGCATTCGTTGTATGTGAATAAACAAGGCTATTGACTTAGAAAGATAGTCATTGTGATTATTTTAAATTGTTGGATATTTACATTAGTTTCTTGGGAAAAGTAGGGATTTTTGACAAACAACAATTTTAATCTCACTGAGTGTCATCCCATCAGTCGGTTGGCTTAAACTTGCTATGGGTGAGTTCGTAGCCTTCACTTGTATAGATTAAAGCCACTCCTAAATTGTAAACAACCTTTTCATCCTCCACAAAATTTTGAATTGTTCTTCCATTTACGATGTCCAAGGGCACCTTTAGATTGCGAGATATCATTTTGGAGAAAGAATCAACACCTTCTTCTTCCTCCATCATTTGCCAATAATTAATTAAGCACAACTCTTTATTCCGCTCACATCCATGGCCAAAACCTAACACCCCTATCCTTTTGCAAAAAGAGAAAACGCCAACAATTTGCCTAATAACAAATGATGCTCTGCTTAATTGAGGGCAAGTACCAGCTAGTAGCCACAAACCAAAAGCATCACCAAACCCACTAGGAGCTAACCTAGATGCTCAGCTTGCTAGCCTTTTCCCTCCATAACATATTAAATCATCGGCAACTTTTTCAACAAATTGATTAGAATCCATTGCAAATAATTGCCCAAGCCTTTCAATCGCAATAGATTCAACCCTTTAACCCACAAAGCCATCCGTGATGTTGAGGTTATCACAGGAACAAAAATTCAAGACCATTATATAATAAAACTCTAGTGCAATTACACTATTTTTAACTATTGATAGAGGGATTATCCCTAACGTTAGAGTAATAAAGAATCCGTAAAATAACGAACCATGATCCCAAATCTAAAGTCACCATTACATGAGAGAGACTTGTAATGTCAAAACCGTAACTTTAAAGATGTCAATGCACGTGAGGATTTCATAATTCTTTTTTAATTTTAAATGATTTTTTATTACATTACTTATGAAAAGTTTAAGTAATAATAGGTAAAATAAAAATTTAAGATGAAAATTTAGAACAAAAATTTAGGATCAATCATGTTGCATAAGCATATTGTTAAATTAGTTAATGCATATAATATTACAAGTCTCAAAAAAATAAAAAAGTCAATCATTAAATAATATAGAGTTTACCTTTCAATATTTTAAATGATGTAATTTATACTATGTTACTAATTTCAGAATTTGATGCTAAATTTTGGCTCCATTTATTATTATTTAAAAAATTTTATCCATAGAAACTAGAAGTGAATGAAGCCTAAATAATAGTTTTATTAAAAAAATAAAAAGCATAATTCATCATTCAATATTCAAGGGCTACTTTTTATAAATTGTTATAAAATTTGCACAACTCTTATCTATAATGAAATAAAAATGATTTCGTAGTACTTTGTTTTACATCTTGATCTAGGCACTAAAATTATTAGAGAACTTTTAATGAATAAATGTTTTTGGTACAATGAATCGGGTTTTTAGGCTCAATAGTTCAACCTTAAGTCTTAAGTGCTTATGTGAGGTTGTCGGAGTTTCGAGTTCCACCATCGTCGTGAACTCTACCAAACCGTCGTGAACTCCACAAAAAAACAGCTTAATGGCCGCGCGCTTCATTTGAGGGGATGAAATGTTCACTCGATCTGAGAACCAGTTGCTAACAACTAATTCATACTAACTTCTTAACTATTAACTTTGTAAAAAAATTTTTTTTTGGTATAATAAAATTAGGGGAGTATCATCAATTGATAATCGAAAGTAGTCATAGAAGAATAAATTTTTTATATTATTTTTATATAATTTTTATAAATTATTAAATAAATAGATTCATTTAATTTGGTGAGTTTCAAATAAATAAAAAATTAATTATTTAAATGATCTATAAAATGATACAAAATAATATAAAAAATTATTTTTAAATTATTTTTCTTAATTTTTTTTTTGAACAAAGGAGAATTTTTAAAAAAAAGGAAAAATAGGACTTTGAGAATAAAACAGATTATTTATGTACAACCACACACCTTTTAGGTGAGCGCTAAGCTAGCAAGTGTTGTGCAAATCATTTTTCTTGATTAAATTAAAAGGTGGGACGAATATATAATAATTCTATAGCCTAAAAGATATATATATATATATATATTTACAATCTACAATAAAAAAACACAATTTTTAGATTCTTTTTATATATTTTTACCACATCATCCACATTCCCATTGAACCTAAAATGTTTTACTTATGCAAATATAATGATAAATAATACAATACAAAATAGGTCGGCACAACCTCTCTTACCATGGACGTATAGATTACACTACAAGCAGTTACTTTATTTTATTTTTACTCTTTTATCACCCTATAACTAAATGGATTGAGGAATTTTGACACTCAATTTAGCTTTTCCAGCTATATTAGAATTCTTCATCTTCTTCACTTCTCTCTTTCCATTTCTCTCCATGCGATCTCATCAGAAACCCTAATTTCTGATGACAAAATCTCATTTACATCCAATTCCATCTCTCTTTTCTTGATCATCATATAGGATCGGATCGTTGTATGTAGTGATAGAACCCTAGCTTTTTTATAATCATCGGTGTTTATCTGTCTTTTAATCTCAGCATTCGTACTTGGATCAATTCTTGGACTTTTGGGGATTGATCGATTCTCAAAAGGGGGTTTAGTTCGTGTAATGTTCTCTGTTTCAAGATGAAGTTCAAGAGGAGGAAGAATTTGGAAGTGGTAAGTGTACTGATCAATTCGAAACAATTCGATCATGTTTCCAGTTTTTGGATTTTCAATTTAGTTAACTAGTCATGGACTGAAGATGAATTTTATGTTTTTCTTGTTAGTGGAAGTTGGAATTTTATGCCCATGATTGATCAGGTTAAGATATTGGTTTCTTCTTGTGAAAATTTTGAATTGTCTCTGAATTCAATAATCAAAAACGTTTGATGGTTCTAGGGTTTAGATGATGATACCATCGGTTCTGTTAATTGCTCTGAGGTTTTTATTTTCTTTGATAAGTGGTTTGATGGTGGTTTAGATGATGCGAAAGTTCATATATTTGAACGAGCTTAGTATAGAAAATGGTTTTGTTTTAATTCTTATTTTTCTGTTCCGGTTTTTGGTGTTTTGGGTTGATTTATGGAAGAAAAGATAAGCGAGTTATGCGGTAACTCCTAAATGATGTTCAGCAAACTTAGTAAAATTATAAGGGTACAGTTTTCAAGACCTTTAGGACTTTCCTAGTTGCACTGGTTATTCAAAAGAAAGAATGTGGAGGTGCTTATGCTTATATCTTAAATAACGATTTTATTTATTTATTTATGTCAGCCTCCCAAAGTCAGATCTTTCATCAATAGTGTTACAGCAGTGCCACTAGAGAATATAGTGGAACCCCTAAGAAGTTTCACTTGGGAATTCGACAAGGTACCTGTATATCCTGCATCTGATAATTGATTATATTTATTTCAACGCATTTTATTTACACTCAATTATTGTTGCTGCAGGGAGATATTCATCATTGGGTAGAGCTTTTTAACTATTTTGATTCCTTTTTTGAGAAGCATATAAAACCAAGAAAAGATCTGCAAGTTGAGGATAGTTTTTTAGGATCAGATCCTCCTTTTCCCAGAGAAGCTGTTCTTCAAATTCTCCGAGTTATAAGAATAATTTTGGAGAACTGCACAAATAAGCAATTTTATAGTTCTTACGAGGTATGTTTTTCTGGAAGAAAACCATCTATTTTCTTTGAAAGAAAACCATCTATTTTCTTGTGGTCTCTCTTAGGTTTTTCCTTTTTTGTTAAATTTTTTTTAGCTTTTTGTTATTATCTGACCTGTGTAAGTGTGTTATCTTTTGCATTTTGTTTCAGCGTTCATGTGATTTAGCTGTCATATAGTTACTTCAATGTTCATATTTTTAAGCAAATATATTCTGCTTATATTCACGTTTTTGTATCTCCCATTATTATTATTATTATTATTATTTATTTATTTATTTATTTTTTTTATCCTTTCTTATTGGAGCAGCATCTTTCATCCTTGCTTGCATCTACTGATGCTGATGTGGTTGAGGCTTGCTTGCAAACTTTGGTTGCTTTCTTGAAAAGGACTGTTGGAAAGTACTCCATTAGGGACACTTCTCTTAATTCTAAGTTGTTTGCTCTTGCACAAGGTTGGGGAGGAAAGGAAGAAGGTCTTGGACTGATTGCTTGTGCCATACCAAATAGGTGTGACCCAGTTGCTAATGAGTTAGGTTGTACCCTCCATTTTGAGTTCTATTTATCAAATGAGTCATCAAATGCCTTGGAACAGTCAACACAGGGTTTACAAATCATCCACATACCTAACTTAAACACTTGTTTGGAGACAGATCTGGAGCTCTTATCTAAGTTAATAGCTGAATATAAAGTGCCAACAAAGTTGAGATTTTCTTTATTGTCACGTTTGCGATTTGCACGGGCTTTTGGCTCTTTAACTTCTCGACAGCAGTATTTGTCTATTTGCTTGTATGCCTTCATGGTCCTTGTTCAAGCAAGCAGTGATGCTGATGATCTAGTTTCCTTTTTCAACAATGAGCCTGAGTTTGTCAATGAGTTAGTTTCATTACTGAGCTATGAAGATGTAGTTCCAGAGAAAATTCGAATCTTATGTCTGCTTTCTTTGGTTGGACTCTGTCATGACCGGTCACGGCAACCAACTGTTTTGACTGCTGTCACATCTGGTGGACACCGTGGCATCCTTTCCAGCCTCATGCAGAAAGCCATTGATTCTGTCATCGGTAATACCTCCAAGTGGTCTGTTATGTTTGCTGAGGCTCTGTTATCTTTTGTCACTGTTTTGGCTAAATCATCATCATCAGGTTGCACAGCAATGCGTGAAGCAGGTTTTACTCCTTCTCTTCTACCTCTTCTTAAAGATACAGACCCTCAACACTTGCATTTGGTCAGTATGGCAGTACAAATTCTGGAAGCTTTTATGGAGTATAGCAATGCTGCTGCTGCATTGTTCAGAGATTTGGGTGGTTTGGATGATGCCATTTCTCGTTTGAAGATGGAAGTAACCAATGTAGAAAACAGTTCAAAGCAGCAAGATGATGATTCTGAATATGGGGGAAGCAGTTCTCAGGTAGTCACAGGTGCTTCAACTGAGCTCGATAATGGGCAGCCTTTATATTCAGAAGCCTTAATTTCATATCACCGGCGATTACTCATGAAAGTTATATTGCGTTCTATATCTCTCGGAACGTATGCTCCTGGAAATAGTGCTCATATTTGTGGCTCTAAGGAGAGTTTGTTGCCACAATGCTTGTGTATAATTTTTAGAAGAGCAAAGGATTTTGGTGGTGGGGTATTTTCACTTGCAGCTACTGTCATGAGTGATCTGATTCAGAAGGATCCTACATGTTTTCCAGTCTTAGATGCTGCTGGTCTTCCATCTGCTTTCCTGGATGCTATTATGGATGGTGTTCTTTGTTCTGCTGAAGCCATAATATGCATACCTCAGTGTTTGGATGCTCTGTGCCTGAACAATAATGGTCTTCAGGCAGTAAAAGATCGCAATGCTTTGAGGTGTTTTGTAAAGATATTTACTTCTAGAACTTATCTGCGTGCTCTTACTGGTGATACACCCAGTTCCTTGTCTGGTAGCTTGGATGAACTGATGCGACATGCTTCTTCTTTGCGTGGGCCTGGTGTTGATATGGTGATTGAGATCTTGAATGCCATATTGAAACTTGGATCTGGGTTAGATACTTTAAACTTGTCTACTGAATCTTCTGCTCCTGTACCCATGGAGACTGATGTTGAAGAGAGGAACTTGGTGCAGCCAGATGAAAAGGATTCCTTGAGGACAGATGGTTTGGAGCACACAAATGAGCCATCTTCTGATGTTCCATTGGTGAATATTGAATTGTTCCTTCCTGATTGTGTAAACAATGTGGCTCACCTTCTTGAAACTATTCTACAGAATGCTGACACTTGCCGCATGTTTGTTGAAAAGAAGGGGATTGATGCTATCCTTCAGTTGTTTACCTTACCTTCTTTGCCTCCCTCAACATCAATCGGTCAGATTATCTCTGTTGCCTTTAAGAATTTCTCACCCCAGCATTCTGCATCTCTGGCTAGGTCAGTATGTTCATTCTTGAGGGAACATTTGAGGACAACAAATGATCTCTTAGCTTCCATTGAAGGGGCTCAGCTGGCCACTGTTGAAGCTGGAAAGCAGACCAAGGTTTTAAGATGTCTTTCCTGTCTTGAGGGTATGCTGTCTCTTTCCAATTTTTTGTTGAAGGGCACTGGTAGTGTTTTCTCTGAATTGAGTACCGCAGATGCTGATGTATTAAAGGATCTTGGAAGGGCTTATAGAGAAATAGTTTGGCAAATCTCCTTGTCCAATGATTCAGTGGTTGATGAGAAGAGGAGTGCTGATCAAGAATCTGAGAGTACAGAAGCAGTTCCATCCAATGCTCTTGGAAGAGAGAGCGATGATGATGCCAATACTCCTGTTGTGAGATACATGAACCCTGCTTCTGTTAGGAATGGTTCTCAGTCCTTGTGGCCTGGAGAGCGTGAGTTCATTTCTGTTCGTTCTGGTGAAGGTCTGCAACGTCGTAGTCGACATGGTTTGTCCCGTGTAAGGGGTGGAAGGACCAGCAGGCACCTGGAGGCTTTAAATATTGATCCTGAAGTTCCACATACTCTTCCAGAGACATCATCTATCCAGGATTTGAAAAAGAAAAGTCCTGAAGTTCTTGTTATAGAAATCCTTAACAAGCTAGCACTCACACTACGCTCATTCTTCACAGCTCTTGTAAAGGGGTTTACCTCACCAAACCGTCGTAGAGCTGATGCAGGATCATTGAGTTCAGCATCCAAAACTCTTGGTATGGCGTTGGCTAAAATATTTCTTGAGGCCCTTAGTTTCTCTGGATATTCTTCTTCTGCTGGGCTTGATATGTCACTTTCAGTCAAATGTCGTTACATGGGAAAGGTAGTGGATGATATGGGAGCACTCACATTTGATAGCAGGCGGGGGATCTGTTATACAGCAATGATTAATAATTTCTATGTCCATGAAACTTTCAAGGAACTACTGAACACCTTTGAAGCTACCAGTCAGTTGTTGTGGACACTACCATACTCCATTCCTACTTCAAGTATTGAACATGAGAAGGCAGGTGATGGACACAAGTTGTCACATGGTACATGGTTGCTTGATACATTGCAAAGCTATTGCCGTGTTCTTGAGTATTTTGTGAATTCTGCTTTACTTTTGTTCCCAAACAATGCTTCCCAGGCTCAGTTGCTGGTTCAGCCAGTTGCTGCAGGTTTGTCTATCGGGCTTTTTCCAGTTCCAAGGGATCCAGAAGCATTTGTACGTTTGCTGCAGCGTCAGGTGCTGTATGCAATACGACCTATCTGGAATCACCCTATGTTTCCCAACTGTAGTCCTTCTTTTGTGGCTTCCATTGTCTCACTTGTTACATATGTATATTCTGGTATTGGGGATGTGAAGCGAAACCGTGGTGGCATTGTAGGGGGTACAAACCAACGTTTCACACCTCCACCGCTTGATGAAACTGCTATTGCCACCATTGTTGAGATGGGTTTTTCAAGAGCAAGAGCAGAGGAAGCACTGAGACGTGTAGAAACAAACAGTGTTGAAATGGCTATGGAGTGGCTAATTAGTCACGCTGAGGATCCCGTGCAGGAGGATGATGAACTGGCTCGGGCACTGGCTCTTTCACTCGGAAATTCATCTGAAACATCCAAACCTGACAGTGTTGATAAGTCAACTGATGTCATGACAGATGAAGGGCATACAGATGAACCTTCTATTGATGATATTCTTGCTGCATCTGTAAAGTTGTTCCAGAGTAGTGATAGCATGGCATTTTCATTGACAGACTTGTTAGTGACTCTTTGCAATCGTAACAAAGGAGAAGACCGTCCACAAGTGCTATCCTATCTTATTCAGCAGCTGAAAATCTGCCCTTTGGATTTCTCAAAGGATAACAGTGCATTGTCTATGATATCTCATATTATAGCATTGCTTCTTTCAGAGGATGCAAGTACACGAGAAATTGCTGCTCAGAGTGGTATTACAGCTGCTGCAATTGATATCTTGATGAGTTTTAAGGAAAGAAACAACTTGGGAAATGAAATTCCAGTTCCAAAATGTATTAGTGCTTTGCTACTTATCGTGGACAACATGTTGCAGGCCCGTCCAAGAATTTTCTCTGATACAATAGAGGGAACTCAGAAAGAATCTCATCCTGATTCATCTGCAGAGCATTCTTCTTTGCCAGTTCCAGAATCAGTTGTAGAGAAAAAATCAGCATCAGATAACCATGAGAAAGAGTTTGGCACAATGTTTGAGAAAACATTGGGAAAATCCACTGGTTATTTGACCATTGAAGAGAGTCACAAGGTTCTGCGAATTGCTTGTGACTTGATAAAACAGCATGTTCCAGCAATGATAATGCAGGCTGTTCTGCAGTTATGTGCACGCTTAACAAAAACACATGTTCTAGCTTTGCAATTTCTTGAGAATGGAGGTCTGCTTACTCTTTTCAGTCTTCCTAGAACTTGTTTTTTCCCTGGATATGACACTGTTGCATCTGCTATCATACGGCATCTCCTTGAGGATCCTCAGACTTTGCAAACTGCCATGGAGTTGGAGATACGTCAAACTTTGAGTGGAAACCGCCATGGTGGTCGTGTTTCTCCTCGGACATTTTTAACATCGATGGCACCTGTTATCTGCAGAGATCCTGTTGTTTTCATGAAAGCTGCTGCAGGAGTTTGTCAGATAGAGTCATCAGGGGGTAGGACCTTTGTGGTGCTATGCAAGGAAAAAGAGAAGGAGAAGGACAAATCAAGAGCTTCAGGTGTTGAACTTGGATTATCTCCAAATGAGTCTCTGAGAATTCCCGAAAATAAGGTGCATGATGGATCTGGTGGTAAATGTTCCAAAGGCCATAAAAAGATTCCTGCTAATCTTACTCATGTAATTGATCAGCTTCTTGAAATAGTTTTGAAATATCCTTCTCCCAGAAGCCAGGAAGATTATGCAAGAGACTTCACTTCTATGGAAGTAGATGAAACTGCTACCAAGGTGAAAGGTAAATCGAAGGTTGATGAGACAGGGAAAATTGAATCTGAAAGGTCTGCAGGATTGGCTAAGGTGACTTTTGTCCTTAAGTTATTAAGCGATATTCTTCTGATGTATGTACATGCAGTCGGGGTTATTCTGAAGAGGGATTCAGAAATGTCTCAGCAAAGGGGTTCTAATCAATCAGATGCATCAGCAAATGGTGGTATACTTCATCACATTTTACACAGGTTGCTTCCACCTTCTGTAGATAAATCTGTAGGGCCTGATGAATGGAGGGATAAGTTGTCTGAAAAAGCTTCATGGTTTCTGGTGGTCCTATGTGGTCGTTCTGGTGAGGGTCGTAAAAGGGTAATCAATGAACTTGTAAAAGCCTTATCTTCCCTCTCAAACTTGGAGGGCCATTCAACTAAGAGGACATTGGTTCCTGATAAAAGGCTTTTTGCATTTGTTGATTTGGCATATTCAGTTTTGTCAAAGAACTCATTGTCCAGCAACTTTCCTGGTACAGGCTGCTCACCAGATATAGCAAAGAGCATGATAGATGGAGGGATGGCTCAGTGTTTGACCAAAATACTTCAAGTGATTGATTTAGATCATTCTGACGCCCCTAAAATTGTAAATCTCATACTGAAGGCCTTGGAGAGTTTGACAAGGGCTGCTAATGCTAATGATCAAGTTTTCAAGCCTGAAGGGCCCACAAACAAGAAAAAATCAGTAGGGTCAAATGGGAGGCATGCTGATCAGGTAATTGTGTCAACTGCTGAGACCATAGAGCATAATCAAAGTGGGAATGTTCAACAGGCTGTTGCAAATGTGGAGGAAACTGAACAACAGCAGCATCAGGGAACTGCACAAGCTGAAGGTAGTCATGATGCAACTCAGAATGACTCTGTTGATCATGATATGAGAGAAGAAGTTGAAGAGGCAACGGCTGCAAACCCTCCAATGGAAATTGGGATGGATTTCATGCGTGAGGAAATGGAAGGTGGGATGTTACATAATACTGACCAGATTGAGATGTCATTCCATGTTGAGAGTAGGGCAGATGACATGGGTGATGAGGATGATGACATGGCAGATGATGGAGACGATGATGAGGATGATGATGAGGTAGAGGATGAAGATGGGGACATAGCAGAAGATGGCGCTAGAATGATGTCTTTAGGTGATACAGATGTTGAGGATCATGATGATGCTGGTTTGGGAGACGAATACAATGATGAAATGATTGATGAAGAGGATGATGATTTTCATGAGAATCGTGTAATAGAGGTGAGGTGGAGAGAAGCCCTTGACGGGTTAGATCACTTACAGGTTCTTGGTCAACCTGGTGCTGCTAGTGGTCTGATTGATATTGCTGCTGAACCTTTTGAAGGAGTGAATGTGGATGATCTCTTTGGTTTTCGTAGGCCTTTTGGTTTGGAACGTCGTCGTCCAGCAGGTCGGTCTTCCTTTGAGCGACCTATTGCAGAAGTAAATGGTTTCCAACATCCTCTTCTCTTAAGACCATCCCAGTCGGGGGACCTAAGATGGTCTTGGTCATCAACAGGTACCAATTCATCCAGGGATTTGGAAGCTCTGTCAGCAGGCAATCTGGATGTTGCTCGGTTCTACATGTTTGATGCTCCTGTTTTGCCCTATGATCATGCTCCAAGTAGTCTTTTTGGTGATAGATTGGGTGGTGCAGCACCACCACATCTGGCTGAGTATTCTGTAGGTATGGACTCATTGCAGACATCAGGAAGAAGAGGCTCTGCTGATGGTCGGTGGACTGATGATGGTCAGCCACAAGCAAGTTCTCAAGCTGCAGCAATTGCACAAGCAGTAGAGGAGCAATTTCTATCTCAGCTGCGTGGTACAGCTCCTGCCAACCATGCAGCAGAGAGACAATCCCAAAATTCTGAAGTCCAGGAGAGGCAACCTTCAGATGCCCTTCCTCTGAATGATGGCAAGACGGTGGTTGAGGGTGACAGTGCTGGCAGCCAGCAAAATGGAGAGCAGCATCAAGAAAATGGAAATGAAGTGTCACATCAGCTTAATCTTATGGTTGAAAGTGTTTCTTGTGGAGAGCAGTTGAGTTCTCAGTATGTTGCTGGAGATGTGGGTGAATGTCCACTGGCAGATGGGGGTATGGCAGCTCAATCACCTTCCTTCAATGGCGCACAAAATGTGCTTGATAACATGGAAATAGGGGAGGGTAATGGAACTGCTGCTGAGCAAGCAATGGGGATTCAGGAGTTGGTCAACTCAACTGCAAGAAATCAAGATGGCCTTCATCTTGAAGGAGATGCTGATGTGTCTGGAAATATTGATAATGTTTCAGTTCAGGCTGTGCCCCCTGGTAGATTGTCAGGAATGGATGAACAGAGTGGGAATCATGTTCTGATAGATTCTGGTTCAGATCTTCCTAATCCAAATGTTTCTCATGGGTCCTCTTTGCATGACAGTGTTGATGTAGACATGAATGCTCCAGATGCCACAGACCAGCAAGTTGACCCATCCATTCTTCCATCTGAAGCTGCTGTTGAGGAGCCAGCAACTGGGCAAACTACAGTTGTTGCTCAGAATGCAAATCAGACTGAACAAACTAGTGCAAGTAATGAGGCCCCAGGTGCTAATGCTATTGATCCTACATTCTTGGAGGCACTACCTGAAGATTTGCGAGCTGAAGTTTTAGCTTCCCAACAAGCTCAGTCTGTTCAACCTCCAACTTATGTGCCACCTTCAGCAGATGATATTGATCCTGAGTTCTTGGCTGCTCTTCCTCCAGATATTCAAGCAGAAGTCTTGGCCCAACAAAGAGCACAAAGAGTTGCACAGCAGGCTGAAGGACAACCTGTAGACATGGACAATGCTTCAATCATTGCTACCTTTCCTGCTGATCTTCGTGAAGAGGTTTGCATCATAAGCCTGAGATTTTTTACCAATTGAGCTGCAATAACTCCTCCTACTTGTATTTCAGGTACTTTTGACTTCTTCAGAAGCAGTTTTATCAGCACTGCCATCTCCATTACTTGCTGAAGCTCAAATTCTCAGGGACCGAGCAATGAGTCATTATCAAGCCCGCAGTCTCTTTGGAGGAAACCACAGGCTGAATAGTCGGAGGAGTGGATTGGGTTTGGACAGGCAGACAGTGATGGACAGGGGTGTTGGAGTTACATTAGGGCGAAGAGCAGCTTCTGCTATTGTAGATAGCTTAAAAGTAAAGGAAATTGAAGGGGAGCCACTTCTAGATGCAAATGCTTTGAAAGCTTTCATACGGCTTCTACGGTTAGCACAGGTAATGCTATTTTTGGGTAAATGGTTCAGTGTTTAATAAATCTATCTGGTTATCTCAGTTGTTTCTTTTGCCAGCTTATCTTCTAGGTGGTGGTATAGTTAGGAATTGACAATTATAAATCCAAGTTTTGATGCTTGAAATGTAAATTTTAGTTTTCATCTAGGAGTTGCAACAGTAATTGTTCAAAGAGCTAGGACAAAAAGAGAAGGAAAAGGGAAAAAAGAATGTTCAAAGAATCAATAAAGTTTGATATATTAAATATTTTGTTAACATGGTTTTTGTTTGTGTTAATGTTATTAGCCCCTCGGGAAAGGCCTCCTACAGAGACTTCTATTAAATCTCTGTGCACACAGTGTTACTAGGGCAACTTTGGTTTGGCTTCTGCTTGATATGATAAAACCTGAGGCTGAGGGCTTGGTTGGTGGGTTTGCAACAATTAATTCACAGAGGCTTTATGGTTGCCAGTCAAATGTTTTTTATGGGCGATCACAGATGTTAGATGGTAATACTTTCATCTAATGGAATTATAGTTATCTGCCTGCAATATTTCAACTTGAACTTCTCCATCTCATCTTTGATCTTGTGTTTTATAATAGGTCTTCCTCCTCTTGTATTACGTCGTATTCTCGAGATCTTGAATTTTTTGGCTACAAATCATCCTGCTGTTGCAAATATGTTATTTCACTTTGATCCCTTGACTCTTCCTGAGGTCACAAATGTGCAGTGTTTAGATACAAAGAAAGATAAAGGAAAGGAAAAAATCTTGGATGGTGGAGCTGAATCTAAACTTTCAACAGACTCTCAAGAAAGGGATATTCCTTTAGTACTGTTCTTGAAGCTCTTGAATCGACCACTATTTTTACGAAGCACTTCTCATCTTGAGCAGGTGACTGTTCAAATTCATTGCTCCCTGAATTTTCTTGATCGTCATTGTTGTTATCATTTATTCTGTGTATTCTTCTTGGACCATTGTCATACCTTTATTTATCCACATAATCTTTTGAGCAGGTTATGGGCTTGCTCCAAGTGGTTGTCTATCCAGCAGCATCAAAGTTGGAATCTATGTCATTATCTGAATCAGCAGTTGAGAACTTGGATTCCCAGAACCTGCATTCCAATGAATCTTCTGGTGATGTTCAAAAGGATCCTCTTTTGTCTGAACCAGAATCTATTGAAAAAGAAAAACATGCAAGTGCTGAATCATCTTCTTCAGATGGGAAGAAGAATGTTGATCCCCATGATATATTTTTGCAGTTACCACAATCTGATTTGCGCAATCTATGCCATCTTCTTGGTCATGAGGGGTATTTTCATGCTCTGATTTTATTTCTGAATGTGGTGAAAGTTCTTTATACTATGTTTTTGCTTGTGACTCCAATGATCTTTTCTTCTCTTTGCTCTTACTATTTATATATGCACATCTTTCTCACTGCTTGAAATTGCCTTCCTTTTTTACTCCAGTAGTGAAATAGTAAATATGCCACTGACTATTCTATAATGTTGTTCAGGCTATCAGACAAGGTTTATACATTATCTGGTGATGTGCTTAAGAAGCTGGCCTTGGTTGCTGTGCCTCATCGGAAATTTTTCACTTCAGAACTTTCAGAATTAGCTCATAGTTTAAGTAGTTCAGCTGTCAGTGAGCTTGTTACACTGAGGAGTAGCCGGATGCTGGGTCTGAGTGCAGGTTCCATGGCGGGTTCTGCAATCTTACGTGTGCTACTAGTGCTTAGCTCACTAACTTCAACTAATGTTATTGAGAATACAGGTTTAGACAGTGATGGTGAGCAGGAGGAACAGGCCACCATGAGGAAGTTAAATGTTGCATTAGAGCCATTGTGGCAAGAACTGAGTGATTGCATTAGTGTGACTGAAGCACA
The DNA here is from genome assembly GCA_020521535.1 of Rubroshorea leprosula. Taxonomy (NCBI): domain Eukaryota; kingdom Viridiplantae; phylum Streptophyta; class Magnoliopsida; order Malvales; family Dipterocarpaceae; genus Rubroshorea; species Rubroshorea leprosula. The sequence goes on from BPVZ01000042.1 coordinate 68,640, forward strand.
GCTTTGTCAGAGCTCTCTCTGTCCGGCTATGTCAAATATCAATGTTGGGGAGCATATGCATGGAACATCATTATCTTCTCCTCTTCCTCCTGGAACTCAGAGACTCCTTCCTTTCATTGAGGCTTTCTTTGTTTTGTGTGAGAAGCTTCATGCAAATCATTCCTTCATGCAGCAAGAACAAGTAAATGTTACTGCACAGGAAGTCAAAGAGTCTGCTGAAAGTTCTGCTTCACATGCCTCAAAATGCAGTGGAGATTCTCAGAAAAAACTTGATGGTTCTGTCACATTTGCAAGGTTTGCTGAGAGGCATCGCCGGCTTTTGAATGCTTTTATCAGACAAAATCCTACCTTATTAGAAAAATCGCTTTCTATGATGCTGAAAGCTCCTAGATTAATTGACTTTGACAACAAGAGAGCATATTTCCGTTCAAGAATAAGGCAGCAGCATGACCTACACCTCTCTGGTCCATTGCGGATTAGTGTTAGGCGGGCCTATGTTTTGGAGGACTCATACAATCAGCTGCGGATGCGACCCACTCAGGATTTGAAGGGACGTTTAAATGTGCAGTTTCAAGGTGAAGAGGGCATTGATGCTGGAGGTCTGACTAGAGAATGGTATCAATTATTGTCAAGGGTTATATTCGACAAAGGAGCATTGCTTTTCACTACTGTGGGCAACAATGCTACTTTCCAGCCAAACCCCAATTCAGTTTACCAGACTGAACACCTTTCTTACTTCAAATTTGTGGGTCGTGTGGTAAGTTGTTGGGAACACAGGTGTCTAAGTAAGTATTTTTCTGGTGTTGAATTAGTTTGATTCTGATTCTTCCTTTTTCTCTATCATTTTTATGCACAGGTTGCGAAGGCACTGTATGATGGGCAACTTTTGGATGTTTATTTTACTCGCTCCTTCTACAAGCACATACTTGGTGTAAAGGTGACTTACCATGACATAGAAGCTGTTGATCCTGATTATTACAAGAATTTGAAGTGGATGCTGGAGGTGAGCTCGATTACAAGATCACTTTTTATTTTATTTGGTTGAGTTTCTATAATGTGCATTGGAGTAGTGCCCTCAAGGAATGCCATCTCTATCTCATTAACATTTAATTTATATATTTCAGAATGATGTAAGTGACATCCTTGACCTGACATTTAGCATGGATGCTGATGAGGAAAAACACATTCTTTATGGAAAAACTGAGGTGAGTCAATTTTTCTGTTTTCTTTATTTTTATGTACTTTTCATTCCAAACTGCCAAGATCTTCAATTTGACTTTTTTATAAGGTAAACTTCTCTTCTTTATTGTATATTTCCTTTTCTAGTTTTCTTTTTCTCCTATTTTCTTGATCAAATGTTATTGCTTGGACTAATTTTTTTTTTTTTTTTTTAATTTTTTACGATTAAGGTTACTGATTATGAACTTAAACCTGGAGGAAGAAATAGCAGGGTTACTGAGGAAACAAAACATGAGTATGTAGACCTTGTTGCAGATCATATATTGACAAATGCTATCCGTCCTCAAATCAATTCTTTCCTAGACGGATTCAATGAATTGGTGCCCCGTGAACTTATTTCAATTTTCAATGATAAAGAGCTTGAGCTTCTGATCAGTGGACTTCCTGAAATTGACTGTAAGTTTGTTGTCATATCCTTCTGTCTTTTTCTCTTCATGTTGTTTGCTTGTTCATCTTTGAAGTATCCAAATGATAATGTTGAACTTGTAGTGGATGATCTAAAGGCAAACGCAGAGTATACTGGCTACACAGCTGCATCTCCTGTTGTTCAATGGTTTTGGGAAGTGGTTAAAGCTTTCAGCAAGGAGGATATGGCAAGATTGCTGCAATTTGTTACTGGAACATCAAAGGTAATTCGAACTTCAAGAAGTGGCTATTAATGTTGGGAAGTTCTTATTATTGACAGAGTATTCAATGGAACTTGACTGTTGGTCTTCAGGTGCCATTGGAGGGCTTCAAGGCATTGCAAGGTATCTCTGGTCCTCAAAGGTTTCAGATTCACAAAGCATATGGAGCCCCTGAGCGTCTCCCCTCTGCACATACATGGTCAGCAATAGTTCATGCCTGCAACATCACTTTTTTCTTCTGTTTTTCAGTGCTTAGGATTGCAATTTTTTCTCTGATTTGGATTGGCATTTTTTTTTTGTTCCTCATCAGCTTTAATCAACTAGACCTTCCCGAGTACTCCTCTAAGGAGCAGCTTCAGGGACGCTTGCTACTTGCAATTCATGAAGCTAGTGAAGGGTTTGGCTTTGGCTAATTGAAGTTTCTATAGGCATATCATATCACTCCCTGAGAATGCCGTGATCCATCCTCAAATTTACATGTATATGTTTGTATGAGACCATTTCCTCCTATGAACTACATAATTATCTGTGGATGAAAGCCTTGAAATTAATGTAATAGTAGATAGAAAAAGTTTTGGTGCAATTGCACATTTATGTTCAGTCTCTGATCCAACAACTAATCTTTGGTTTTATTTGCTTTCTTTTGTGCAGAGGGTGATGGGTTTTGGCAGATGGAGATGTGATAATGCGGAAACTCTACACTCCCCAGTCTCAAAATAACATTATGGACACTCTGAACTATGCGCATGAGAAGCAAGCTGCTGGATCATTGTCACACTGATGCTTTTGATGAAGAGTGTCCTCAATGACATGAATTGGAAGCATGATTCCCTTTTCTTTTTTCTTTTTATTTTTTGCTTTTTTTGCCATATCAAGGGATCCAGGGAGTTTGCATATAGAATGATTTAGTTGTTAATATTAGTTTGGTTGCTTTTTTGCCATATTGAGGGTCCAGTGGGTATGGCCAGTGACCCTTTGGATTAGCATATGTCTTAAGACAACTATTCTTTAATTAGCAATAAGCTAGTGATTATTCTATCTCGTTCTTGTGTCCAATTTTTCATTCTCTCTGGTTCTCTCTATAATGGTTCTTCTTTCTTTCTTTCTTTCTTTCCTTTTTTTTGAACTGTCTTCTCTCCATAATGGTATTAGTAGCAGCAAGCACCATTTAGAAATGGAGGGTAACTTAAGTGTTAATTTCTGAAATTCTTTAATAGTCAAGGAGCAAGATTCAAATCCCCCATACTCCATACTTCGATCATAATTCAGGATGTTGCTTTTGTACATGATTAAAGTCTCATTGCAACGGTGGCATGTCAGGTTAGTTTTTGATTTATTAGTTTAGTATTACAGCACTTTTCTATTTTGAACTGAAGCTAAATTAGTCTTACCAAACTTGATGAGAAAAGTCTGCAAAGAAGCTACAGTGGTGGCTCATACAAGCTTGTGCAAGAAGCGATCGATTTTGTCCAAAAAAACAGTTTCAAATTTGAAATCGATGCTCTATAAGTTATTGCTGTGGCAGGGTTACTAGGTTTTCCATGTGAGTGTTTATCCTGCTGCTGTTGGGGTTGTTTTCATTTGGCATTGTGTGGCTGATTGGGGCGACTATAGGGTAAGATGGCGTGCTGGTTGCGGGGATTGTTTCATTCTTCCAACTTGTGGAGTGGGTGATAGGAGGCTGGGGGTGGGATTGAATTGATGAATGGATACATCTTCATCCTTGGATGGCACGACTACTAATTTCCTGATTGGTTTGGTCAGTGACCCAGTGTGGGATGGGTCTGCTGCTTTGGAGTAGTAGTGTAGTGGCTTTATGTCATGGCCTAATAGACAATGGTTTTATTTTACTTTATTTTTTTCTTTTGATACATGGTTCTATTTTAAGTTTGATGCTACAAGTAATTGGGGTTTTTGATAGGGCAGAAATATATGAAAAAGCCTTTTACCTTATTAATTTTAAAGCTTTTAGTCCTTCACTTTACAAGTTGAAAATTTAAGCCCTTAAATTGATTGAACTAGAGGAAAAAACACAAAAATGAAGGACATTGGTTGCAGGCATCACGTGGGTGTTGTGTTTTTATCAACCCTTTTCTTTTGCCTATAATTAATTATTTCAAGAACATCTAGCATGTAATACACATTGGGTTTTATTTTGGGTGGGATTTTTCTTGTCTTTATGAGTCAAAGTAGGGATGACAATTTCCTACGAGACTCTTGAAGCTCCACAGAGGACTGTCATGGAAATGGAGATATCAAGAATATTTTTCCCTGAAGGCATTTTTTGTCTTGTGAAATTTCTTGGAGAATTTTTTCTATCTCGTGGAAATCTGTAAAGATCCATATATAATAAAAAATATATAAGTTTATTTTTATATATTTTTGTAGATAAATTATCAATTAATTTTTACTCACCCCACCTAAATAGCTAACCCAATCTAATTAAAATTGCCTAACCTAATTCCTTTCCAGTTCTAGTCTTTTCAAACTTAATTTAATAATCCAACCCAACCTGGACATATATGGTAGTTCATGCATTTTATTTTATAAATTTGCTGCTGGACCTGTTGTATGTGTATGATAGTGTGTATTCATTGCAATTGGTTACTAGATATTGCTTTGTTGCACTATATATTAACGTATTTACTTGTTTGAGTTGGTTTAAATTTTTATTTTTTTTATTTATCAAGAAAAAAATAAGATTAAATTCTATATATTTAATAGTTGATAGAGATTCTGAATACTTATGAAGACCTATCATTTCTCACGAGTATGAAGATAGAGGCTATTTTTGACCCTCTGCCAACAATCCTTGTGGGGATCCCTATATCTATCATTGATGGGGATAGAGATGGGTAGAGGATCCTCACCCCGTGGGGACTCATTGCCATCCTTAAGTCAAAGTGGATCATATTTATGCTAGTATGGCACTAATGAGTATAGGATAATAAAATTGAGATGACCACATGTCTCACATGATAGGATTCTATTTATTTTAGGCTAAATACAACAATAATGTTAAATTTATAAATTAAAGTACACAAAATATATGTTGAGAGATTAACAGTCTCAAAGACTCAAAGGCATAGTTAAATGGCTTTTAAGGGGTTAAGCCAATTATCGCTAATCCAGAAGAATATATATATATATATATATATATCCTTTTCCTCTAGTCTCTGTCCTTGGCAGGCATTGTCATCTAATGATAATATTACGATGTTAATTGTTAAGACACTTAGAAGTAGGAATATGGTTTGTATTACTCCAGCACTGGATGTTCTGCTTTAGACATATAAGAAGTACAACTGTTATCATGTGGAAGAAAAAAAATGGAAAAGAAGATGGTCCACAAAAATCAATTAGAGAGACGCTTGCTGAGCTGTTTTTTATCATTATATCCGTGGATATTCTTTTGGAAAGCAAAACCCCAACAGCTTCTCAATAAGGTGGTCCACCTTTAATGCATCCAAATGGCAACCACCAATGCACAGGGAATTTCTCCTTTAGCATACAAGTCAATTTCTGCATTTTTTTGCAGCCCCGTAGCTCTATAGTACTCATCTGGGACAGCCATGCAAAGAAATGACAATTAGGCATCAAATCAGTCCCCATCTTTGGCAAAAGAATAGGCTACCACAATTTTCCTTCGAATTATCTTTTGTCTGGAATACCCTTTTGCCAATGGTCTGCTAATGAACTCAATGGACCAAATGGCTGCACGTTTTGATTCCTCATCCAGTTGTTTTCACTTCTTTTTGGAGTGAAATTTGGCAAATTTTATGTTTGGTTAGTGTTCATGCCTATCAATCAATCAAATTTGAAACCATAATCCTACTTTGTTAAGGTTAAATAGAACCTTGTATATCTACCAAAAATAAATTAATAAAACCTTGTATTGATCATTATTCCCTTTATCTATTTTCACTTTGTTATGAACTTCTCCCATGTTTTTAATCATTGAAGCATCTTTGATGATTGAAAGATAAAGTAAATTTATTAAGAAACTAGTAATAGCTAAGCCTTAATTTAGACAATGGTAAAGGCTGAGGCCCCAGAACCTTAGGCGGGTTAAGTCTTGTATTCGCTAGATCATGCAAAAGAAGTTTACGAGTTTAGAAGGATACAACACATACTTGCGGAACTAACAATACTTGAATCCTTTAATCCCTCATCATTCTGAATGCAGAAACTGAAAGACAGGAAGGGCTATGAGCTTCAGGTTTAAGGAGACGAAGCAGGTCATAAATTTTCCATGTAAGGACTCGGAACCTTTTGAGGAACAGGAACCACAGCATAGACACAAAAGTCTTGAAATCTTGAATTCAACGTTACAGTGAAATTGGATTACCAGAATATGTCATGACACTAGCATTGAGCATCAGCAATACTGCTGATATGTGATACATTGAAACAGGGACTCAAAAATCAATTATCTCTAACACAACTTCTCTTACATAATATATCATTGTGTTTACACTTGCCAAGTATCACATCAAGGGTGAACAAAACAAATTACATACAAAAACTTCACGAGCAAAGGAACAATGAAAAGAAAAGGAAACAGATTGCCAACTTAGAGCAATAAGCAAACATCTCTCTATATATACATACCAACTTATGTATATAAACATGCAAGACCATAGAATCATGGAAGCATTCTGATCTTTTACCAATATCCTAAAATTATCTATATTAGTAGTATTAGCCAGGCATCGATCCCTTGATCAAAAACCAGATGTTACCAATACAATCCACTTCTCCCTTTGTGGCCAGAAACCTAGAATTGGTAATCACAAAGTCCCAAGTGGGCTGAACAGGGTCAAACAGCTCTAGCTACCACAAAACCTCTCTCAAACTATGGCCACTTAGGTCCAGACATTTGGTTATATATGATGTAACGATATCGATTCCAGCAAGATGCTAAATTACAACTTATGCACCCAACATTAGAAGCTCAGTGGTAGATAAGATAAGCAGAACTCAGTATGGTGACTACCCTTAATGCCAGCATTGAAGGAGAGTAAGTGGTAATACTACATAAACAAACTTCAGACATCCTCATAATTACCTAGATCACAATGTCAAGCACCTGTCATTTGTTGCCGTCCATAGGTATAGTTAATCTATTCATGGTTAGAACTCACAAACTGACTTATCTCATCCATGACAGTGTGGAAGTGATTGTTATTGGGCAACAGGTAGAACCCAATTGTTGCCTGATCCTGGTATAGAAGTCTCACCTCTTGGCCAGCGTTCCTGAGCCCTTCAACATATGCCAATTGCCAATCCTGAACAAGATCCAAACCAGCCACCACAACTAGACTTTTGGGAAATTTTATTCCTTTGAGGCTTTTACCCCTAGGACCAAATGGATTACATGCTGGATGATTCCTGTCTTCTCCTTCAGGGAGGAAAGCTCTCCAGTACCAATCCCGGTCTTGTATAGTCACAAAATATTTTCCATCTAACCGTCTTTCAGATTCAGTTCTTTCTTGCCCACCAAACATTGGGTTGAGCAATATATTTCCCAGTACTTCAATTCCTGATTCTACTGCTCTCATGGCAACATGATGTGCAATGTTACCACCAGAACTATCCCCAGCTAAATAGATATGAACCTTATTGTCCATACTCTGAAGCCATTTTCTGGAGTTAACCCATGTAAGAGCTGTCCATCCATCATCATATGCACACGGATATCTATTTTCAGGTGCACGCCGATAATTCACAGAGACAACAACAGCCTTACAGAAATGCACTAACCGGCGACAGAGCATGTCATATATGGCACTATTTGCAGAGGAATGAGCAAAGCTTCCACCATGAAAGAAAATTATAACCGGGACAACCTCAGACGTAACAGGCTTCTCAAGTTCAATGATATGAGGCTGAGGTTCTTCTGCACTAGCAGGACGATAAATCCGGCTTAGGAGGCTGGTACTACGATCAATGATGACATCAAATGAGAAAACCCCATCAACCAGGTTTGCATTTGCAGGGACTTTTCGATCAAGAAACTCTGCCAGGTGACGATTGAAAGTGCCATCAGGGCGACGAAGAAGATTGTAAGCCACCTTAAAATTGGAGATGAGGACCCATGTATTTAGTGGAACCACCATCTATATACATACAAAAACGTAGAAGCAAGAATAAACAATAAAACCTATCAATACTAAAAATAGTAAGATCTTTATCAGCAACAAAGTACCTATAAAATCAAACCTAAAAGAATAGCTTTACCATGATGTATAATAAACACTCATATTTGCAAACTGACTAGAAACATTAGAAAACATCAATACGAGAACCCTAGAGAACCTAGAAATGAAAATGTGCTGGTTTCGACAAGAGAGCACCAAAATCAGCAGCAACATGCCAATCAACTTATAGGATCTTCAAAATCTTATTAAAACCCCATACAATCTGCCTCAAATCATGAACCATTTCAACAAAGGGGTAAGAAAGAACAAAAAACCCAAATCACGGACAATCAAGAGGGAAAACATCAACATATCCATACATGATCTTCAAGCAGCTCAAATCTGAAATCAAGAAAACAAAAACTTTGAACAATAAAACCAAAGATATAACCAACTTCTTCAAGAAGGTTGGAATGTCTCCAGACCCCAAAAAGAAATGCTCCCCACTAAGCTAAAACCAGCTAAAAACTCCACATTTCATCAACCAAAAAGACCCAAGAACCCAAAAGGCAAAAGAAAAGAATTAGATGAATCCCATGTTCAAAAGATTCACAAAACATGATCACAACCAACTCTACTCAATCAAAAAGAGAGAACAAACAAAAACACAATATGACTTAAAAAGATGCATTTACCTTAGATTCATTTAGGTTAACCTCGTTACTCCTAGCCATTTTCCTTTCTCTCTAAAGGAAAACCCAAAAGCTCAAAACAGATCCTTCCTAAGAGATATGCAGAAGCTCACAAATCACATCCCACAAACCCCAGAAACAAAACCCACCAAAGATTGATCCTTTCCCAGTAAATATTACTCCTTTTCCCCCTTCAACTCAGTGATGAAGAGCATAAAGCTTGTTTCTTCTCAAATATTCTCTCAAAACAGGCTCTCTGGAAGATGATGATGATGATGATGGTGATGGTAAAGGATAAATAAAATGATAAGTCCCATTGCAATCAAACAGAGAGAGCAGCGTGTGTATGGTAAGGGGGTGAATAATACGTACAGGAGCGCATGTTAGCAAATAGATGGGGATAGTCACTAAAATGCGCAATGGAATGAATCGAATCGAATATGGATGAGAGAGACGACAAAGCATGTGGCACGAAAATAACTATTTTGTGGACCCTCGGTGGAAAACGTACATATATTATTATTATTAGTATTGAAGTATTATGATTTTTTTAATATTTGTTTTAAGAGTTTAAAAATAGTAAAAATTAAAATTTAATTTATTAATTATTTAATTAAATTTATTTAAAGTAATAATATTAAATTAATGTTAATATTTATTTTTTTATATAAATTTACAATAAAAATATCATTAACTTATATTCTTATAAAATTTTAATGTATAATTTACGTAACTATCATAATTATCGTATAAATTTTTTCTCACGTTATCAGAATTTGATTCCCTTTATCTTCGTTCATCCCTCCTCACCGCTAATTTCCTTAGTTCAAAAAAAAAATATTCTTATAACATATATTAAAAAAACTCCTATTATTATTATTATTATTTTACCATATTTAGATTTTTTGCAAGCAATTTTCGTTATTTGGATTGAATGAAATAAATGAAAATATAATTATCTAATTTTATTTTTAACTAATAAAAATATTTAAAAAATAAAAAGCCATGACTTGTACGTTAAAAATGTTAAGATAAATAACCTTAATTATCCACGGAAATATGAGTGGATAAAACTCCGACGTGGACTTAAATTTTTTGATATTTTTAATAATAGATCGCCCTTAATTTTTAAAAGTAAGTTAGAAAATTTTTGTTTTTATTTATATTTTAGAGAGAAGGAGAAACAAACAAACAAAAATAAAAACGGAGGGGACAAAAGCTACCGGGCGTGCGGCGAACGCCAGGTCACATGAGGACAAACGGAGTCCGTAACAATT
>BPVZ01000042.1:101328-114802 GCA_020521535.1 Rubroshorea leprosula
AGCAAAAAAGTCGCCGTTGATGATCCATGTCCAAGATGAAGCATCTGTTGAGGAAGCTCCAAATTGACGGTGGACTAAACGAGCACCAGAGATTAGGGGAGGCTAGGACGGTGATCAGCTGTCCTAGTCCTTGTCCTAGTCCGAGCTCGGCATCGATGGGAACGACTTCGTCTATGCCTTTTGGTTTTGGTTCGAGTTCAATGGGGAGAATCAGGAGCAACCATGTTTAATTTGGGTTTGAGAAAACCCAGATCTGGTTCAGGTTCAGCCTTAGTTCACTCGTTGTTGAACCGGTTCAGTAAGCCTGAGAAAACCCAGATCTGGAGAGGAAGAAGGGAGAAGAGAGAGACAGAGAAAGAATAAGAAGAAGAAAAAAGAAAGATGATCTGATTTTGATTTTGATTTTAATTTTGCAGAAGTAGTAGGTTTAGGGTTTTGAATTTGAAAAGGAAATGAAAAGAGAAACGAAGAAAACTGTGATTTTTGGGGAACTTGGTTGAAACTGGAAAAAGAGAAAACAAATTTTCATGTGGCCCCACTAAAAGGAGAAACTGTGAAGACGACAATCTGATATGTAAAAAATTGCTACGGTGACAATATTTTTTTTACTGGATATACATGTTATTAAAATTTTAAAAAGCCAGTGATTTTGTGGCATCTTAACGTGCCACCTGTGCAGTTAACTGACGGAAGGACCATTTTGGTACCAAAAATGAAAATTTAAGGATAATTTTGGTACTTTTTAAAGTTGAGGGATAATTTTGATATCAAAGTGAAAAGTTTAGGGACCTAAATGGTACTTTAACCAAGTTTTAAACACAAATTCTAACTAAAATTTTGTGAAACCCATGAGGACCTTTAAAATAGGGAAAAGCCTCTCAAACCCCAAAATTTGAGATATTTTTAATTATTCTTATCTTTTTTTGTCCGTTACAACTCTAAATTTTTGTTTCATTTTGCTCTTTTAATTAACACAACCCATGTTTCAAGAATCATTTCTAGAAACTATAAGGTATACAAGTTAGGCTTTAGAATTTTATGGGATTTGGATGGGTCCTATAAAATTCCATTTAGAATTCCATTTGGAAACTTAAGGAAGTAACTGTCCATGGGATTATGGTTGGTGAGTTTGAAAAGGGTAGGGATATTTTTGGTCTAAATGAAAGGTTAGGATAATATTTAGTATTTATGCTAAAAGTTTGGACTATATTTGATATTTATCCTATTATATTTGACCTATTAAAATTAATTTGGTAATGTTTTCGAACCAATCATAAGATATCATGTGTCTTAATGACAATTCAAGTTATATAGTTGGAAAGTCTTGCTTTTCAAAATGAAAGAATATTTTAGAAATAATTTTATAAAATTAAAATATTTATTGTTTCAACAAATATCATTGAAGCATTCTTGTAACTTGTCAAGTGGAAATAAAATTCTTCACCATAAATTGCTAGAGGTATATTTGAAAATAATATAGGAGTGAAGTTCTAACTCTAAAAGAACTCCTCACCCCATGCGTATATACAGAGGACATCCCTAATGTTTTTCCATATACAATACATGCAAAAATTTGGGAGACAAATTTCAAAATTTAAGCTATCTCAAGATTTCTCATTAACAAGCAATAAACTGAAAATTAAAAAAAGTGAAAATTTAACAAATAAAAAGATTAATTGCAATTGGTATTTTGATTTGTTTTAAGGGTTTTTTTTTCTAATATTCTGATTTGTTTCAAGGTTTTCTCTAAAGGCATAGGTTAAAGGTGCAAAAATTGTGCTTTTTGACCTTTAATTAACATTGAAAAATATAAACTTTTCATTAACATTAAAATATCAATTAACATTAATTTCACCATCAATGTCATATAAATCATTTAATTAGACAATTGATTATATAAATATCAACTTTTATTCTTCAATAACAATTAATATGGGTTGAGCACAAGTTAAGATTATAATAAATATATTTTTTATCATAAATTTGTGTTGGAAAAACATAAACTGATCTTTAATTTATCAATCATTTAATGAAATTTGTCCACTTAACAATGATACTAGAGGTGGTAATTTGCCTCAATCTTTGTGGAGCCCAAGGGGATCCTTGCCATGGGAGCGGAGCGAAGAGGAATATTCCTCATCATGAGGCAGGAAAAGGGGGCATTTTTTCTACAAAATTACACGGGGAATTTTCCCCACCAAGATCCCTATCCTCGCAAAAAAATTAAAAAAAATATATAAATTAATTTGATTTTAAATTTAATTCATCCCATTATAGCAATACATAATATACATTTCAAACTCAAACCCAATCTAATAAAAATTAAACTTAATCCAAGTATGTTGGTTTAGCTATTTATGTTAGATTGATCTTTATTTATGTTTAGAACAAAACTTTTCGTTTAGCTATTTATGTTGAATTGAGCTTTATTTATGTTTGGATAATTTATATTTGATTTTATATTTAGAGAATTTTAGTTAATTGTAATTGAATTTTTAGAGTTTTGTTCATTGTAATTGAATATTGTTAATTATATGTAAAAAATTTATATTTTCATATAAATTGATGGGGAATGGGGATCCCCGTGGGGAACATGGATGGGGAGGGACTCCCATGCCCCATGGGGTTCTATTGTCATCCCTAAACGATACTAAAATTAATGTTAATTAGTTTTAATATTTTTCTATATATATTTTTAGACAAAAAGATACATTTAATCTATATACTCAGGGTAAGTACAATAATTGTACCCTAAAGGAGTTGGAAAAACCCTTCTTTTAATCATAAATCCATTAAATTATCAATGATTTATTGGTTCGAGTAAAAAGGATTTGGTTCCCCTTAAATAAAATTTTCAAATTTAAGTTTTGTAAATAAAAAAATACGTGTAAGAAGAGCTTTCCCCTTATGAGATTTGACGCAACTAAAATCTAGATTAGTTAAGCTCAATATGGCTTCCGAATAAGAGGTTTACTACAACAACAAAAAAAAAAAAAAAATCCATTAAATTGGCATAGTCGTGGCTACTTAATGTGCTCCTGAATTGCAACATATATATGCTATGCTTTTAATTCTTCGGTTTCACCTCCAGATTTGAAGCCATCATCAAGATGGTTTCCGTTCCGTACCACTAATGGTGGCAATTTTTTTATAGCTGGGCGGTTGCATGAGTTAATATTTTGATGGAATGATAAGGTTTGTTAACGATAAAGATTTTTCTCTCATCTTGTATAGGTAAGCAATGGTGTTATGTAGTGCCTACATATAGAATTTATTACTCCCTAGGTAGTGCATACATATAGAATTTATTATTCCCTCTCTTTCAAAATAATTATGTTTTTTAACTTTTAGTTTTGTTTCAAATTAATTGTTTTTTTTTAAAAGAATTTTAAAGTAAAGAAATATTTCTTTAGTTTAACTCTATTATTATCTATTTATTTCAATTAATTATTTTATCACAAAAAGTCTAATTTTACCTTTTAACTTTTTCTTACAAGTAATACAAAAAAATACATTAATTATCCCTAAATTCTTAATTTAAATTTAAAAAATAATAGTAATTGTTTTGGAATGGAAGGAATATTAAAATTATAATATTATGAGGACGACAATTAAAGTAAGTAAGCGTCTTTTGGCTCTTATATTTTTATAATATTGTGTTTTAATCCCTTGATAAGATTACTAATAATTGTGGTTATATAATTTTATAATGAAAGTATGTATAACATTAACGTGATGTGGGGATGAAGATAATACTCAAGGGGTAATGTGGAAAGTATGGTGGAGTAATTTGGTGATGTGTAGGGGGGTGATACAGTGAGATTGGAGCCTTTGTTTGTATGGTGGTTGCATGGTATTTAATATGTAATGGTGATGATTCGGAATACAGTTTGCTGGACATAAAAATAAGATGTTAAGAAGCATTTTCCCTTTTTGATCATGTTTGGTCATATATGTTTGGTTAGTGATAGTAATAATGTTTTAGTCAAACTATAAAAATATGATTAAATTTAAAAATTTTTCTTAAAAGTTAGGAATAATTAAATCTTATTATTTATAACTTTTTATTAAACTAAAAGGATGAATCAAGTATATATATTCCTTTCCTTTTTTTAAGAAATATGTATTCTTTAATTTTTTGTTATTCATAACTTTTTTTAGAAATTTCTTAATTTTAACTTATTTTTATAATTTAATCAGAAAATAGTAGTTATCACTAACCAAACAAATTCAAGAATGTAGTATTCGACCTTGGGACTGTGTTGTTGCAATTGGTGGACACCGAAAGGCATTGAAACTTGAAAGCATACCATCAACAAGTGGCTAGAACTTAGATGATGTTTCAGTTTGTTTTTATGGTTTTGGCTGCGCATTATTAGCAAGATGTACTGTTAGTTTCATACCGTACATGAATTAGAATATCTTTTGTACTTTCATTTAATATATAAATGTTTTAGTTTGTTTTTATAGTTTTAGGTGCATAACTGTTTGTTTGAAACTATATTTGGGTTAGAATATCCTTGTCCTCCCATTTAAGCTAAATTTAAATTGATTTTAGGTGATAAAAAAAAATTATGAAAAAATTGCCTATCTTCCGAATGAAAAAGAAGCTTGTTTGAAAATTTTAGTGCAAACAAAGTAAAAGTGAAGCTTACTCATTCCATAAACTTGAGCACATGTGAATCACATGTACCTTTCTCAAAATATATATATTAAAAAAAAGGAAAAAAAAAATCTCTAGTAGTGCCTCTTTAACCAAATGAAAAATGGTATCTCATTGGAACTTTCAATGAGAAAGGAATCTATCTATGATGAAGGGGTGGGTAGTGTACTGCAGATTCTTAATGGAATTCCACCAACATTCCCCCTTAGTGGAATTCTTCCATGTTTGTTCCCATTTGTTTTTTCTTTTTGTTTTTAATAGATGGATGCCTTTGTGACCATGGTCACTAAAATATAATTACCTCTTTTGGTATTTTTTTTCTATTTTCAACTATTACAAATAATACATAAATGATGGGCCAATATCATAACTATTTTTTAGGATAATATATCTGTGCAATTTATTTATACTATTTTTATTTACAATGTTCACATATTTTTAAATAAGTGAATATATATAATATTATTAGTTTTAATAAAATAAAAAAAATTAATCATTTAATATACGTGAAGTTAGATAAAATTATTAAAAAAATTATGCTAAAAAATGATACATAAATCACATGTCCTTAACTTGTCACTGGTTTTATAATAAGGCCTCATAGGTAGGGACCAACTTATTGAGGACGGTGCACAGCCTCTCCAAAAATCTTCAAAATTCAATAATTTTGGTCAGATTCCATACAATTTATTAATTGGCCCCAAAAGTCTTATCCCTAAAATTTTTTGTCAAGTTTAATCTTAGGATGTGATTGGTAGAGTTAAAAAAGTGAACTGTTTAAAAAAATTAATTTTTAATAAACTTAAAATTTTATTTTAAAAAATTTAAAAATTAAATTTTGAAGTATTTTTAAATTTCTTAAACTTTATCTAAACAATTAATATTTAAATTTCTCATCAAAAAATTTTTAAATTTATAAAAAAAATTAATTTTTAAGCTCAACCAAATGGGTGAGTGATTTTCCATCTTTTAATTCTCTTTAACACTGTTGAAAGGAAATTGAGATAAAGACAAAGGCAAGCATGAAATGATCGAAAGGGCAGTAAGGAGAAGGGAAAAAAAGTGAGAGAAAAAGGAAGCCCTCTGTTTGGGCAGCTCACTTTAATGCTTTATTCCACGTATCTACTTTGAATAGGTCCCATTCATTTATTTATTTATTGTGTTTATTTTTAATAGGTCTTATATATTGAGTTTTGACTTTATCAAAATAATATTTATTAGGGCATAAATTTTGTATCAGTACCTGGATGATGGAACCAAACATCATGTCAACCAAAGTAAGCCATTATAAGGAAGGAATACTATCTAATTATTTAAATAATTTAATAATATTTTTTAATAAAAATAAAAATATTAAATTTGAATCATATAATATATAAATAAAATTGTAATCTAAAATCAAGCGAGAAGAGAGAGGACATAAAAAGAATAAGGGGTAAATTGTTTAAATTTTACATTAGAATTGATTTGTGGTGAAC
This sequence comes from Rubroshorea leprosula, assembly GCA_020521535.1. Classification (NCBI taxonomy): domain Eukaryota; kingdom Viridiplantae; phylum Streptophyta; class Magnoliopsida; order Malvales; family Dipterocarpaceae; genus Rubroshorea; species Rubroshorea leprosula. Next base: position 107,470 of record BPVZ01000042.1, read on the forward strand.
TCTTGTCAGCCATGATATTTACATATACATATATATGTATATATTTTAGGAGTATTAATCTATTTATATATAAATTTTATATATTATATTTATATAAAATTTTGATCATTTATTTTTTTATTTGTGGTGAACTCTTGCCAGCCATAATATATATATATACACATATATGTATATATTTTAGGAGTATTAATCTATTTATATAAAAAATTTATATATTATATTTAAATAAAATCTCGATCATTTATTTTTTTACTTTCAATAATTGAGATTTATTTATATTTATTAAAAATAATTATTTTTTATCTAAAATCTTATAATAAATATCAACCATTAAAAATAAAAAGAGAAATAATAAAGATTTTATATAAATGTGATAATAATAGTTTAAAATTAATAGTTAGTAGGTTCATATAATAGGATGATTGATAATTCATAATTATTATTAATTCTAACTCTTTTATTCATTAACTGCTAATTTCAAACTATTATATTCAATATCCATTTATATATACTCTTGATGTATATAATTTTCTATTAACCATATATAGAGACATTTTAATCTATATCATAAAATCGAAGTAAATGGGGGGTTGAGTGGTTTAATGTTCACAAACTAGCTTTGAATTTCATATTACTAAAAAAATTTTAAGAAGCATTGATTCCTTAAAAAAATAGGAAGAAAAAAAAAGTATTGATTCCTTGGAATCTTTTTCATACTCCGAAGAAAAATTAAAGGTAAGGAAATAAAATATCATCAAACATTAAAGGTAAGGAAATAGAATATATCATCATTGAAGCTTAATGATTGTAGATAAAAATATGGAAAGAAGGATGATGTGCATAAAGAACGTAGAAGAAGAGTTGCTTTAGTGGATAAAATCATAAAAGGGGTTAGGTCATAGTGGGGAAAGTGGTAATATGAGATAGCACTTTTTATCTCTTAAAACCCACTAGGATTGCAACAAGGGCTCAAGGGGTTGGTTGATGTGGTGGAAATGCAATACATTTTTGACCCTCAAGCTTCATTGGTTCAAATTCATTTTCCTTTCATACGTAAGAAAAAGCATGTAAGCCAAAAATGCTTTCTGCATCTGAGGCCAAAGGCAGTCTTACTCGAAGAACCACTAGATATATTTTGATCACATTTCAAGGATGGAGAGAACGGGAATTGATAATATTGGGTTAAAATACTAATTTAATCCTTTAACTTTTAGATTTATACTAAAATTATCCTCAAATTTTAATTTTGGTACCAAAATAGTCTTCAAACTTTGAAGATAATACCAATTTAGTCCTTAAAAACATTGAAAACAAGTATCAGCTTACTCCTTAAACTTTGATTGCAAATACTAATTTAGTTTTTCAATTTTGATTATATCAATTTGAAATGTACATATAAATATGTTTTGATAGGAAAATATAATTGTTCGATTTTACACATCATTAATATTTAAAAAAAAAAAACTAATTTTGTGGTAAAATAACGAGTTATGTTATATTTATGTTAATGAAAGGACTTTTTTGTGTTAAAAAATAAAGTTTTGGGATAATTTTAGTATTTTTTGAAGTTAAAAGACAATTTTAGGCAAATCTAAAAGTTGAAAGACTAAATTGGTATTTTAACCAATTATTGGGTATACAATGGACATGAAATTGAATTAAATAGAAGTCTGCTTTATGATTGATTCCTCAATAATTGAACTCTTGCTAATCATGGAACATTGGAATCACATGAAGTTCAGTCTTCAGGGAATGGTTTTCATTATTCATGAGTTGGATTCACAACATTTCACATCTATCTTTGGTCATCAACCTTAGGACATACTTTAATTTTGATAAATCAATCAGCCAAGTGTGTTGAAACCTTTCAAGGGGCGACGGTTTTCCTTCTCAGATTTTGAACGGTGCCACAAACCCCAATACCGTCTCAACAAGTGAAAATACCATCAAATCAACGAAAAAATAACCATTAAATTTGTCCAAAGAAAGCAAAAATATGATGTGTCAAGTATATATCCTAATAGATTTGATCAATAGTTGAAGCAGATGTAGCAGAGAAGCCTATGAGTGATTTTCAGTGCAAATAATGTTATTTGTATGAGCTGTAAGTACCCTTAAATGGAAAATTGAATCCAGAGAACACAATTGAGGTGAATGAGATTTTCCCTCCCGGTTACTGAGAAAAATTTTCCAGGGTAACAAATGGAAAACATTGACGATTGATTATATCAGCTTCACAAACTATTTGTAATTTCTGATTTTATTCCAGTGGAATGGACTGAATTATGTGCCACAGTTTCAAAGAATACACTTTTCATCAACTTGTCGTGATAGAAAACTCAAACTAAACCTCATTTCCTTTCTATGGTTGAGCATCACTTTGTTGTGCAGTCAATTTTGCTGACAACGAAAAAAAGGGCTGAGATTTTTAAAATCCAAAGATCATGGAAAGCTCCTCCCTTTCAATGGAAAGAGAGCTAAGCAGTGCGGTGCTCTCAAATCATATCACTAAAGCAGAGTTAAAAGAAGTTCATCCAATTTAATAAAACCAACAAAAACAAAAAGGAAAGAAAAGGAAAGAAAAAAGGTCTTAACTTGAGCTCTATTTTGAAAGGGTTGATACACAGATGCAAATGGAATTCGCGTTGGATTCACGTACCTGTGCAACAATTTGTGTCGCTAGCAATTTGCGAATCCACATCTGATTATTCTCCTTCTCTCTTTCTCAGTAAGCAAACATAAATTTTCTGTACTTTCTATCTCTCTATGCATACACATGCAACATGTCTCTTCTTTTTATATCCATATTGTCCTTTGTTTATGGGGTGGCCATATGCTGTCTGTTGGTGTATGCAGGCATCGTATTCTTCTTCTGACTGATGTTGATATATAATTCAGATGATATGTCCTAAGAATTTTAGGATTTTGGACAGATAAGTCCTTAGGTTCGATTCTTGCCGAATATGATTCTGATTCTGAGTTTGGTTTTTGCTATTTATTCTTAGATTCAGAGTTGAAACTGGGGTTTCATTTTCACTCCTGCTGAAAGACTCAGCTTCCAGCTTCTGTGAGATTTATTGGGGGTAAGAACCTATCGTCTTCTCATCTTCTTGTTCTTGTATTTCTTCCAAAAATGTGTGCCTCTTTTTAAGGACAACAATACCACTTTCAAGACCAACTTCTGTCTCTTATTTTATGTTATTTCCCTTTTTTTTTAGTGCCAAATAAGAAAACAAGAGGCCCCTAATCTTGTTTGATTATGCAGAAATGGAAGAAATATAAAAACCTATCTTCTTCCTACAATTTTCTTCATTTTCTCTGCGCAATGTGTTGAAAAGGTCAGAATTCAGGAAATATACATATTGTGGAGGTTTTATCCTTTTCACTCCCACCCCCACCCCCCCCTTTTTTTTTTTTGCATCCAAGCCAGGCAGCAACATTGGTTTAGCTGCTAAAAGTTATGTTTCCATTACTTTATAGAATTACTTTGAGACTATATCAAAGGTGATATGGTGACATTCTCCCTCTAGGTGGGGTGGGTCTCAGCTTCCTCTTTCCTCTGGCCAAAGGGCATTTTGCCTCTGACACAGATCAACATCATTTCTACCCTTCTGTTACCAAAAAGGGGCTTAGTTTGTCAGTACATGTATGATAACTTAGTGAACTAGAGGAGAATAGAGATAGATGTTACCTTCTAGGAAATTTGATTTAGAGCTAAGTGATTCTTGCTACAGTGGTTAAAGGAGATGTTGAGATTTTGGAGAACTGAAGTTTAAGATCTCCCATCTAATATTGCATACGGTCAAAAAAAAAAAAAAAATGGAGCTGGTTGGAATATTTGGTAAATCATGGTCTGGTGAAGGCTAGAACAGGATATGCTATATATTCAAAGAACTATTCAAACCAGAACACTTTCCAAAATCATGGGCCTCCTAGATATGCACTATGGTTCATTCCAGATTAATCCTACAAATTAACAGTCAATTATGCGGCGAAAAGCTGCAGAATAAACTATAATCAAGTCTTTGTCAAGATATTGAGCAAATTAAGCAACTACTGTACTTGTTGGCAGTCTTTCAGTACACCAAGATGATTAGCACTTCGGATAAATGTAAGCATATGATTGCTTTTAATAATGATACAGTGCATATGTGATACTTATCTACAAAACCCCACCTACTAATTAAACTGTATTATAAAGTTCATAGATGATAAATTATCTTGTTTTCTTGGATATAGGACTTCAAGCTGTCTAATATAATGTTTCATGGTATTGCCTTCAACGCACATGTCTCAATTCCAATTGGTTTAAAACTTTTCAATCTCCATCATTTTACATCCATAACAAGACATCTACTTTCTTGTGTTTCTTTGTTCTTCTACAAAGCCTGCTAAGAAAACAACCATGAATGCACTTGTGGCAACCAACAGAAACTTTAAGCTCGCAGCGCGGCTTCTGGGGTTGGACTCTAAGCTTGAGAAGAGTCTGCTCATTCCATTCAGAGAAATCAAGGTGCTCCCTTTAATTGTTCTCTTATTTTTCTTTTACTAGTTTAACTATTCCTTCCAAAATGTTATTCGTCGATGGAGTACCAAAGTATCTGCGAAAAAGGGTCAAGGATGGCTCTATTACGTTGTTCTGACATTCATTGTTCATTTGCGGTTTGAGTTGAAATGCTGGTGAAACAAGTCAACTACCATTCAAACTACTGAAATTTTTCATTTTTTCTTCTTCTTCTTCTAATTAGCTGAATCCATAGTTCTAGAGATGCAATGGATGCCAATCTTTTGGGTGTTTTATACAATAATTTTCATCATTTACGTTGATCTTTCTCACTGCAAAGGTTGATATGGGCGATTTCAAGGCATTTGAGTTCATAGCAGAAGCGTTGACTTGCTGGCTTGTGAATTTGTCCTCTGTATTAGTGAGTTCTGGTTCTCAAATGGATTTTGAATATGTTTACAGGTTGAGTGTACCATACCGAAAGACGATGGAAGTCTGGCATCTTTTGTTGGGTTCAGGGTTCAGCATGACAATGCTAGAGGACCCATGAAAGGAGGCATCAGATACCACCCTGAGGTTGTTTACATTCTGTTTGTTTTAAATACCCTTAAACAGGACAAATCACTCTGCTAGTAGAAGTGCAATCTTCTAGAGTATTCTGTTTCCTTCAAGTTTCACTAGTAAATTACTAAATTTCAGCTCTACACATCAATAGAATGCTATTTGTAATCTGTGGCTTTATCAGCAAATATGTAAGTTTGGATTCTGATGATTTCTGGGACAATCCAGGTTGATCCAGATGAAGTGAATGCCTTAGCACAACTGATGACATGGAAGACAGCAGTGGCTAACATCCCTTATGGTGGCGCTAAAGGCGGGATAGGCTGTAATCCCGGAGAGCTTAGCATCTCTGAGCTTGAACGTCTGACACGAGTTTTCACCCAGAAGATTCATGACCTCATTGGTATCCACACAGATGTTCCAGCACCTGATATGGGCACAGGGCCACAGGTAAGAGTGTTTTTCTTAAAGTCACTTGGGAAGATGATGAACAGAACAAGTGGATTATTGTGCTTTTGAAATGGATTTGTAGCTAAATTTGGAAACTTGATTTCTCTTTACAGACCATGGCATGGATACTAGATGAGTACTCAAAATTCCATGGATACTCACCAGCAGTAGTGACTGGAAAACCAATTGTAAGTACATATGGAGGACCAAGTTTGCCATTGTAATTGTGCCGGTTTAGTATTTTTCTCTTCTTAAGAATCAAGATCCCTAACTTTTACCATTTCATCTTTACAATTAGGATCTTGGAGGATCACTGGGCAGAGATGCAGCTACTGGAAGGGGTGTGCTCTTTGCAACAGAGGCCCTGCTTAATGAGCATGGGAAAACCATATTTGGACAAAGATTTGTCATTCAGGTTAATCCTGTAACCTACTAAAAGATAAAATAAAACTTTAAACCCATTTGAGCTGCATTTCTGAAAATTACGCATGTTATTACATTAGGGTTTTGGAAATGTTGGTTCATGGGCTGCAAAACTCATCCATGAAAGTGGTGGGAAGATTGTTGCTGTGAGTGATATCACAGGAGCAATAAAGAACAACAAAGGGATAGATATCCCAAGCCTACTCAATCATGCCAAAGAACACAAGGGTGTCAAAGGATTCCATGGTGCTGATCCTATAGATCCCAACTCAGTTCTAGTTGAGGACTGTGACATCCTCATTCCAGCAGCCCTTGGTGGTGTTATCAACAGGTCCTTCAATTTTCGGAACATAATCTTTCTTTTTACTGATTCAAGAGTCAAGTTATAAAATGTGCTTCATTGATCTAAATGAAGGGAAAATGCAAATGATATCAAAGCCAAATTCATCATTGAAGCTGCGAACCATCCAACTGATCCAGAGGCAGATGAGGTTACTTCTTCTTTGAAGTTTGCAGGAAAATAGAGAATGCAAGGAAAATCCCATCTTATTTCTTCTTTTACTTGCAGATCTTGACAAAGAAAGGTGTGGTTATACTTCCAGACATATATGCAAATTCAGGAGGAGTTACTGTCAGTTACTTTGAATGGGTTCAGGTATAATCTGCTGCATTTGGAACTGAAAACTAGGGTTCTGGACCTAATTTTTGAGACCATTCAAAGCAATTTTCCTAGAAAAGTTACCATCAAGGAAAAGTATGGTCAATCTTGTTTTTTGGATTGGTTTTTCTATTGCAGAACATTCAAGGATTCATGTGGGATGAGGAGAAGGTGAACAAAGAGCTAAAGACATACATGACCACGGGATTCAAGGATGTGAAGGAAATGTGCAAAACCCACAACTGTGATCTCCGAATGGGAGCTTTCACTCTCGGAGTTAACCGTGTCGCCAGGGCAACAGTTCTAAGGGGCTGGGGAGCCTGAGGAAATAAAGATATCATGTTCTGAATAAAAGATGGAGGCTTGAGTATGGCCCCGATTCTTGTATGCTACTTTGATTGAACCTCATCTATGTGAGGAACGTCAAAGAAGTTTTGTCGTTTTTAGTTTTACTTGGCTTAATGGGCAACTGTATGAGGTTTTCTCCTTCTGAGATCGCTGATTCTTCAGAAAGCTGAAAGGTTTACACCCTACAGTTTCTAAATATACATAGTGTTTGTCTTAGCCTATAAGCTGGTCAAACCTGCTTATAAGCACATGTTGCTCGTTTGGAAAAGAATTCCAAACTTGGCTTAAACTGAGCTTGTTCCCGGGGATGAGTTTGGCAAACTCGAGCTCAAACCCAATTTTGTTTATTCTCAAATCTCTTATTCATGGGAAAATAAATTAAAATATAT
>BPVZ01000042.1:123967-140306 GCA_020521535.1 Rubroshorea leprosula
TGTGTTGGCTTTCAGTTTAGGCTTTTATGTGGAAATGTTTATTCTTTTTGCAGTGTTTTGAGATTTCTTCTTAACGTCTGGAGCTTGCATTTTATTACATTAGATTTCATCTGATATGTTTCTTACAGAGGAATTCTCAAACTAGTTAATGAAGCCATACTAGGGTATCTGTTTAAATAAAATCTTTTTGGTGACTTCTAACATATATTTCATATCTTACATATGTTTGATTAATTTCATCAAAAGAAACTAATTAATTTATTTTAATGAATTTTTTTGTGCAGGTAGTTACATGTTTTTCATAAAGCTGGGAGATGATATCATAAGATAATTGACAGGTATTAAATTTCATTTCTTTAGGTAAAGATTTTAATTTCTCAAATACTTTCCATAATCTAGTTGCTGATAGGAACTGTTTTCTATTCTTTTTTTTTTCATAACAATTTAGTTCTTCTCTATTTTCCTTCCTTGGAGTATGATACACCAAGCAAAATTGTGAAAATGATAAGTCATTAATGTTGCAATATTCTAATTTGTTTAACTGATTAGTTGCATGTAAGAAAATTTGCTAAAGTGATCAGATATTTCCGTTAGACATGGAAAGGGGAACTTGACAAGCTATGTTCTTTGTATCATATTTCTCTGATTCTTCTTTTTTAGCCCAAGTTTTATTTTTTATTTTTCATTTTTTTTATTTTTTACAGGTTGCTCTTTTGATTTTCCAATTTTCCTTATTTTGAGGTGTGTATACAATTTATTCTATTTTTATCTTAGATTTAAGAGATCCATCATTATAACAATTTTGAAAAGTTAGATTTTGTTTTTGCTGAGTCTTACCTTATTTTTTCAGCACTTATCAATTAATATTCTTTCTTATTCTTCTATTTGTATTTATATAAGTCAATTGCTTATTTTATTTAACTATATTTTTTCTTGCTGATTAAAGGCCACTTATTCATGAAACTCTTTCATTTTTGAATTTTTATTAAAAAATTGTTTCATTTTTTTTTGTACTAACCCCTCGTTATCAAGAAACCACATTGGGCCTTAATTAATCTGGAGTCAAGCCACGTCGGATCCCATAAGGGGGAAAGCACTTCTAGCGCCTGTTTCTCCATTCATAAAACTCAAATTCAAGACCTTACTTAAGGAGAACCGAGCCCCTTTCACTTGGACCAACAAGTCCTAAGTAAAGAAATTGTTTCATTTGCCTAAGTTAAAATTGAAGTTTTTTGATTATCGAGCAATAGGTTTATATTACCATGGGGCTAATAAAGATAATGTCATGACTAAGGTTATGATCAAAAAAAGGTCTATCTTCTGCTATATTGGCATAAATAAAGTCTGAAAGCAAGACAGTACAGTTATATCTTGGAAACTAAAACTGGTGAAAGTACCATCGGTGTCAGTGCCACTGTATATGGTTTGTCTGGCTTGGGAGGAACCAGAGATACGACCTAGGGGAGCAAAAGAACCATTTCTTCTGATTTGGAAATTAATTGATTTTAAATTGAGTCATTAAGCCTTATGATGGTTGATAGCAACTTAGGAATATTATTTATATAGTAGAGATTTAAACTCTTGGAATACCTATTGAAATTTGTATGAACATTAAAGTCTGGGATTCGGACCATTATGTTAATAAACCTTGGCAGTTCTAGAGAAAAAAAAAAAGTTTTATCATATTCTTTTGCTCTTTCACATTGGTTACTTCATGTTGTTACCAAAGTTATGATTTTGAAATTTTGTAAAGTAGTGTGGTCAGTGAGATATTTGTTATCAAAAACCCAGTTCTTAAAGATGGTACCATCAGAAGGTAATTCTTGAATCCAACTTCAAATGTTATCCTAACTTTAAGTTAATAGTTGTCACTGATTTAGTTTTGAAGAATAGAGTTTTCTTACTTGATTGAGATTAGGTTTGAGCAATCTGTCAATGAAATATATAAAAGTTAGATTAGAGGAAATTAGGTACTTTTGCGTTAAACATTCTCTATATAAATTTGGTTAAATAATTGTTGGCTTTTCTACATTCAAAGAGAATGAAGTTGTATCCTCGGCATCTTTTATTGATGAGTTAGTAGATTGGGGACATGACTCGAGTGGCTGAGTGGTGGATTGGTAATAGCTCGCATATACCTGATAGTTTTGCTAGAAGATATCTAGTTATCACTCAATTAATTCGGCAACAAATTCTACAGAAAAGGAGGATAAGGTTATTTGGCTTTCTGATGTATCAAGAGTGTTTTTAATTACTAGCTGTTACAATTTTTTTTGGATCAAACCTCCACACGTGAGCTGGCATGGTATTGTTATTTGGTCCAGTAGCTATTTTCTACACTATAGCTGCATTATGTTTCAAGGTCTTGCTAGCTTCTGAAGGTGCTCTTTTAGATGTTTAATGTTCTTTTTGTGGAATAGAGGAGGAGAACTCCAAGTATTTGTTTTTTGGGCTGTCAGTTTTCAAAGTGTGTATGAGAAGACATGCTTGCAAGCCTTAACATTGTCAAGGGTCCAAAAGTGTGCCATAGGGATTGGAGATGGGTGCAGAAGCATTGTAAAGGGAGGTAGTCTTGCCCCAATAATTTACTATTTGTGTTAGGAAGGGAATTCAAGGCTCTTTCTTAATAAGAGCAGTAGTATGCAGTATGCACACAGGAATATTACAAATGTAGCATAGACGGGATTTTTTTTTAGTGTAATACTATCCCTTGCTATGCCCTCGTGTAGATATAAAGATTGAGCTTTATATTGAGCTTTCATGCAATGGAAAATGATTGCCATTTTCAAAATTTTTTTTTAAAAAAATTGCATGGAAAACGATTGCCATTTTCAAAAAAATAAAAAAGGTAACATCCACGATCTTTATTAAAAATTAGAAGCCAAAACCACCTTTACCTATCTAAATGAATGGTAATAAGTTTTCTTCTTCTTCTTCTTCTTCTTTTTTTAAAAGAGAGAAATATGAGAAAATAACAAGTTTTGCCTTTCATTTTGTTGCATAACATGGAGCATGTGCAATAAATAATTGTATAACTAAAGGCAAAGAAATATCTTTTAAAGACTAATAAGAAATTAATTATATTTTTTTTCATTTACAGTCCCTCCTTTTTGTTTTCCACTGCTTCCATTTCAAAAATTCTATTGGAGTCTCTCAATGCCTGACTTAACTACATGCTAGGTTGAAAAGATTTGTTGGCCATTGTGAGATACGTTTTATTACACCAATTTTATCTAAAAAATTTTGTTTTGTTGACTGAATTGTAGTTGGGCAATTCTCTTAAAGCTTTGCCTCAGTGTTTCTTTGAGCATATTTCAACTTAGCTCCATGTGAATTTCAATTTTAGGTTTAAAATTAGTCAAACTTTTTGTTGATGCTTCTTTTCAATGTTAAAATGATACTTGTTCATCTGTATATGAAGGAATTGATTGAAACAGTAAATTATTTCTCCGTCCATTAATTTCTTTCTGTCTTTTTGTTATTAACTAGCACTAAGGATTCATTTTCTAGATTAGGTATTTTGCTCCTTTCAGTCATACAAGGTTTTGATGCTGGACGAATCCATTGAGTTCCTTAAATCACTTCAGCAGCAAGTTCAGGTATGTTCTTCTTTGGATTTTATTTTATAGTGTATGTTCATAACGTCCTGGATTTAATTATGACTTTGTAATGTAACCTAGAAAGAAATTTTGGTTAACCTACCAGAAGAAGATTGTTCTTAAAACTTTACAAAAGTTGTACAAAAGACTCAGTGGGGTTTTTTTTCTCTAACATGCATTGATAAATGTGATCAATATGTGTATGATTTTCATAGCATATCTTGATCACAAGTTTGTGCTGCGACCTAGAAAAAACTTATTCCATCTCCAAATTAATGGTTGTTTTTTTGTTCTCTTTAATAACAGAGGTCTCTTTCACATATAAGCTTTATAGGATTCATCTCACCTCTTTAGAACTACTGCCCATCAATTTTGATAGACTATATCAGAGGTATAATTCTACATCTAATGTTATACCCTTTTACTGACTTTTACTGATGATTAATAGTTAAATTTGTGGACATGTTAGCTTTAGAAATCTATACATATAATAAGACTTGATTTGATTTTGTTTTTGAGGATATTTGAAATTCATTTGATGTACTTAGGATCATGATTTGGACCCTTGAATTTCATAGTGTATGAACTTAGGATCATAATTACCAATTCAGCTTTTGTATGGTGTATGTATTTTTGTTGCCCTATTTTTTGTGTTATGCATATTGATATTAGTGTAGGAAAAAGAAAGAAAATCTGAAACATATATCTGAATGTTCTCATTTCTTTGTGATGGCTGTCATTGAATGATATAGAAAAGTGTAGCAAATAAGTCCTTATTAACTAGAATATCATTGACGCTTAGATCAGTGGAGGTAAAATTCTAGGAATATGATATGAGGTGGGGCCTGTTAGCGATTCCTAATTATATTTTCTACAATGGTTGATTTCAATGTAACATCATATTTAATTTTAAGTTAAAATAAATTTTGGGTCGCACAATATAATGATCTTAAAGTCTTTAATTGAAAAGAGCTTAGGATGTTTATTTCCACAATCTTATTGTTTTGTCCAAGTGAAAACTACTGCAATGTAATCTGCCCCTCTTGAAAAGAGCTTAGTGTTTCTTTTTTAACCCATTGTGCTCCTCTAGGAGCTACTGAAAACCAACTACAAATCAGCTTTTGTATAATGTATTTTTCTTTCCACATTTTCTGCATTATGCATATTGAAGTTGGTCCAAAACAGGGCATATTTCCAGGTCTAGTTTGACATATCTGACCTAGAAAAGGTATCCATCATTCTTAATGAACTAGGACTCCTTGAAAACCATGGCAAAATAGTGCATATTTACAGGTCCAAAAAAGGGTTTCTTTGTGCTTAGCTTAGGGGTTCTATTGTTTTTTTCTTACAAGATGGGAAGATTTTATAGAGGAGATTGATTTTTGTTAAGCACGAAGCCTTTTAAAGATGTAATGTCTATGACAATTTTTCTCCCCCCAAATTCTGTACTTATTTTTATTTCTCCTCAATTTGATTAGTTTCTTATATTTATGATATAGTTTGATAAAGAAAGAATGAGGAATTGCCAAGGACACACAAGTTTATGTTGGTGCCTGATCTCCACCTCTTCCTGGATGATGATTCTTGATGTTTTCAAATATGGAGTTAGGTGAGCTGATGCCTCTTGTTGCTACCATTTACTCTTTGGTCCAATGTGTGTCCAGAGAAGCGTAGATTATTTTGTGTAAGCAAATTCTTACTTTGATTCTCATTATTATTTTTTGTTAATGTTGTGTGTGTGTGTATAGATATTCTCATTATGTGGGTGTATACATGTGTGTGTGTGTCCGCCTTGTTGAATTTTCAAAATATATTGATTGATGCCTTCAATTGTGTTAAGTAATTCTCCTACATGAAACTTTCATTCCAAGCGTGTTCAACTTTTTCTTTAAGAGTTGGTTAGATATTACTAACTTCATGTAATAACTTTTAGGGCTTCACTCTTACCGTTTGAATGCATGTAATTTGTTCTAAAATTCATTGCAGTGAAAAGCTCTTACTCCTTGAATCCAAAGGCAGCACATGAAGCCCTCCTTTTTTTTCTTTTTATTTCTGGGGGCAGGGGTGGTAAAATATTATGGAATACTTAGGCCTGATAAAGTTATTCCATTTCCATTTTTTTTTTAATACAGCTAAGGAAATTAAAGGTGATACAAATAACATGATTGAAAGGTCAAAAAAGATTTCTTCTAATTATGGACATTTTTCCAGCAAAATGGGTTCAAAATATCTTGAAAAAACTTCACTCAAAGGTTTCTTCCCTTCTATGTTCCTTCTTATTTTTGATTATATATCTATCTACTTATTAGCAATCTATAGCACTTTGGAGTCTTAATTAATGAACCAATTCCATAGGTTGCTCTTATGCAACTTTATGAGTTTTATACTAATTGATATTATGCTTGGTTATTGAATAACTACTTTTAGTTTTTTGGTCTTGCTTCCTCTTAGAATAATATTTTTTTTCTTATTTGTGTAACATCTAAATAGTCTGGATTTATTTTGTTAGATTTTTAACAATTTTTAAATCAATTCCAATTTAGTGCTTGCACTCCTTAATGTGCGGTAGCTAGGTTTCAGTTTGAGATTTTAATTGGAAGAAGCTCCTTAATTATTTAAGAAACTTTACTTCTATACCAAAGAAATTTCCTGCTTTATGACTTGAAAAACTCTCCATTTTAACAATCAAGGTGTTCATACTCACTCAACATTTAGAACAAAGTCATCCCTGGTGTGATTATCTAAGCATTCTATTGTTTCTTTTATTGGTTGGTTAAGAGCAAGCTCTAATTGCATGGATGATTCTTGCATTTTCAAAATTTCTTGGGCTACTTTGTTTTTGTTTGCTATTTGGGGAGTTTGGTGGTTATAGAGGATTGACGAGTTGTAGAGATTCTGATTTTCAAGATTCTAAATGGTTTCCTCTTATTATTGATAAAGCTGTTGAATTTTGGTCGGTTCTTCTTGTTCAGTTTTAAGGCATCTAATGGGCAAACATGTTGTGTTTTGTTGGGATAAACCTCTTCCCAATTCTGTTAAACTTAATATTGATGATGCTGCTTTAGGCATACCTAAACCTGCTGTTGCGGGAGGGATCTTTAGGGATCCTAATGGCAATTGGATTATGGGGTATGCCAGGCATATAGGCATTATTAATAGCTTAAGTGTTGAGCATTAGACCATATAGGATGGCCTCTAACTTGCTGTTGCTAGGTTGTTTTCAAAGATTATCATTGAGTGACTCCTTTTCTATGCCATTCTATTACTATTTGCCAATGTTTCTGATTCCCATTCATTAAGTACTTTGATCTTGGATAGCAGAGAACTTGTGAGTCATTTCACTCAAGCTAAGCTGCAACACATTGTTAAAGAGAACATTATGTGTGCTAATCAACTTGTCAAGATGGGACGTCCCTTTCTTTCACTTTTGTTGTGGGTTGGGTTTTTTTTTTTTTTTTTCAGGGTGTAACTTACATTTTGTCTGCCGATAAACTCAGGGTGGGGTTCACTTTCTCAAACCCTATAATGTACTCTCTTTTTTGTAATATAAATTTTTTTGAACATTACAATTTTTAGAATAAGGGGAAGGGTTTGAACTCATCTATTAACTTTTCACTTCTAAAGATGTTGATATTTCTTATTTTCATTTTAAATGCTTAAATTATTTCTTTTCCTAATTTTTGATATTATGGATACATTTTAATTGTATAAAGCCAATTTTTTGATATTATATATCCTTTTAATTGAATGAAGGTGTGTATGACCCTTTAGATTAAAGCAAGAAATAAGCTTATGCAGAAACATATGGTTCTTTAATCATCTTCTATTAAAAAAAAATTGCATATATTAAGAGAACTATAAAGATGCATATAACATTTGTTTTTTCTTTATTATAATTAATTTTTGAGATCAAATAATATTTTACATAAAATAATGTCTATAAAAATTAAAAATATGAATTTTTTTTTTTTTGTAAAGTTCACGTGCCTAACACAGGTATTATCTAGTTATTATTATTAACCTTCAATAATTTATTGTGTAAATTACAAATACAATGTTGACTAAGATTATTAACTATGACCCATGAAATGCGTCTTGCTGACTTGTTAAGTATAAATTTTGAAATCATAAAACCCAAGTTTAAATCTTAAAACATAACATCTTATTAATCTAAAGTAATATCTTAAAATCTAAAATCCTAAATAATGGGTTTTACAAATAAATTGAAAATAAAAAATTTAAATTAGGAAAAGATATAGCAAGAAATCAGGCCTGTTTTCACTTTTCCACCCTGAGGGAATCATTATACCTTCGAGTCCGAGAATTAGTTAAATTCTACGTAATATAATAGTATAAATTAATGAGTCGGTTTAGTATTTTTAAAATTGGAATAACTTCAAATTAAAAATAAATTCTACTAGATTTTTTGGTATTAAAACAAAGTTTTTTTACTACATTACCCTCGACAATACCACAAATTTTCCACTCTCACCAAACCCTTTAAAATTTTCCAACTCTTGAAGTACTTATATAGGTTTCGCTTCCAGTGCTTTGGATGGCAATATCTTATCCGAAGATGTAAATTTTTAATTTTTAATTATTGTAATTAATATTTTACATATTTTTACAAGAGTAAAAGACAAAAAAATTCTATACCTGCACTACAGCACAATGGTAACAAACAAAGCTATAGTTTACACAAAATAGGTAGCAACCAAACATTACCCATTTGTATCACTCACATACTTTTGTGTATATCCATGATTTTAGTCGTTCTTGTGTGCATAACTTGTTAAAAATATCAAAAACATGCTAAAAATCTACAAATTACATGAAGTATAAATATAGTAAGAATGAGAGAGAAATCTGAATTTTACCTGAACAAGTCTTACAACCAAAACCTTGTCCTATCTTGCTTATAATGAAGTTAGATCCTGACAAATCAACCACGGAAATGAGAGTATAAGAAGGCTGGGTTTTCATCGGAAGTGAAAATCGAAGGCTATAAGACTGGACAATCTAAAGTAATCTAAATTTGTAAATATAAAGTAGACTAAAGTGGGTAAAGTCAACATTTCAATTAGAGTCAACATTCCTGCCATTCTTTGCCTCTCCTTTATTCCGTTCTCTGTTTAAACTAAAGGTCGTGTTTGAGTGGTGGCATTTTTGTAATTTTGATACATATTGTGTGGTCTTTTCAATCAATTTGCTACAGTAACCTTCCCGTTCCCTCTCACAGTTCCTTTTTTCTTTTGCCATTTTTACCCTTTACTCTTTCTTTCTCCCTTTCTCCCGTACATTATAATTACAATGAGCTCAATTTTCATATGTTAATGTAAAATTTTTGTCTTTATATTATTGATATTTAATGTTATGTCTGGGAACGTAAATTTGAGAGAAGTGTATTTGAATTTGATGTTATAAAATCAAATACATTGTTTATTTTTACAAAATATGAATATATTTGAATTTTAATTTAAATACATTTATTTGAAATATCCTCTCATACCTATGAATTTGACAATAAATTTCAAATTCTCTGTTCATTCTCTACATCTTCCTCTGCTCTTTGAAGAAGCTCCAATAACCACATTCAAAAGTGGTGGGGGATGCCGAGTGATTTATGGAAAGGTAATTTATTGGTGATGATATCGAGACCTCCATAAACTTGGATTTTTTGAGTTGATGACTTGAGAGTAAGCAAAGTAGACAACGGCCAAGCCAAGGGAAAGGTAGGACTTCTTGCAGCTTGTAGCACCCACGATGACAACAAGCTTGTGTCTTTTATTTTCTGGTAGTGGGCAATGGTGATAAGGGTAGCACAGTTCATATCAAGCCGTCGTGAGCAGTGGTAAAAATCCTATTAATATTGTCTATCAAGTGTTTGTAAAAATACCTCAATAAGAGGGATTAACATCAAATCAATTTCAATTTAATAGTAGTTTAATTTATCTAAATTATGTATTTTATTAAATATTTATAATACATATATTTGAATTACATATATTTTAAATACATGTATTTAAATTATATGTATTTAAAATACACATATCAAATTCAAATTCAAGTTCTCAAATACAATCTAAATGAGTTTTATGAGATTTTACTTTATTTAATATAATTTTCATTATTTGTACGGAAAAAACTTAATTGAAAGAAATCATAACTTTTAGGACCAAACTGCAGAGATAAAAAATATGAAGATTGAAGTGACAAAAACCAAAAGTTAGGGATCAGTACTGTTAAGGAAAATTGCATTTAGGCCAAAAATCCGACGCGTACAATATTCTTTTTTTTTTTTTTTTGATCTAGGGCAATTTTTGGGGATAAGGGGGATTGAATCCAGTCTCATAGTTTAAGTGATATACACCATTACGAAGTGGCGTATAAGATCAGGTGTGTTAACACAGACTACATTTGCTGATGCAGAGAAGGTGTGGGATATTTAAAAGGTAATTCCGTAGAGTTTCACGGAAATCCTCATTATGGTATAGAAATTTTGAGAAATTTTTTTTTTTTTTTGTGGATTGGGGATACAGATGTTTTTTTCTTCTGAAATTTTGCAAGAATTTTTTTGGGGAACTCATGAAAATCCATGTAAAATTAAAAAAAATATAACTTTATTTATATATTTTTTTTAAATATATTAACAATTAACTTTTACTTATCTCATCTAATTAATTCACCCAATATCAATACAATCTGAATTTCACAGCTCATTTTTTTCCAGTCTTCGCAAACCCAATTGCCCAACCCAATTTGCGCAATTCATTTTTAGTAACCCTAATAGCTGATTGTTGAAATTTCCAGGTTGCTTTCCAGAGCTGCCTCCACTCGCCTCCAGCTCGAAGGCCCCAAGTCCAGGTCCTCCTTACGTCACGCACGATGATGGCGCACCTACTGCTTGAGTTATCTTCAGCCGGGGGACCCATGCAGCTTTGCCTCTGATTCTCCTCAAGCTTTCGACATAACCATAAAGCCACTATTACCCATCTCTCAAGCTCTCGACATAATTGAGTTTAGGAATTTGTAGATTGGCGTGGAGTAAAGAAAAGGAAAGAGGTAACTGGGCAATTGCTTTTATTCAGAGAGATCTGACGAATTGTTTATTTTTTTTATTTTTTCATTTGTTTGGCTTTTGCGTTATTGTGTTATAGTCTGTATTATTGTGGCCCTCCTAATTTTATGTTAGGTGTTATGCAATTTCATACATGCATAACACTTTATATATATATTGGGCATAAATTTATTTATGTAAGGATTTCTAAAGGTTCTTTATATTTTTGTTACAAAAGGTGTTTTTTTTTTTAATATTTTTTGGATTCGGATTTTTATTCACCAAACAAATATTTGCATGCTAAAAAGATTTGATCAAATTCTCATAAATAAAGCAAAATAATAGTGTAATGTACACAATTCAATCGATATTTGTTTAAGAAATAATCAACCAAGTCACAAGCTATTGACGTACTAACTAGTAATTTCTAATTTAATTCATTTTTAGGTATCAATTGGTGAATGTATTCACAAGAGCTTACCAGTGAAGCCTGCAGGTGATAGTTTATTGATTATTTCCTAATATTCTCTACTATATTTTCTCAAGTTGTTAGAGTATGAT
Source organism: Rubroshorea leprosula (assembly GCA_020521535.1). NCBI lineage: Eukaryota > Viridiplantae > Streptophyta > Magnoliopsida > Malvales > Dipterocarpaceae > Rubroshorea > Rubroshorea leprosula. The sequence goes on from BPVZ01000042.1 coordinate 135,185, forward strand.
AAATATTTGTCTAGTTTTATTTGATGAATATAGAAATAAGTGGAGTTTGAGTGGATCTATGTTGAGTTAAATTCTAATTAATGATCAGGTGATAGTTTAGTAGTTCTTTACTAATGTTCTCTACTAGATTTTCTAAGTTGTTATGGTATAATTAATATTTGGTTGAAACTTTGAATACTCGCAGAAACTTATCATTCTCTGCGAGTATAGGAATAAAGATTATTTTTTATCCTTCATAAAAAATCCTCATGGATCCCCGTACCCATCATTGGTAAGGATGGAGAGGGGGTCTCTTCCTCCGTGCAATTTAGCTTGCAGTATTGAGCCCTCAAACAATTTTTAACAAGTCCATGTCAAATTATTATTATTTTAACATGGATCCCAATTTTATCTCAATTAGGTTTTTTAAACAGTTATAAATACTCACTATTTCATAAAAAATAGAAAAAGGATAAATTCATGACATTTTGATTTTAAAAATATTAAGATATTTAATTATAATTATTAAATATGTAAAATATAATACACTGAAGGAGTCAAGAAACATTTTTAGGGAGAGCAAAATAAAATTTTAACTAAAAAAAGATGACTTTGTGTGTCAATTTAAAAAATAAAAAAAAATTAAATAATATTTGTTAGTTTTTAACAGTAAATTAATAGTAGTTGATAATGTAATATTAAAACCATTAATTAAAAGATAAAAATAAATATATATTAAGTAAAATAATATATACTACAAAACGAAGAAACAAGGAGTAAAGATATTAATAAACAAGTATTTTATAAAAATGACAATAAATAATTTTTATTTAATTGATTTTTACTTTTTCCCATATTTTATATTTATCTTCACTTTCTCCATCTTTCTGTTTATCATTATAAAAGTAATCTTTAACAACATAAATACTAAAAAAATTGTTAAAATGATACGAAACGAGAAAAGATAAAAGGGACAAACATAAAACGTAAAGGACCAAACTAAATTTTTTACAAAAGTTTAGGGGGACCTGTGCCCCTTCAACCCCCTAGACTGCATTGTTATGTAATTATTTTTAAATATTTTAATAATAAAAATGGTAAAATATCCTCTCTCTTTTTTTTCTTTTCCAAAAAAAATAAATACTCACTCAATGTCAGGCTTAAGAAGGTTTAGGGCGGCTCTTGGCGGCCAAGATCTGAGGGTAAGTTCGGTCCGAAGGAATTGTTGCGGCTGGGAGTAATTCTTTCAATCTCACAGGGCAGCCGAGGAGAAGATAAATCAAATTGCACTAAACTGAGTTTTGCTATTCCCAAGATTTAATTCTTGTTAATTATTAGTTAATCATAATTATTCTAAATTAAATTTTTTTAGCATGGCCTAAGTTACTTAACTAGGGTTATGCTGTACCTAATGGCCCTAATCAATTTAACATAAATTTTTTTAATTTTTATACTTTTAATTAAAATTATTTATATATTTATTTTTTATTGTAAAATTTAATATTTTAAAAGTTTTATCATATTTTAATTAATTATGTGATTTAATGTATGAAATTAAGAAAAATTGCATTAATCAAATCAATAATGATATAAATCATATGTTAAATTATAAAATTGAGAGATACTTAGTGTTACATGTGATAGTTAAAAAAAAAAAAATGTAATGCTCATCAATTTATTTTAAATTATATAAAGATATAATTAATTTAATAAACAATGAAATGATTAACTGTACTTGAAAAAATTAGTTATTTAATTAAAAGAATCCACCATTATATATAATAATACTCAATTAATTAGTCTTAAGAAGATATTAATTTAGAATTTATATTAACTAATTATGGTGAAATTAGATGTATTAAGACCTCACATCTTAGTTGATTTTTATATTTTAAATGTTTTCTATTAGTTATTTATAATTACAAAATTTAAATTATTTAAATAAATTTAAAATTAATTATTTTTAATAATTAATTAATTAATAATACTCATGAGACCAACACTTTACTCATCATTAAATTAAATTACTTGAGGTAACTAGTGTATTTCTTAGAATGAATTCAGCACATCACATTGGCCTGTCGGTCTTTTTCAAATATTTTTGTTTCCCTTTTAACCCCTAAAATTTGCTCTTAAAGTCTTTCTAAGACTAATAAAGTAATAAGGGTGAAATCGGTATTTAAAATTTTAGATCTCTTAACCCAAAGACATTTTCATCTTGTTCTTCACGCTATGGACTCTCTTTTTTTAAAAAAAAAATCTTTTGGTCAAAATAATGCGACTTTGTTTCTTTTCTATGAACAAAAGTTTTTCTTCTTAATGCTTGATGCGGGCATTGAGGTAGGAGCTTGAAAATTGAGCGTCATCTTCCTCGTCTATCTTTTTTTCCAAATCACGGAGTCAAAAGTTTCATTGGGTGATGTTAGTTGTCTTAGAAGCATATGCTTGTAAATATAGGGTATGTTTGGATTAGTTTATAAAAATTTTTATTTTTATTATTATTTATGAATGGTAAATTTAAATTTTTGTTAGAACTTAAATTTAAAAATTATTTTTAAAAATAATAAAAATAAGTAAAAAATGAGAAAAAAAGAATTTATGAAAGGTTAAAATTTGCAGTTTTTGAGTTTTTTTAATCTTTTTAATATTAAAAAAAATTATAAATATAAATATTTAAAAGACAAATTTAAATTTATAAAATATAAATAATATCAAAAAATTAAAACACTTGAAAACTAAACCAAAAATAATTTTAATTGTTTTGAGTAAAGGAGTTTTAAGATTTTTTAATAATATTTATTTTGAGCTGTGCTAGGGGCACTTGCCTCCTGCATTCTCCGGCCTACACATGCTTTTTTATTGGGCCACGTATGCTTATTTTCTATGAAATTGATTACCTCTCCGGAAACCAACATAGCGTGACCCAATGAAAATGGAAGTGTTGGTTGGAGAGTGCAAATGGCGAGTGCTCCTAGCATAGTTCTTTTATTTTTATGTAAGAAATATTATCTTTAAGGTATAATACCTATTAAAATAACTTTTAATAGCTTAAGTCAATATACTAAAATTTGGAAGTAGAAAAAAAGTAGCGAAATTAAAAATCTTAAAAAGAAGTTATGGTATTTGTGAAACTATTTTATTTATAAATAAATTTTAATGAATGCCTTATACATAACTCTTTACAAAAATTATAATTTTTTTATATCTATTATTTATTCCAAAACTTTTAAAATATATCTGCTCCGTTTGAAAATGATAGTCATTTCAAACTTAATTAAAGATATTTTTAGCCAATTATTGAAACAGTTACTGAACCATTTTCCACCACTCCTTCTCTTGTCTACTTTTTCTCATTCTTTATTGATTCATGCCTTAAGAACTGTGCCCCACATGCATACTCTTAAAAAGTAACGTATGATATATAATATTATATTACATTACATTATTGCAGATTAACTAAATGTAAATACTTCACATAAATTATTAAAAAATACTTAATGTATATAAATATACAATAAGTTGTGACCCAAGTATTCATTATTGATGTCTTAGAAATAAATGTGTTTTATTTTATATTTTTTTATAAATATAATTAGATAATTATTTATTAATTATTAAAAATTTTAAAATATAATATATTTCACATTAGACATGTCCAGAGTGGAGGGAGGGTGTAAGGGGGGCGGCCGCCCCTTAACTTTTGAAAAATTTTAATTTTAACATATATATTTTAAAATTTTTAAATGTTATATTTATCATATGAAATTTTAAGTTATTCTTATTTTTTTTATAATTTTTATAATTAACAACTTAAAATTAGTTCAATTCATAATATTTTTATTATAATCACTATTTTAAATATAGAGAAAATACTATGACTTAATTAAAAATTTTACAAAAGATAAAAATATTGTAATAGAAATAAATAAATTTTTTATATATTGAGTAAATTAGAAATCGAGACTCTTACTCAAAGATCTTCTCTCTTTAAAATTTTGAATTGTTTTAGGATTTCATTTTGTAATTTTTGTCTTATATTTTAGCAAGTAATTTGATTAATGAATACTTTAATTTACAAAAATGTTAGAGTCTTTATTTAATTAATAATTTCAATTTCTAAGTATTAAATCACATATTGTCCCTTTCATATTGTCTAGTACTTTGGGATAGAAAAAGATAAATTTAATAGACAAATTAGTAAACCAATGAGTTGTTGGTTCGAATAGAAATAGTTCGGTTCTCCTTAAATAAAATCTTAAATTCAAATCTTGTAAATGAAAAAATAGATACTGGGAGAGCTTCCTCTCTAATGGAATCTGACACGGTTCGATTCTGAATTAGTAGGGACTTAATATAGTTATCTGATACTGGGAAGTTAGTACCAAAAAAGAAAAAAATCGACAAATTAGTAAATATATATATTTTAGGATAAAAAGAGTAAAGTTTTAAAATTATTTGAATTAGTTGATGCATTGTTTCACTGTTATCATAGTGAGACATTGTTTAATTTTTAATAAAATAGAGAAAAAATATATATTATTTTATTAATTTTGTTAAAATTCTTTAAAAAAATTAATTAATTTCATAAAAGATATTTAATATTCAAGTTGTCGATAAAAAGTTTAGCCCTTAACATGACCAAATTTGATTTTAGACACAATTTTATAATTTTACAATTAGGTGTTACTTCTTTTGGTACATACTTTTTAGTTGTCCTACCCTATTAATTTTATGTTAATTAATTTGATTATGTATATATAATAAATGAATAACAACTAAAACTTTTTTAATATAAATAAAATATTCAACACACACTATATTTAAAAGGATAAAAACTAATATTTAAGTATCATTTGTTTGTTATATAAAATCAAATTATTACAAGAGGAAATACTACTTTAAACAATTTAATCTCTAATTACTATGCATTAAAAAACTAATAATAATACTTTAAACACAAATTTAAAAGTAAGCGATAATTAAAAAGCCATCCACCCTAGGGCTTCCGCTATTGTTATGATAGGATCTGCTTCCCAATGGGAGCTGTCGGTGGGCTTTCGTTATTTTTATTAATTTCCCGCTTGTTATATATCCTTCGCAATTTCTAGTTTCAATTTGGATGGTGTTTAACAAATTTTAAATT
>BPVZ01000042.1:170763-187700 GCA_020521535.1 Rubroshorea leprosula
AAATTATCTTATTAAATGTTAATATTTAAATTTAAATATTAATTATATTAGAATATATAATGAATTTTAATTTAAATATCTATATTTAATAAAATAATATTTTAATTTTCAAAATGTAAATTAAAACTTTAATTATTTTGAAAAATCAAAATTAATATGTACTAGCTTCTAATATTCAATATTTCATAGATTTTTTTTTCCTAAATGAAAATGGTATATTTATTTTTCTATTTTTAGTTATTATTGAAATGAACCCCTATAATATTTCTTGAAATAAATCTCCCTTCTCATACTTTCAAATTGAATGAAATTAACCCTTATACTTAAGATAAAATAAAATAGTCAAAATTTAATAGACAATGTAAATTCAGCAATACCTATTAAACTCTTGTAAATTCAGCAATTTTGGGGTCTAATTTTTCAAAGAAATTAATTTTTTTTTTGGTTTTTTTTGTTTTTTTTTTTTTATATCAAGCTAGTTAACAAGAAAGTATTCACTAAACTCATTTGACTACCTTTAAAGAAAATGCCATTCAATAAAAAAAAATATAGGTCCAAAATTATTAGATCAGAAAGAGCTTATTGGGCACTGAAATAGGGGAAAGATGGAATGTCGACACATGATTACACCTTTCACTAAATTTATAAAAGTTCTCTCTAATAATTACTAAAAGTAGAGAGGTAAATATATTATTTTAACATTTTATATGTTAAGAAATTATATAATAAAAAATGACCCTCTCTTTTCTTTATCTTTCCCCACTCACCTTAAAATTTAAACTTCAAATCTTCAATTTAAAGTTTAAAATTCTTAATCACTTGAGACAATTTTTTAAAGTAATATTTCATAGTTATATATAATTCAAATACTATTATTTGTCTGATTATCATTTATTCCCTAATAATAAAACCAAATAGTGTCTTAGACACTTCTAAGAAAACTTGGTTTAAATTGTCAATTTTAAATTGTCAACGACCTACATATACACAAATTAGATTGTACTGTACTGATTCTCAAAATCAGCTTTCTACAATTCTAAGATTTCTTATACGCAAATTAGTCATCTATGTCAGGATTATGGAAACATTAGGAAACTATCACAACAACCAGTTTCAATTTTCTTCACAACAAAAGACAAACCAACAACACATGTAAGTTGCAGAAACACAAGTCGGGTCCTCAATCTACATATAGCATTTAACAACATTAATACTCAAGGGAAAGAGAAAATTGTGAAGAAAGCAATTCACCTAGATCTCAGTCCAGATGATGAGAAGTTGTGATCTCTCAATTAGAATTTAAACAGGATGCATGTCTCTTCTACTATTTGGTGACCAGCCTAGCTCTTGCATGACCTTGAGATATCTGGAACTGCTCAGTGAGGCCAAAATGAGCCATAAGAAGCCACACATGAGTTAGAAGTTCTCCACCTCTTCTCAGCTGCACACCATGCTCACTACCCTTACATTGACAAGCAGCATAAGCTAGCAGCTCCAACCACATATCTCTCATTAGATCCCATTTAACCTTTGGATCTGATATGGTATTCAACCTTGACGCCAACATGCAAGCATCAAACAACACAGATTTGCTTCTATCGCCTTTGACTTTGATGGGAGGAACATCTGTTCTCACTTCAAGCAATGACTTGCAAGCCCTTTTTCTTCTTGCTTTAACTTCTCCATCACTTGAACTGGAACCAGCAGGCAGGAACGGAGCCAGGAAATTAGGGTGAGGGAGCAAACTTTAAAGTCAAAAAATAATATCCTATATATTTCACCAATAGAGTAGCCAAAAATTTAAGCCAAGGGAAGCAAATTAACTTTTAATGTCATAAATAGTATATGAGATTAGTGTTTATCAAGTGAGGCTCTAAAAAATTAGGGGAAAAAACTTAAAATTACGTTGTTTTAATAAAGTATTACAAGAAAAGGGCTATAATAATCACATTTGTGCTTTAAAAAATAAGTTATTTTAGTCTTTTTTTTAATGAGAATTTATTGAAAAGATGTAAGTTTTAGAAGTTTTTTCTCCTAATTTTTTAGAGGTCTATCTAATATACACTTTCTCTAAAGTATATTACATTTCACAAATATTTATTTACACAATAAATTAAAATAACAATGGATATGTTTTCAAGTTACAAATTTGTTATGTAATGGAGAGTATGCACTAAAGGTCTCAACAAACCTTTTTCTTTCAATATAAACAATTAAAAAAGTTTGAAAGAATTTTTTCACATCCTGTAATTTCCAGAAGGGAGAGGTTTTATATAAGAGAGCCAAAGACAACAAAGAAATTTTAAAAAAAATTTGCACATATTTTTCAGTCATCTAACTTCAATTCTCAACAATCCAAAAAAAAAGGAAGGGGGGAGGAATCTAGCAAAGGAAAAAACACAAATATGAGGTGAAACAAATTCACCTAAAAATAGAAGGAAAATGCTAAAAATGCATCACTTCCATAACCCTAAAAAATTCTTAAAATGCATAATATCTATTCAAAACAAAGATTTAATTTCCAATACAAATATAATGAAGATAATGTTCGGGTTACACTCGGAGGGTTTGGAGTCTTTGCTGAGAACCATGAGAGAAAAAGAAAAAGTATTTTATAATTTTTATTTAAAGTTCAGTGGGGCACCGTAATTGCCATGAAATACTTCTGTTTCTACTGAACTTCTAAACTTAACAGAAGGACTAATAGGATTGTTGCTAGAAACCTTGGGGACAAAAGGCAGAGCAAAATGAAGGTTAGGATTTAAAATATCTCATGCTAGAAAGATTGAGGACTTACAGAGGAGTTTACCATATTTTTCTCCGAAGTTCAGCAAGGGCAGCTGCGCAATATGTGCCTCCATCCGTGGTGGTAGACAGTTGCTCCTTGAAAAATTCCTTGGCCTCAGCACGAGTATCACGGAACCTGATAAGCCCAATCCCTGCAGGCAACATGAATGGATAAATGACTAGGAGATACAACATGTATCTTGACATGTGCAGACTGAAATCTCTACTTAATTTAACTTCATCAGAAAGGTTTTCTGGAGAATAGTAACAGATTTCTGTAGCCATGTGCCAGATAAGGATGCTTTTGTCAAATTCAGCAGCACTTATACTCCATTCAAGGTCAACCTGACCTATCTTTTCCTTGTATTTATCAAGTGTGCCTTTTCCCCTTTGGCTGTAGAACTCCCTAAGAGCTGTATAACGCTTGCTTTTACTTCTCCACTCCGGTTCTTCCTTTGATCCCTCAGATTGCTCAGGCTTCTCTTTGTAAAAAATCTGCTCAAACTTACTTTTGACATGGTCAAAAATTAGCTTCCTATATTCCTTAGAGAAACCATTGATTTCTTTATACCGAAATTCTTCAATAATTTTAAGGCTAAGTTTTTCTTCAAGGCTGAGCCATACTAGACTATACTGTGCAATAGATTTTGACCACCTCTGCACCCTAAACCACTTCAACCATTCTACCAAAGAACTTATCCTAGTCATCCCATGCTTAATTAACCAAACTCTGGTTTGATCTGAGGCAAAGACAGTAAGTGCTGCATATATCTCTAGTAATATAGCGACAGCAAGCAAAAGTAAAGTGACCACAAAATCAGTCCTGTTATGCCTGAGCTTATCATCAAGGATAAAAAGCAAAAACACTAGGCAGGTGAGGGAGAATGTGATGAAGCGTCGAAAAAAACCCCAGGGACTATAAATAACCGGTGCCTTTGTGTACACCAGATCATACATGAATCCTAGTTCAACCTTGATCACTTTGAAAGCGTTTTTAGCAGACATTTCCTTGAACAAACCTTGGCTACTGTCCCGGTCATGATAGCTAAGGATTAGATCTGCAAACAAACGCTTGAATGTCTGAAATAAGGCATGAGCATTGACTAAATCATCTTCATTTTTATCAGTTTTTGTAGGCAGTTTTACATCAAAGTTAGCCTGACCTTCCTTCATCTCTATTATGTCCACGAAGAACCCCTCTGCATCTCTCAAGGTATATTCTTCCATAAACTTGGGGTAGTTTGGGCCAGGATCTGGATCAGAAAGGATAGTATCACGGAGTTTTTTCCTGCTTGCTTCCCAGAGGGTCCATGTTCTCTCCCCATACTTGATGCAGCCCACCACTATCACTACAATGGATAGGTAAGACAGACGAGAACCTTTCCAGGCAAGAATCAAGATGTAAACTGCAGCAATTGTCTGGATAATTAGTCCAAAGAGGTGCCTAAGATACAACTCATTATCTTCTAAGGCGTAGGCAGTGATTGTATCAGGACCACCTAAATGCAGCAGGAAAAAGGGTGCCCAGAATGCTTTGAGCTCATCATCCACATCAATATTACCTCCAGCATCGTTTATCTGCCCTAGGTCATTTGACAGAATACCAAGGGCAATGGTCGCTACAGAGTCAGCCAACATATAGGCAAACCAAATAATAATTCTAAACCAGATTCTACACTTGCACTTCCTGCGATTGCCAAATAAGATGAGAATTATTTGGAGTGTAAGGCTGAACAGAGCTGCCCCTTGGAGCTCTCGTTCCTTCCAGAATTTCCTCAGGGAAGGAGGAAACAGCTCATTCATGCTTCTCTTCTTCATCAAAATGAGGCTAGAAACAACTGAATACGCATAGAAAAATTAGACTTGGTTATAAAATTATTTAAAGACAAATAGATTTGGAAGTGCCAAGGAAGAAGAGAAATCAATGAAAACAAAAAGCTAACTTGAAGCAGCTAATTCATCAAAAGATGATTACTTACTTGTAGGGATCATCAGGAATGTTTGTCCTTGATAATGCCAGACGCAATTAGTGTCTGATGGAACAGCTACAAATGATTGGAACTGCCAGGTGCTCTTCTACCTAGTAATGCCTGTTTAATAAACGACAGCCCTAACACTGATTCATATACCAAATATCAGACACTAGGAAATATGAGTGTTGGTTTCTTCAAAATTCTGAAATATTACAGTGCAGTCCAAAAGCTCCTGATGGAAGGTGGGGTACAGGCAAAAGATTTTTCTTGTTTTGGATGAAAATCTCATAAGTTTTCTCCCTATTGGAAGTCACAAATAATAGATAGTTAACTTTTAACTTCTTGGAAATAAAGTATAACTTGAACTTGTTTGAACTGCCTGAATGAAAATGAAAATAATATAATATTTTCCCAAAAGGAATGCTTAATGTAATTTCATAACAAACCATAGTAAAATGTGTCATTGCAAAATGCAACTTAGCTGCTGTTCATCCATCCAAACAAAGTGCATAATATGATAGTCGGAACTGCTATAATGATAGCAATCATGTTGAATTAAACTCACAACCCTTAAATTAAGATGGATAAGTTATCCACAATTATCAAAGTATCAATTCTACAAGCACCTAAAATCTCAAGAAATAAAATATAGCAATCACTGATTATTAGTCCTCTTCCCTCAAAACAGAAACTATGAATTCTACATGCTCCAGTGACTCCACCATTTATTAGTCCCTGGTGTCCTGCGATACATCTAACAATGACCAGACCACATGATATATCATGTCTGTTAATCTCAGTATTCTACCAATTGAAGACTGTTCGTGTAGCCAAATTGTGTAATCTAAAGAAAATCCAGTCGGATTTACCTGAAAAATGGATTTAAATCCTGTAACAAATAGCTCCAAATACTTCCAAATATATCCTCATCAATACAACCTCGACCATGCCTTCTCAAGAATAAGATCAATACCATAATTAAGAAACTTATAAATTCTAAATCCCATAACACTTAACATCTTAATATCTTAAAATCTGCTACAGACCTCTTCATGGCAGAGTGTTGCCTCAACCCAAAAACGAAAAAAAAAAAAAAAAAAAAAAAAAAAAAATTAAAATCTAATTTTTAAATAAATTGGAAATAAAAAATTAAACCACTCCCTCTGTCCTAAAATAATTGTTTTTTTGAGTTTGAGTTTGTCTCAAATTAATTTTCTTTTTTTTTTTTAATTTTGTAAGGTAAACAAATATTTTTTTTTCTAGTTTAACCTATTGTTATTCATTTATTTTGATTAATTATCATATCATAAAAAGTTTGATGTTATCATTTACTAGCTTTTTTTTTTCTATGGGAAATATAAGTAAATAAATAAGTTATCTCTAAATCCTTAATTTGAAAAAAAATTTCAAAAGGACAGTTATTTTGAGAGAGGGGAAGTAGTAAAAAAAAAAAAAAAAAAAAAAAAAGAAATCAAGCCAGCTTTCCGACTTGAGGAGAAACCTTTCGAGGATCCATTAAAATTACTTAAATAATTGGTTGGTTTAGGACATAATTGCAACGAGACATATTTTTTCCTACTAATTGGAATAACCCAAGAAATAAAAAATTGTAGTCTTTTTAAAAGGTGAGATTTACTCACATTACCCTTGACGGTACCTCAAATTTTCCATTTCCACCAAACCCTTCAAAACTATTTATTGTCTCACCATTTTCTAATTCTTAAAGTGTTTCATACATAGTTAAATTAGTTGATTACAACCAAGCATTACCCATTCAAAACCCATTTTCATCACTCACACACTCTCGTGTAAATCCATGATTTTGGTCCTTTTTGTGGGCATAACTTGTTAAAAATATATATCAAAAACATGTAAAAATCTACAAATACATGAAGATATGTAATATATTTAAGATTTTGAGCATATATAGTAAAAATGAGAGAAATGGGAAATTTTACCTAAACAAGTCTTGCAATTTTGCTCATCATGCAATTAGATCCTGCCAAATTCAACAATGGAAATGGGGGTTAGGAAGTTTGGATAGTGGAAGTGAAAATCGGAGGATAAGACGCTGGAAAATACTGGAAAAACGGAGGAACTGAAGCAATATTGACTTGCATTGACTCTGGAGGAAGAAAGAAGCATCTGCTTCATTTAATAAACAAAGTGGGTAATTATGTATTTAGTCCTTAGACTTTAGGTTTAGTTCTATTAAGACTATGCACTTTATCCTCTTTTTCGATGATGTTATAGGGTGGGTTTGGGATTGTGGTTTGTAGTTTTTTTGTATAGTTATATAGTATTTTTAGATATATTTGTATTTGTTAATATTTTTTTAGATTATTTTTTCTAAAAATTATAATCATAGTAAAAAACAAATTTTATATATAAAGTCAGAATCCTCATTTTTAAACTTTCTGATTGTGATTTTTACGCAAAACATTTAATATTTAATATAATTATAAAATTAACCATTAAAATCCAATTTTGAATAATTTAATTATATCATTATTTATAATATTTTAATAATAATAATAAATTTAAAAAACCTAAATTATTAAAAAACAATAAATATTATTTATTTTAATAATTATATATCTTACAATATTTTTTAAATTTTAATTAATAATTAATAAAATCTATCATATTTCATCCATAATACTATTAAGAAATAAATAATCAAATATCAAAATAACTTTCAATCACAGATACAATATAACATAGATTAGCACAACCACAGCCACAACCACAACTACAACCACCATACTTTACAGTAATCCCAAACGCACGCATAGTCACTATAAATTTTGTTAACACCATTAATTTTATTGTTAATTTTATTAATTTATAATTTTCTCTTAAATTTTTTATTTTGATATTAAAAAATATCTATTTATAAATCAATTTAACTTTATTAAGTAATAAGTATTAATTATTTGATCAATTATTAATTATTTTTAATAATTAAATTGAGGTAAAATTTTGACAATTTTGGTACTTTTAACAAAATTACTGATGACAATAACCATAGTCGCTTCTCCACACTAATATCGTTGTTTATATGGTTTCTTATAATTTTTTGACAATGTTTATTCATATTAAAATCTTATAACACATAGGTGACATTTTTTTATTAGTTCTTTTAATTAAGAATTAACCATGTGATTTAATATACATTCAATTAATCTCATATAATGTGAACATTATAAATTTTATAATAAATCTTTATTATAAAAAAATCACAACAACTTCTTATTACGTATCTCTTACTTAAAATTGTTTCTAACAGGCTCACTTGCCCACACAAGAGGAAAAGGGAAAATGCCAAGGGAAAAATCCCTAGCATTCCTTCTGGGTTAGGCAACGTTGATGATAGGTTTTGTCAAAAGTCTCTCGATCTTGTAAAAATCAGGAAAAACTTAGATTGGGTAAATCCTATGAAGTTTTGTTGGGAATATCCTCCTGTATATACTTCTCGACCACAACAAAAGGTTTGGAGTCAGACATTCAGTATAAGTTGGAAAACAACTAAGAGGTGTAATGGTGTAAGAGCCACGGATTGTACAAGAGCCAAGGTTATAACATGACATAATACAATTCTTATTAGTTTTTTTAATTCAAAGTTAAACACCATTTAATATACATTTCACTTGTTTGATATAATGTTTACATTTTAAATTTTATAGTAAATTTTTATTGATAAAAAATTACAACAATTTCTTATTAGATATACCTAGCTTAAAATTGTTTTTTTACAGCGTGAGAGGTGAACAAGTAACATAAACTCACTTAACAATCACACATAAAATAGTTCTTGCTAGGATCTTGATTTGGTTATCTTGAGTGTGCTTATGGTCATCAATAAAATCATCAAGGCCCTAAAATAATATAAAAATATTGATTTTATTTAATTTAATTGTTAAAAATAACTAATAATTAATAAAATAACTAATATTTATTATTTAATAAATAAAAATTAATTTATAAATTGATATTTTCAAGTCTTATAATTAGTTTTTTAACAAAAATTACAAATATCAGTCAAATTATATACAAATTTAATAATCATAATAATTTTATTGATGACAATAAGCACATTTGTCTTTTATTATTATTATTATTATTATTAGAAAACACAAAAGTATGTTATCAAATTAAAAAGGTACTCCCAGTCCCTCTCCCACAATAATTATCTTTTCAGTATTTATAATTTGTCTTAAATTAATTATCTACTTTTAAGTTTTTAAAAGAGATAAATATTTGTTTTTCCTATCCATAGCTATCGCTTAAGTTGAATTAACTATCCTATCACCAAATCTTTATCTCTTTCTTAAGGGTAATATAGAGATAATATAGGTAAATATATAAATTGTTCTCAAAATTTAAATTTGTGAAAATTAAATAATAAAAAAATTTATTATTATGATACGAAAGGAAGAATAAAGATGTAAATTTCCTTCGTAACTCGTGAAGTTCTATGAAGATTTTTATTGTAAGGATAAATATTTCTAAATTATTCTTTCCCGTGGGTAGAATGGGACCAATTTTTCTCTCACAAAATTTCACCAGAAATTTCTCAAACTCCATGGATCCTTGCGGAAACTTTAAATTAATAAAAAATTATAAATTTTATTTTAATAAATTATAATAAACTCAGATATCTCAACTTTTAAACCCATAAATCTTAATCCAACCCTTAGGCTCTCTTATTTCTCCTCTTTATTACCTTAATTCTTTCCGACCGTACTTCTTTATTTAATGAGTTTCTCTTAATTTAAATTTAGCTTATTTTATTAATTTTTTTGGCAAAATTTACTTCATTTTCTAAAAAAAATACTTAGAAATAATTATTTTTTCTAAAATGCTTTCACATTTCTTTTTTTTTTTTTAATCTAAAAATTGAATGAATGAATTTATTTTTATATGTAACCAAAAAAAATATTTTTATATACTTCCACGGGGCATGGAAATCCCTATGGCAACCCTTCATTCCTTGCAAATATGGGAATGAAAAGCATTTTTTGCCCACCATAAAAAATCCATACGAGCATTCCCATGTCCACCGATGCCAAGGACGGGGATGAGGGATACCCGCTCCTCCAGTACCCATCTAATATACTCATTTCATTTTAAAATAATTATTATATATATATACTTTCTCTTAAAAGAATTTTTTTAATAGCATGAACCATTAAACTTTTTGTAATAATATAAATAATTTAAGTATATAAATAATAATATGATTAAGTTAGAAAAAAAATCTATTTTAAAAATGAAAAATAAAAAATAAAAGATAATTTGAAATATATTCAAAACAAAATAATGAATAGCTATTTTAAAACTGCAGGACAGATTTAAGTGAAAAAAATTGAACAATTACTATTTTAATACAAAGGAAATACCAAAAATGGAGACAACAGACCAGGAATGACTCAAGTCATTACAGGCTCTCTTACACAAAAATCCTCAACTTGAAAATATAAATATCATGTCTCGTCTGTGCAGATTACAAAACAACCAAACATTTGTTGATAAAAATAAATAAATAAATAAACCAAACATCGTAAACAATTGCCCGGTAAAACTGCATAATCAACTCGAGGCTCGAGCTATACGAAGGACATACTCTGAGTCATTTAGTCGAACACTTAGCATGCATTGCAAAAAGACAAAACAATCTTCTAAGTTCTAATACCTCATCACCTCCAAACCCCAAAAAAAAACGAACGGGATTCTAGCAATCACTACCTGAAGAAATAAGCAAACACTTCATCCATTTCACAAAGAAGTAAATATTACTGCCATAGCAGAATAATTCCACAAGTTCAATTAAATAGTTCTAGCACTTCACTTGATAAGGAAACAATCTGGCACTGTCTAAACCCTAAAAATTGCAGGTTTAAGCTGTTCAAACAAGAAATCACAATTCAACCCATAACATAGATCTGACATGTCAGGGAAAATGTTACTATTTTACATAGATCACCATACAAGTGCGAATAACTTCCATCCCATAGGATTCTATTGAAACAAATTCCTCTTTGAGAAAGACAATTAGAACAATGAAAGCTTAGAACAATGGATTGGGAAATCTCTGCTTTCCCGTCCACTCGGGTAGAGTAATTATGATAATACTTAGCCATACTGTTGAACACCACTAAACACATCGTCATTCCACAAACTTCATTTCCACTTTGAGATGAATGTTGTTGATCCCCTTTGATCTTGCCTCCATTTGTATTCATGATTTCATTCCTAACATAAAAACAAAGAAAGTAAAAGGAAAGATCATTAACTTTGCATAACTATTTTTCTCTTGCAGCATCTAAAGCAATAGAAAAGATAGGAGTTAATACATCATTCTCAATTTATTAAATTAATTTCAGTGCAAAACTCCAAAAAGACGGACACATGAGAGGAACTCACCCAGGAAGAAAACTTCAATTTCTGTGGTTTGATTGACACATTTCTACTCATCATGCTTCCTTGAACGTCCTTCACAAAATCATCCTCCATGCTAGTCAAAACCAAGTCCTTCAGAGTTTTCAACCCCTCCAATCCAGTAGGTTTATTTAGTTTCTTGCAACACCTGATCTCAACTTCTTCTAACGCAGGCATGGCTCCTTCTTCCACTATCCATTCCTTCAGCTCCACAAGCATCCACAGTTTTAAGACTCGAAGCTTGGGGAAAGTGCCAGAACGACATGTCATTTTTTCCCCAGTGTAGGAACGGGCATGCAGCCTAAGGATCTTCAGCTTCACCAGTGTTCCTAGTTCTTCCATTGGGTCCTTTGACAGTTTTGACACTGATAAAGTAAGGATCTCTAGATTTTGGGGAAATTTTCCAAAATCAAATGTCTCTGGAAGTTTTCCAGACAAATACAACTGAGATAGCTTAACAGGAGAACTGAAGTCCTCTAATTTGAGTGGTGAAGGTTCGCCGATTTTGTTTATTGACCTCAACTTCAATGATTGAAGTTCACTCAATCCAGAAATCCAGCCAACTATCTCTTCAGTGAATTCTTCATAGCATTTTACTCCCAGTTTTCTAAGATCACTCATCTGTGTTGCCTTCAAACAATCTACAGAACTCTTATTGCGAATCGCCAGACCCAATAAAGTCTGAAGATTGGTTAATGAACCATTTGTTTGACGTGCCTTGGAAATACATGTATCAAAACAAATATTGTTCAAGTAAAGATGTTGAAGATGTTTAGCCTTCCAGAACGTGCCAGGCAAAGTGCTTAGATTTGTGTGCTTCACGTCCAAAGTCTGTAGGCAGGGCAAGTCACCAACTGAATCTGGAATTGAATCCAAAAAAGTCCATCTTAAACCCAAATACTTGAGATTTGGCAATTTGCTTAGATGTTTAGATAACACTGGTTTGTAGACTTCTTCTAAATCAAGTATGACAATTAATCCATACCCTCTCTTAACAATCTCCTTAAGAAGTTTATCCACTCCAGAGGCAGGGAGATCACCTGTTTCTGTTTTGAAAGAAATGTAAGAACGTAGATGAGAGCTGCAATTTTGAGGGCTGCCATCCTTGATCTCTGTGTGTTCTGAGAACCTGCGGATGGGTGTGAACTGGGGTGTGTTGGAGGTATCTTGGCCATGGTTGGAGTGAATGTGAAAGAATCCAACTCTCACTGCTCTTGGAGATAATGCATCATATACAGTACTTTGCATACAAATGGTGTTGGGGCTCCCATCTAACTTCTTTTTCCCTACCTCAATCATGTTTCTTTGTTCTAGTTTTTGAAGGTGTTTCTTCACCTTCTCTTCAGAACTTTCTTCAGTTGATTGTTTCACCAATCCCTCAGCAACAAATAGTTGAAACAACCTCCTAAAAGGGACCTTGTATGATTTCGGAAAGAGACCTAAATAATTAAGACACAACTTTAAGTCGGTGTCTAGGTCCTGATAGCCAAAAGCCAACATACCTGAGAGTGTTTCATCTGAGGAATCTGATTGATCTTGGTCAGAGATGATATTCTTGGTCACCAATGCCTTGTCTTCTTCTCTTTTCTTGTTATCTGACAAAGCCAATTGATTTGAAGAACTTTCCTGATCTTCATTAGTTGCTACATGCTTCATCTCTACTTCTTGCTTCTTGTCTGAAAAAGACTGTTGAACTGAGAAGTTTGGTTGAGCTTCACGGGGACTCGCTTGCTGGATCTCCCCTATACCATCTTCCTCTTCTAGCTTGGTATCAGCATGTTGAGCCCATGAATTTGGTTGATCTACTAAACGATTCTTATTGTAGTCTTGAGATGCCAAAGCATGCATCGTTTTCCTTTCATTTTCTTGCTTCGTATGTGAGGAAGCCGGTTGGTCTACGGACTTTCCAGTTACCCTCTTTTTTCTTTCTTTCTTATGGACTTCCTCAATGACTGCGGACCAATTTTTTAGGTCCTTGGTAGACAGCAAACCTCCAAGTACAACTATATCAAAAGGCAGGCCGCCACATCTTTGCAAAATTTGATCTTTGAGAGCTATCAATCCAGCATCATTACCTTCATCTCTTGGTACCTTCTTTAGGAACAATTCCCAACTTTCATCATCATTTAGCAAACGTAGTTGCAGAACTCTGGTATGTGGATTAACACAGCGAGCTACATGGGCATCACGAATCGTGAATATCACCTTGCTCCCATTTGATGGATCTGGAAAGGCAAGACTGAGTTCCCCCCAAACATCAGCCGTATGGACATCATCTAAAACTATTAGGTATCTCTTCCAAGCCAAGAAACTTCTAAGTCTTTTTCGCAATTCCTCTTTGGACCAGCTCTCATCCTTCCGCACCATTCCCAGCTGCATTGACAAGTCTGCCAAAAGTTTTCTCTCCTCAAATACTTGAGAAACAGAAACAAAAGCTCGACACTCGAAATGCTGCTTAATTGCTAAACTACTGTAAATTGCCTTCACAAGCATCGTCTTGCCAGAGCCTGCCACACCTACCACTGAGATGAGAAATTGATAACTTTCAAGTAGCAGTTCAGCTAATTCCTGCGCTTTATCATCCAATCCAACAAGGCCTGACTCATTAGCCTTAACATCAGAGAATCTTCCCCACTTATGTTTAACTTTTAGATTTGAAACCTTTTCATGTAGCAACTCTTTTCCACAAATTGTTCCCAAGATCCAAGAAGAATTGGTTTGCCAAGCCACTTCAGCCTCATGGACAGTTAGAATCACCCGGCTACCATTCATGGAGTTGGGAAAGGCTTGTTTGAGCTTGTCCCAAACATCTGCCGTCCAAACATCATATAAAACTATAAGGTACCTCTTCGGAGCTAGGAAATTGCAAAGCTTCTTCTGTAGTGTCACCAGGTCAAGGTCTTCTTTTTCTACCTTGTTATCTGTAACTTGTTCCAAAATATCAGCTAGAAGTTCTTTTTCTTCAAACTTTGGAACACGAACCCAGGCACGGTATTGGAATTGCTGCTTAATATCCTCTGCATTGTACATAGCCCACAAAAAAGTTGTCTTCTCTGATTCTGAAGTTTTCTTCTCTAATTCTGCCACCCCAACAATTGAAATGAGAAACAACAATTTACACTGATTTAAGATTGACTGGGATAACTCAGCCATAATATCTTTCATGCCAAGAATTCTAGATTCCTTCAGCAAATAATCTTTAGACTTCCCTAGCTGTTGGCTTGACCATTCCTCTGAAACATTGGTTGAAGTGATTCCTTTAGAGATAAGAAGCAGTCGGCTACCATTCAATGAGTAGGGAAAGGCAGATTTAAGATTTTTCCAAACATCATCTTGTAGTTCACCAAATAAAACTATCAGGTACCTTTTAAAAACTAAGAAATCATGAAGCTGCCTCCGCAGTAACTGATTTGACGGCTCTAATTCTTCCTGCTTAAAAGAGGAAGAAGCTTGTTTCAAAATATAACTTAAGATATTTCCTTCTTCAGGCTTGTCAGCAACAGGAACCCAACAGTGAAACTGAAAATGCTGTTTAGTATAATCAGAATGGTAGGAAGTCCACAAGAAAATTGCATCACTTGGGCATTCCAAATTGGCTTTCAAAATGAGAAGTTGCCTCATCCGCCTGCTAAGGAGTACCGGTTGAGCTAACTTGCTTACTAACTCCTCCAAAACAATTGGGACACACCCATCCTCCCAACTCTGACGATGTCTTTCATCTGAATCCTTGTTGTCCCTCCCAACATCTTTGTTTTCTGACCAGACTTGAATGCCCCCTGGAATACTTGGTTTTCTTGATAAAACTGCAGCTTCTTTAGGGGACTTCTTTTGAGGAACTGTGTTACTAGAGGACTCCTTTGCTGGGACCTCTACGGTACCTGATTTGCTCGGTAACTTCACTGCTGGAACTGGGGCAGACAAGGAATCATTCAATATTTTTAGCTCCTTAGTTTGCCTGTGCAACTCGTAAGGAAATTTGACACTGCTCATTGCAATTGAAAAATATTTGACAGGAATCTTCTCGATGGACATATTTTGTCTATGCAGCATTTTTCTAGCAATGATGGAGTCAATGGTATCCTCTACAGTGCAAATTTGAGTCAGAAGCCCTCTCAACTCGAAATTTTTAGGATTCCCCTGTACTTTTTCCCAAATATCTTTGAGCTGGGTGCTAAATTCTTTTTGGAAATGAGGAACCTGTTCTATTTTATCCATCAATGATGGGATTATTATTTCAAGAAATTCCATGGAGAAAGAGTCTAGAATCGCAACAGAGGTGAATTTTCGATTGGATTCTTCTATCTGAAATCAATAACCAAAAAAGATGTACAAGAATAAATTAACTGAAACAAGAAAAGGAAAATCAGTCTTAAAATAAATTCATTACTCCACTAACACTTTGAACTTTATTCCTAAACACTAAAAATTCAATTAATTCGCATAGTGTATAATTAGGCAGCGGAGAACTCTAAACCCTATGCACAATGCCAACTTTTATAAGGTAGTAGTAAAAAGAGTTCAGTGCGTTTGATATTACTTTCATGAGACTTTTGGTTTGAGAAAAATAGAGAGAGGGGATCATTTATCTTCTTTCCCCTCTATATTTTTTAGTAACTAAACAAAAAAATTTTCTCTTTCCTCATCTTCCCTCCACTCAAACTAAACATACTAATAATACAATTAATCAATACTAAAAATGTTAATTTGTTAAAATTAAATTAATTTGGTTTCATATCTTGTGTATTGTAGTGGCACTTGTTTAGAGGAATAGTAATACTTAAAAAAAAAATTTTTGTTCCACTTTTAAAAATTATTAAATTAACATGAACATAGTTTGTATAGAAACAGCCACAACATTACACAAAAATTCCAAACAGTTCCTGATATTTTAAGAATTAGATAAATTTTAAACTTTAATTAATTATTTTATTCAAGGAAAGACTTTTTAAATTAGAATATCTCAATATTAAATAAACTTCTAGTTTTTATTTTTTTGTTAAAAGAAATTCTAGTTTTAGCAAGAAAACTCTACCAATGACATATTTACTCCCTTTGTGCTAAAATATTTGTAACTTTTTTACTTTTTTCCTAAATTAAGAATTTAGGAATAATTTATGCGTTTATTTATATTATCTTTACAAAATTAAAAGATAAAGAAAGATTTTTTATGATAAAATAATAATTATAATAAAAGGATAACAATAGAGTTAAAGTACGAAACATATATCACCCTTAAAATAAAAAAATAAAAAAACTAAAAATTAATTTAGAACAAATTTAAAGTAAAAAATGGATACTTATTTTGGGATGGAATGAGTATAAACTATGTACACATATTATCTAAAAATGTAAATTTATCATATCGATGTAATTAATTTTAATAATATTTTACATATTTTTAGTAATTTTAATTAATATTTGATTTTTTTTACAAGAAAAGATAAAAAAACCTAAAATAATAAAAACATAACATTTGTTCTCTATTCACAAGATTCGAACTTGAAACCTTGTTTAAAGGAAACGAAACTCCTTCCACTCGAACTAACAAATCATTGGTATTTATAGTATTACCTTTAAAATACTTTTCCTCACCACATTTAGATAATAGTAATTTATGTTTGATAAATTATTAGGGATTTTTTTTAAAACATAACTATAATAATTTAATTTAAAATATTACTACAAATATTAAAAATAATACCTGTAAAACAAGTCTAAAAACACCTATTTACTACG